>JAKOOJ010000007.1:86614455-87042283 GCA_022577455.1 Arizona elegans | reverse complement strand
CCTAGCTGGGTAATGAAACGTCTGCAAGAGAGCAACCAAGCTCACAGAGCACTGGAGATCCTCCACGATCCAGTTTTTACTTTCACTCAGCCTTATTACATCATAATCCGAACATCAAAGTAGCAGTAACAGTAGAGTCGGAAGGGAACCTTGGAGGTCATCTAGTCCAACCCCCTGCTCACGCAGGAGACCTAGGGATTCGAACCGCCGACTTTTCTGATCTACAATCTCAGCATTTTAGCCACTGACTCACCTCGGGAGCATGCCTGATGTATTACAGGGTCCTCGATCAACTAGAATCCAGGGGGCTCCCGGTTTGGACCGGATCGCCCGATCTGGTAGCAATGGCAGCGGGTGGTTCAGGGAATCGGTAGCAAAAATCCCTGCCCCCCCCCCATTGCCTAGCTGAGCCGTGCAATCATCAGAGGCTTTTTTTTTTTTAATTTTTAAAAGCATTTTTTTCTACAACCATTTCGGCCGAAAAAATGCTTTGAAAAGTAAAACAAAAAGCCTCTGATGATCCCACGGCTCAGCTGGGATCATCAGAGGCTTTTAAAAGCATTTTTTTCTACAACCTCTTCGGCCGAAGAGTTTGTAGGAAAAAATGTTTTTTAAAGGGAAAAAAAGCCTCTGCCGACCAGGCAAGTCAGCTGGGATCGTCAGAGGCTTAAAAAAAGAAAAAGAAAGAAAGCCTCTGCTGACCAGGGAAATCAGCTGGGATCGTCAGAACCTTTAAAAAAACAAGAAAGAAAGCCTCTGCTGATCAGGCAAGTCAGCTGGGATCGTCAGAGGCTTAAAAAAAAAAGAAAGCCTCTGCCGATCAGGCAAGTCAGCTGGGATCGTCAGAGGTTTAAAAAAAAAAAAGAAAGCCTCTGCCGATCAGGCAAGTCAGCTGGGATCGTCAGAGGCTTAAAAAAAAAAAGAAAGAAAGCCTCTGCCAATCAGGCAAGTCAGCTGGGATCGTCAGAGGTTTAAAAAAAAAAAAAAGAAAGCCTCTGCCGATCAGGCAAGTCAGCTGGGATCGTCAGAGGGTTTAAAAAAAAAAAAGAAAGCCTCTGCCGATCAGGCAAGTCAGCTGGGATCGTCAGAGGCTTTATAAAAAAAGAAAGAAAGCCTCTGCCAATCAGGCAAGTCAGCTGGGATCGTCAGAGGTTTAAAAAAAAAAAAAAAGAAAGCCTCTGCCGATCAGGCAAGTCAGCTGGGATCGTCAGAGGTTAAAAAAAAAAAAGAAAGCCTCTGCCAATCAGGCAAGTCTGCTGGGATCGTCAGAGGCTTAAAAAAAAAAGAAAGAAAGCCTCTGCCGATCAGGCAAGTCAGCTGGGATCCGTCAGAGGCTTTAAAAGCATTTTTTTTACAACCTCTTCAGCTGAAGAGGTTGTAGAAAAAAATGGTTTTAAAAGTTAAAAAAAAAAAAGTTGGCCATGCCCACTCAGTCATATTACCCCCCACACACACACCAAGCCACGCCCACAAATTTTACATTTCACCACTGCTAGAATCCCAAAGTCAGCAGAAGATCGCCTTCAACATGGGACGTGATTGTGATATTTGCCACTTAGCAGTTGCCAGCCAAGGCATCAACAGAGAAGAACCAGCCCAGGGTGCCTGACGTCCTATTTTTCCCATCACCGTCTTCTCGTCTTTATCTCCAGCCCCTTGTTTACTTCGACCCCTGAGGTCCGGAGTTCGGTTTTCCTGCAGAAGGGAAAATGGGAAGATGTGAAAAGGCTAATTCGGTGCTCCATCTCTTTTCTTTTCTTCCCTCCAGCTCGGTGAAAAGTTATTCTGTTTTACGCACTTGGCAGTCAGAGGGGGAAAAAAAGAGAGGTGAGAGCAGTCGCTATAGTAACTTGGCTCCCACCTTCTGCTCATCCCAGCCCTTTTTTGCTTTCTTGAATTTCTGTCCCATTTATTTATTTATTTATTTCTCGCGAGTTATACGGGGTGCCCCGATTTGTTTCTTTCTTTTGTTTCTTTCTTGTTAGCATGTCCAACAGCTTCTCCTTCTTCCCTGCGTGGGGGGGTAGGGTTGGAAGGAACCAGGGATAGGCTGCTGAGGGTGCATAGGGGTTCGGGAGAACCTCTAGCTAAAATTCTGTGCAGTTCGGAGAACCCCCAAATCCAGTGGTGAAATCCAATTTTTTTTTTTACGACCGATTCTGTGGGCGTGGCTTGGTGGGGCGTGGTGTGGCTTGGTGGGTGTGGCTTGGTGGGCGTGGCAGGGGAAGGATACTGCAAAATCTCCATTCCCACTCCACTGCAGGGGAAGGATACTGCAAAATCTCCATTCCCTCCCCAATCCTGGGGGAAGGATATTGCAAAATCTCCATTCCCTCCCCAATCCTGGGGGAAGGATATTGCAAAATCTCCATTCCCACCCCACTCTGGGGGCCAGCCAGAGGTAGTATTTGCCGGTTCTCCAAACTACTCAAAATTTCCGCTGCTGGTTCTCCAAACTGCTCAAAATTTCCGCTACCAGTTCTCCAGAACCTGTAAGAACCTGCTGGATTTCACCCTTGCCCAAATCTCTCTCCTGGCTGGGCCCCACCTACCCTGCCCCCCCCCAGGAGTCCCCACACGGCCCGTTTTGGATGCAGGTAAGTACAGGGCACACGTGGAGGCCCAGGGAGGGTGGTGAAAAACGGGCCTACTGTAAGTTCGGGAAGGCCAAAAAACTGTTTCTGGCCTCCAGAGGGCCTCCGGGGCCCTGGGGGAGGCCCGTTTTCGTCCTCCCAGAGGCTGAAGGAGCCTCCAGAGCCCGGGGGAGGGCAAAAAACGCCCCCCCTCCATGGTGCAGGAGGCCGACTAGGCCACACCCACCATGGCCACGCCCATCCAGCAATCGGGCAGAGAACCCCTTGCTAAAATTTTTGAAGCCCACCCCTGGAAGGAACCCATCGCTTGTCCTAAGGTCAGCCATGGATGTGTATGCCCCTCTCATTGGCAGGGGCACACTTCAGTTTGGTCTGGTGGTTTAAGGCGCCAGGCTGGAAAGCAGGAGAGTGTGAGTTCGAGTCCTGTCTTAATCCTGAAAGCCAGTTGTGTGACTTTGGGTCAGTCACTCTCTTCTCAGCCCACACCTCACCTCACAGAGTTGTTGTTATGGAGAAAATAGGAAGGTGTCTTTTTTTTAAAAAAAAAAAATTGATTTATATGCCGCCCCTTCTCCGGAGACTCAGGGCGGCTTACAATGCGTTAAGCAATAGCCTTCATACTTTTGTATATTTTATACAAAAGTCAGCTTATTGCTCCCACAAACTGGGTCCTCATTTCACCTACCTTAGAAAGGATGGAAGGCTGAGTCAACCTTGAGCCTTGGAGAGATTTGAACCAGCAGAAAATTGCAGGCAGCTGTGTTAATAACAGGGTGCATTAAACCATTGTACCATCAAGGCTCTTGGATATGTTCGCTGCTTTGAGTTATTAGTAAAAATAATAAAGGCAGGAAATGAATAAAAAAGGAAGGAAGGAAGGAATAACAGTGTTGGAAAGGACCTTGGAGGTCTTCTACTCTAACCCTTTGCTCAAGCAGGAAAACCTACAGCATTTCAGACAAATGGCTGTCCAGTCTCTTCTTGAAAACCTCCAGTGTTGGAGCACCCATAACTTTTGGAGGCAAGTTGTTCCACTGATTAATTGTTCTCACTGTCAGGAAATTTCTCCTTAGTTTTAAGTTGCTTCTCTCCTTGATTAGTTTCCATCTGTCGTTTCTCATCCTGCCTTCTGGTGCTTTGGAGAAGAGCTTGACTCCCTCTTCTTTGGGGCAGCCCCTGAGATATTGGAAGACTGCTATCATGTCTCCCCTAGTCCTTCTTTTCATTAAACTAGACGTACCCAGTTCCTGCAACTGTCCAACCTTAGTTTTATCCTCCAGTCTCCTAATCATCTTAGTTGCTCTTCTCTACACTCTTTCTAAAATCTCAATATTTTTTTTATATTGTGGCAGCCCAAACTGGATGCAATATTCTAAGTGGGAAGGAAGGAAGGAAGGAAGGAAGGAAGGAAGGAAGGAAGGAAGGAAGGGAGAAATAGGGGAGGGAGGGAGGAAGGAAGAAGGAAGGAAGGAAGGAAAGGAAGGAGGAAGGAGGAAAGAAGGAAGGACAGAAGGACAGAGGGAAGGAAGAAGGAAGGAAGGAAGGAAGAAGGAAGGAAAGACAGAAGGAAGGAAGGAAGGAGGAAGGAAGGAGGAAGGAAAGGAAGGAGGAAAGAAAAAAGGACAGAAGGACAGAAGGAAGGAAGAAGGAAGGAAGGAAGGACAGAAGGGAAGGAGGAAAGAAGAAAGGACAGAAGGAAGGAAGGAGGGGAAAGAAGAAAGGACAGAAGGAAGCAAGAAGGAAGGAAGGAAGGAAAGAAAGGAGGAAGGAGGAAAGAAGGAAGGAAGAAGGAAGGAAGGAAGGACAGAAGGGAAGGACAGAAGGAAGGAAGGAGGAAAGAAGGAAGGAAGGAGAGCTGTATAACACGAGACAGGGGTCAAGCAGCTGTTCTCACACCTTCAGGGGTAAAAGGTACTATTATAGCACATTTATTCTGCATATTCCTTTCAAGATTGGGCGGCGGGCGGGGGGGAAGATTGGAGAAATTCTTCTATGCAGGCTGGTAGTAGGGCTGTGGCGGAGGGGGCATGTCAGCTTCTGAGTTCAGCTTCCTTTTGCCCGACCCAGTGCAACCCATTTTTTTTTCAGCCCGGCAGAGCCTTGTAATGCAGAATTCAGGCAAGCAAAGGAGCCACCCCAAAACATTTATTTCATATGCTGCTTGCCTGCCATTTCATCCATTGGTCCATCCGGGATATCCCTTCTGGCAGGCTCTGTCAGAGGAATATCCAATTCAGGCTGTGCAGTCTTGCTTTTCTGAAAAGCTGCACTGCCCAAGAGAGGAGAAGAGGGGGAGAGAGAGAGAGAGAGAGAGGGAGAGAGAAGAGAGAGAAGAGAGAGGAAGAGAGAGAGGAGAGAGAGGAGAGAGAGAGAGAGATCTTTTTTGCTGAAAGTAATCTCCTCTTTGGCTAGAGCTGCGTGACAGATTCCCTGCTGTTTTTCCAAGAAGCTCTGGTTTAAGCAGCATTTTAAAGCGGTTACAAAAGAGAAATCCCTCTCCAAAGGTGGAAAGACAGGTCATCCTCAACTTATGATCGCAATTCAGTCAAATTTTCATGATCCAACTAGGCAACATCACCAGTGCTAGAAGGGAGGAGGGGAGGGGAGGGGAGGAGTGGGAGAAGGGGAGGAGGAAGGAAGGAAGAAGGAGAAGAAGCAGATGCGGAAGCAGAAGGGGAGGAGGAGGAGGGAAGGAGGAGGAGGAGGAGGAGGAGGAGGAGGAGGAGGAAGAAGAAGAAGAAGAAGAAGAAGAAGAAGAGAGAAGAAGAAGAAGAAGAAGAAGAAGTAGCAGCAGCAGAAGAAGAAGAAGAAGGAGGAGGAGGAGGAAGGAGGAGGAGGGAGAAGAAGAAGAAGAAGAAAAGAAGGAGGAGGAGGAGGAGGAAAAGGAAAAAGGAAGAAGAAGGAAGAAGCAGAAGAAGAAGAAGAAGGAAGAAGAAGAAGGAAGAAGAAGGAAGAAGCAGAAGAAGGAAGAAGAAGAAGGAAGGAGAAGGAGGAGAAGAAGCAGAAGCAGAAGAAGAGAAGAAGAAGGAAGAAGGAAGAAGAAGGAAGAAGAAGAAGCAGAAGAAGAAGAAGGAAGAAGGAAGAAGAAGGAAGGAGGAGGAAGGAGGAAGGAGGAAGAAGAAGAAGAAGAAGAAGAAGAAGAAGAAGAAGAAGAAGAAGAAGAAGAAGGAAGAAGAAGAAGGAAGAAGAAGGAAGAAGCAGAAGAAGAAGGAAGAAGAAGGAAGGAGAAGGAGAAGGAGAAGAAGCAGAAGAAGAAGAAGAAGAAGGAAGAAGGAAGAAGAAGGAAGAAGAAGGAAGGAGGAGGAAGGAGGAAGAAAGAAGAAGAAGAAGAAGAAGAAGAAGAAGAAGAAGAAGAAGAAGAAGAAGAAGAAGAAGAAGAAGAAGAAGAAAGGAGGAGGAGGACCAATAATAGTCAAACATTATACATATAAGGATTCACCTTAGATATATTGTAACTGTTTCAATAAAGACTGTCCCATATTTTATTGTAATTGTCAATACAAAGTCTACATCCAGAAGTAACTCTTTTTGTAGGTCACCAAGAGCATCAGCTCTTCAATGAATAATTAGGATGAGTAATTTGCCTCCTCTTAAAGCTGGCCCCTTAGCCATAAGAAGGACACAAGTTCCTTGTCCAGCTGTCAGTAAGAAGCTTATGTTAAGACCGACATATTTTACAGATAAATCAAAAGAATTCCTCCCACCTCATAGGCTACCCTCCCTGGTCAAATTAGGCTTTGGCTTGGTGTGACATGTCACACTGGCCTTTTGCACTCCTATCTGCAAAGAACATTTAGTAGCAAGAGTTCCTTAGTTAATTGTCCTGAAATTTGATGAACGATATTGACCAAAAATGTTTTTCTCTCTCTCTCTCTCTCTCGCTCACTCCCAAATGGAACAGGTTGCTTTGCACCGCCTTAAGTATTTTGCTTTAATGGTATATTTTTCTTTAAAAACAAAAAACAAAGAAGCTTTATTTAAACAGTTGCCAAAAGCTGCTTGCATTGCTGATTATGGAAAAAAAAAAAAAAGGGGAGGGAGGGAGAAAGACAAAGAATGAGAGAGAGAGAGAGAAAAGGGCATAGAGATTTCAGGATGAATTTCTCCATAATGATACATTGCCTTGACCTCCAAATTACACAGTCACTGAAAATGGCATGGACCACTCTGACACAGAGACACACACAACACCGCTGCATATCAGGAAAGGAAGAGAGAAGAGGACAAATTCTAAACAATTTGAATCAAAGGATGATCTTATGGGTGGATGCATATGGAACCGGAGAAGAAACTCAGTTCTGTAGCAGAGTAAAAGAATAAAGAGAGGAAGAGGAGAGTAAGAAGAAGGGGGAGAAGGAGGAGAAGGAGAAGGAGAGGAAGAAGAAGGGGAGGAGGAGGAGGAGGAGGAGGAGGGGGGGGGAGGAGAGGAAGGAGGGAGGAGGAGGAAAAAGGAGAAGAAGGAGAAGGAGAAGGGGAGGAGGAGGAGAGGAAGAAGGAGGAGAAAAAGGAGGAGAAGGAGAAGGAGAAGAGGGAGAAGGAGGAAGAAAGGAAGAAGGAGAAAGAGAAGGAGAAGGAGAAGATGAGGAGGAGGAGGAGGGAGGAGGAGAAGGAGGAGAAGGGGAGGAGGAGTAGAGGAAGAAGGAGGAGAGAAGAATGAAAAGGAGAAGGAGAGGAAGAAGAAGGGGAGGAGGAGGAGGAGAAGGAGAAGGAGAAGAAGGAGGAGGGGAGGAGGAGGAAGAGGAGAGGAAGGAGGAGAAGGAGGGGAGAAGGAAAAGGAGAAGGAGAGGAAAAAAGAAGGGGAGGAGGAGGAGGAGGAGAAGGAGGAGGAGAAGGAGAAGAAGGGGGAGGAGGAGGAAGAGGAGAGGAAGGAGGAGGAGGAGGAGGAGAAGGGGAGGAGGAAGAGGAGAGGGAAGGAGGAGGAGGAGGAAAAGGAGAAGAAGAAGCAGAAGAGGAGGAGGAGGAGGAGAGGGAGGAGAAAAAAGGAGAAGGAGGAGAAGGAGGAAAGGGAGAAGGAGAAGGAGAAGGAGAAAAGAAAAGGAGAAGGAGAAGACGGTGAGGAGGAGGAGGAGGAGGAGAAGGGGAGGAGGAGTAGAGGAAGAAGGAGAAGGAGAAGGATAGGAAGAAGAAGGGGAGGAGAAGGAGAAGGAGAAGAAGGAGGAGGGGAGGAGGAGGAAAAGGAGAGGAAGGAGGAGAAGGAGGGGAGAAGGAAAAGGAGAAGGAGAGGAAAAAGAAGGGGAGGAGAGGAGGAGAAGGGGGAGGAGGAGGAAGAGGAGAGGAAGGAGGAGGAGGAGAAGAAGGAGAAGGGGAGGAGGAGGAGAGGAAGAAGGAGGAGAAAAAAGGAGAAGGAGGAGAAGGAGAAGACGGTGAGAAGGAGGAGGAGGAGAAGGGGAGGAGGAGTAGAGGAAGAAGGAGAAGGAGAATGAGAGGAAGAAGAAGGGGAGGAGGAGGAGGAGAGGAAGGAGGAGGAGGAGGAGAAGGAGAAGGGGAGGAGGAGGAGGAGGAGGAGGAAGGAGGAGAAAAAAGGAGGAGGAGAAGGAGAAGCAGAAGGGGAGAAGGAAGAGAGGAAGAAGGAGAAAGAGAAGGAGAAGATGGTGAGGAGGAGGAGAAGGAGGAGGAGGAGAAGGGGAGGAGGAGTAGAGGAAGAAGGAGAAGGAAAAGAAGGGGAGGAGAAAGGAGAAGCAGAAGTAGTAAGAGGAGAAGGGGAAAAGAGAAAGAGGAAGAATTCTGGAAGTTGAAGCTCCCCCTTCTTCAAGCTATCAAAAGTGAGAAATTTGCCGTGTTTTTTGTTTTGTTGCCTACTTCCCACTGCTGGGCTAAGAGTCAGATGAAGAGCGTACAATATATCTGAGGGATGGGAAGAGTGGCTGCATCATTGGGACTCCCTGCCTCCTTCAGCTACTCACCTCTTTTGAGCCAGGCCGGTCATGTTTTCTGCCCCTGCCTGCCCTCATTGCCGTGGTGGAGCTGGCTGGCACCGTCTCGCGAGAGCCCACTGTTAAAATTTTGGAGGAATTTGGTAAGCTGGTCGCAAGCACAACCGAAGCTCCAAAGGCCTAGAGTGCCCATCAGCTGTTCTGCAGCGAGAGACACGCCGGAGCTGGTTCTTCCAACATTTACTGCCGCACCTCTGCCCACAACCCCAGTTGCAACCCCATCCATCAGAATCTCTTTTGCCCGACAGATCTTCATCTACTGAAAAATCGTTCTTGGCATGTAAACCTGGGGGTTTATTTTTCTCCCTCTCATTGTCTATTGCTTTGTCTCTCCTGCTTATCTGCCAAGTCTCTTTGCTTTGGCCTGTCAAGGCAGCGGATCTGTGGTGAGCTTAAATATACATATTCTGTTTTTTTTTTTATTGCAAAAGTTTTACAATTACATTTTCACCCCTTTTTTTCCCCCTCATCCCACCCCCAACTTCCCGACCTCCCTAACCCACCCTAACCCTCCCCTCTCCCCCAGACTTCCACACAGTATACTCATATCAAGTAGAAGGAAAAACCCTCATTTGTATATAAAACTTGAACCCTTCCCTCCCCCTTAAAAATTTTGACTTCACCAATCCACACTCGCTGATTCATTTACTCTAATGCTGAGCGCCATATTTTCTCCAGTCACTTTCACTCATTCAGAAATTTTCACTTCAATATAAAAGATCAGCAAAGTGCTAATACTTGCAGTTCAAAATTTCAGGGTTCACGTAGATTTCAGGTGTTTATTTGGGTTGTTTCCTTGCTCTTTAAAAGTTTCCTGCAGCCGGCTTGTTCTGCGGAAGCAGAGACGTCCCACGCCGCCCGGAGTCTCAGCAGGTTGAAAGGGAGCCGCGCCTGTTTCCTCCCCAGAAACAATTCCCTGGGGGGGTTGCAGGGGCTCGACCTGTACCCTGCTGCCTCTTCTTCAAGAATCCTAAGGATTTTGAAGCTTTCAAGCCGCTTCACAATCGAGAAGCGGCTCTACGAGCGGCGGTGCTGGCGGTGCTTAAAAAGGCACCGTCGCCGCCGAAGACAAGGAAACCGGAAGTCCATACATATTCTTAACACTTGGCCTTCTTCTTCTCCTCCTCCTCCTCCTCCTCCTCCTCCTCCTCCTCCTCCTCCTCCTCCTCCTCCTCCTCCTCCTCCTCCTCCTCCTCCTCCTTCTTCTTCTTCTTCTTCTTCTTCTTCTTCTTCTTCTTCTTCTTCTTCTTCTTTTAATTTGATTTATATGCCGCCCTTCTCCGGAGACTCAGGGCGGCTTACAATGTGCTCAGCAATAGCCTTCATCCTTTTGTATATTTATACAAAGTCAGCTTATTGCCCCCACAAACTGGGTCCTCATTTCACCTACCTTAGAAAGGATGGAAGGCTGAGTCAACCTTGAGCCTTGGCGAGATTCGAACCCTGCAGTAATTGCAGGCAGCTGGTCTTAATAACAGGGTGCTTTAGACCACTGTACTACCAAGGTTCTTCTTCTTCTTCTTCTTCTTCTTCTTCTTCTTCTTCTTCTTCTTCTTCTTCTCCTTCTCCTTCTCCTTCTCCTTCTCCTTCTTCTTCTTCTTCCTCCTCCTCCTCCTCCTCCTCCTCTTGCGGCATCTCCATGGTCAGGTGATCAAAATTCAGCCTCGCCTTTGTGATGGTTGCCGTGTCCAAGGGGGGGTCATGTGATCCCCTTTTGCGACCACCTGGCAAGCAAATTCACTGGGGGAAGCTCACTTAGCAGCTGTCTCGCTGAGCAACGGGAAATGTGGATTCAATTTTGATTGCAAGTCGAGAACCATGCATGTATGCAAATCCATCTCCTTGCCGAACAGGCCACCGCACAGAGGTGGGATTCAGCCGGTTCGGACCAGTTCGGGCGAACAGATAGTGACGACCTGTAGGTGAGCCCGCCCCCTTCCACCAGCCCAGGCGCAATCCCGTCCTATAGCGCTGGGTTTTTGATGCCTCACGTATGCGTGGACAGCCATGTTGCCATGTTGTTTGATGTTGCATGCATGTGTAGAGCGAATTGCTGTGTTTTGTGACATTGCACGCATGCG
Source organism: Arizona elegans (assembly GCA_022577455.1). NCBI lineage: Eukaryota > Metazoa > Chordata > Lepidosauria > Squamata > Colubridae > Arizona > Arizona elegans. The sequence goes on along the minus strand of JAKOOJ010000007.1, from coordinate 87,031,675 downwards.
CCAGAGGTGGGTTTCAGCAGGTTCTGACCAGTTCTGGAGAACCGGTAGTGGAAATTTTGAGTAGTTCGGAGAACCGGTGGTGGAAATTCTGACTGGCCCCACCCACATCTATTCTCTGCCTCCTGAGTCCCAGCTGATGGGGAAATGGGGATTTTGCAGTATCCTTCCCCTGCCATGCCCACCAAGCCGTGCCCACCAAGCCACACCCACAGAACTGGTAGTAAAAAAATTTGAAACCCACCACTGGTTCTTGCCTTAATTAACAGATTAACAGAGTGAGGGAGGAAATGGGGATTTTGCAGTAACCTTCCACTGGATTGGGGAGGGAATGGAGATTTTACAATATCCTTCCCCTGGAGTGGGGTGGGAATGGAGATTTTACACTATCTTTCCCTTGCCATGCCCACCAAGCTATGCCCACCAAGCCATGCCAAGCTCACCAAGCCACACTCACAGAACTGGTAGTAAAAAAAATTTGAAACCCACTACTGGCATGTGCGGATTGCACGCGCGCTCATTTCCACGCGTGCCATCTGCACCGCAGCATCTGGTACAGAAAGAACAATTGTCTTGTGTTGAACCTGGCTGAAGGATTAGAGTCCTGGGTGAGGTTCGCCAAAGATTTTCATGATACGATTCAAAGACGTTTTGCTCCTTGCTTGACACCCAATAATCACTCTCTCGTTGTTGTGTTTTTTTCGGTCTTTCTTGATGAGTCTTCCCAGACACTGTTGCTGGGTAACAATGATTTCTTTTGACAATGGAGTTTTTTTTTTCCCCTTGCCCCCCCATCACCTCCCTGGCTTAATCGATGGTGGTGAGCCATAGAGTGAGTTAATTCAGGAAGAGAGATCTGCCTATCTTCTGTGACTTGTACTGGTATAAAAGCCCAGTCAATCAATCCGTCAGCCTTCCAGAATTGGCATTGTTAATTGCAAGGGTGACCCTTTTGTTGCAAGCATCCCGGGTTTTTTTGAGCCGGAGGAAACAATCCTGGCAGAATGGCTTGCCCCCCCACCCCCCCACCCAAAAAAAAAATCAGGCTCCGGAGGGACGCTTTCCTTCAGCTGACCCTGAAGCTACAGTACGATCCTTGTCAGCCTTAAGATCACCTTTTGTCCTGAAAGATTGATGTCTCCTATAATGAAGTGTCCACCTCCTGCCCTTGGCAGAATAATCTCTCTCGAACAACTACAATTGTAAGTCAATCAAAATGTCAGCTTTTGTCTCACCTTTTGTTATAGCTTAAACCTCGATAATCCCCAGGTTTCGTGCCTGCATGTTAAATCAAATCACGGCGGCCTGGTCTATATTAGTGGCTTTGCACGCCGAGGGTTTGTGTGTTTGTGTATCAGGGGTGGCATTCACTTATCTTCGCGACCGGTTCGCAAATGCGAGCGCGCGCATCACCTCCGCACACGCACAAGGCCTTCCACACATGTGCAGAGTGTCAAAAACAGGATGTCATTACATCCAAGTGGGTAGGTGGAACCTCCCACCGTCGCTGCTACCAGTTCGCCCGAACTGGATAGAACCGGCTGAATACCACCACTGGTGTGTTTGTGTGTGTTTGTGTAAGGGAGTACATTCTCTATGGAATGTAGAGGTTCTGGTTGTCCCAAAGCTGCTTTTTTTTCCAAGATGCAACCGGACTTTGTTTTTCCTTGAAGGGGTTTCGCTTCTCGTCCGAGAAGCTTCTTCAGTTCTGACTGAATGGTGGAGAATGGAAGGATTTATGCAGTCCTCTGGTCATTAGTACTCTCTCTGGGAGTCATTGAGGCCACTTGAAGGTTGATCCGTTTACAGCACTGTCCTTTCAGCAGTTCCAAGTAGGCTCCACACCAGGGGTGGATTCTAAATTTTTTTACTACCGGTTCTGTGGGCGTGGCTTATTTTGTGGGTGTGGCTTGGAGGTCATGCGACTAGGTGGGCGTGGCTAACTGGTCAGAGTCATTTCTGGAAGGTCCTCACACTTACGACCAGTCCTCGCACTTATGACCCGACCCATTTGTTTGCTTTTAACACTGATCAGCTGTAGGACGGCCCTTTGAAGCCCCACGGCAAGAGTTTAAACAGTTTTTTTCCCTCTAGTCATCAGCTGGGACTCAGGAGGCAGCAATAGATTGGGGGTGGGACCAAATAAAAAGTAAGAATAATGTGGGGGGTGGGGGAGTGGGAGGGCAGGGGGGAGAACCGGTTCGGTGATGTCATATCGTCACTGCTACCGGCTCGGCCGAACCGGACTGAACCGGGAGGAACCCACCACTGCTCCACACCCATTTGCACTATTCAGGGCACAGATTCACCTCCAAATTTTTCACTTCTCATTGCCATCTCAAAGAGCAACAAAGATGGTTAGGGGACTGGAAGCTAAAACATATGAAGAACGGTTGCAGGAACTGTGTATGTCTAGTTTAATGAAAAGAAGAACCGGGCTGACGTGAAAGCAGTCTTCCAATATCTAAGGTGCTGCCCCCAGTGGTGAAATCTAAAATTTGTTACTACCAGTTCTGTGGGCGTGGCTTGGTGAGAGGAGGAGGTAATGTGACTGGGTGGGAGTGGCCAACTTTTTTTTTTTTTTACTTTTAAAACCATTTTTTTCTACAACCTCTTCAGCTAAAAAATGCTTTTAAAAGGCTCTGCCAATCAGTCAACTCAGCTGGGATGGTCAAAGCCTTTTAAAAGCATTTTTTCTACAACCTCTCCAAAGAGGTTGTAGAAAAAAATGCTTTTAAAAGCCTCTGACGATCCCAGCTGAGCCGCACGATCATCAGAGGCTTCTTTTTTTTTAAAGCATTTTTTCTGCTGAAGAGGTTGTAGAAAAAAATGCTTTTAGAAATTAAAAAAAAAAAAGCCTTTGATGATCGCGCGGCTCAGCTGGGCATGGGGGGAGGGGCAGGGATTTTTGCTACCAGTTCTCCGAACCACCCCTCGCCATCGCTACCAGATCGGGCGATCCGGTGTTGGTGAACCTTTTCAGCACTTTTTGGCACTGAGCCATCTCTCAAGGCACATGACCGGTCACCCGTTGCTCTTCTGGTTGGTTTTCATGAGTGTGGGAGCGCTGGAAACTGGAAGACCTGTTGGCCGGTGCATATGCACACTCTAGGAAGATGATCTTCTGGCTCTGGCACATGGATGCACACTGGCCAGTTGGTCTTCTCGCGCGCATGTGTGACCGAAACCAAAAGACCAGGTGGCCGGAAAGTGGAAGAGCAGCCTCCAGGCACGCGCATGTGCACCGGGCCGCGGCTGTTCTGGTTTCCGGTGCTCCCACGGGTGTAAACACCAGCTGGCTGGCGTGCCGGAAACCAGAAGAGCAACGGGCGATGGCTTATGTGCCCGGAGAGATGGTTCTGCGTGCCACTTCAGGCACACATGCCATAGGTTCACCATCACGGGTATAGTGCTTAAGTCCCTTCCAACTCTGTTATTCTGTGATTCTGAATTAAAATCGTGAAGGACAGCCCAGGAGGAGAGGTTTAGAGAAGGGTGTGTGTCAGTGGTGGGTTCCTCCCGGTTTGGCCCGTTTCCCCCGGGCCTTCAATTGGACAAAATTGGAAAGTACTGTATAGGACTGTGATGGGGAACCTATGGCATGTGTGCCACAGGTGGCACGTGTAGCCATATTGGTAGGCATGCGACCTCAGTTCCGGCGCACATGTGCGCACTGCCCAACTGGTTTTTGGGCCACCAGAAGTAGGAAAACAGGCTGTTTCCTGCCTCCGGAGAGCCTCTAGGAGCCGTTTTCACGGCTCAATAATGTTGATATTGATATTATTGAGGTTATGTCATCAACAAAAATGTAAAAGCAGTAAATATCCAAAAATTTCTACATCATGTTTACCTGCACATGTTTACCTACACGTGTTTACCTACACGTGTAGTAAAATTATAGGGGAAATATACAGGCAAGGGTTGAAATAGTTTGGAGACATGAATACTTCAACTAGTACTGCGTATAAAGGAATCTACCCTAATAAAGATAATCATCCCTGTTTTCGATCTTCAGTCTAGCAGTTATCTCTACCAGCAGCCACTTGAACAAAGTATTGGGTTTTGTTCCTTGGAAGTCACAGTACAAAATAGAATTGAAAAGGACACACAGTGTACATAGACTGGTGATGGCTAACCTTTTTGCCGTCATGTGCCAAAAGCGGGGGAACCGGGTGACGATATGACGTCACTGAACCGGTTCTCTTTGTCCGGGAGCTGGGCCCTCCCGCCCGCCCCCACGTTATTCTTACCTTTTATTTCTTCTTTTTTAGCCCAGCTGATAGGTGCGGCAGAGTGGATTGCTGCACCTCAGTAGGGCAGATTCCTAACGCTCTTGCGCAGAGCGCTCTTGTAGCCATTCTTGTATCTTAGTCCAGTACTTTTTCACTTTAGGACACAGCCACCAAGCATGAAAGAAGGTACCTGTGCTTCTGCTTTATCATTAAACCATCTTTCCAATCGGCCTCCATGTTTCCAATGTCTTTCTCCCAGTTTGGAAGTGAACCAGATGAATATTTCTTCCAATAGTACAGATTAAGAGAGATACTAACCGTGTGCATTGATATTCTTCTGTTTCTGCGTTGAGAGAGGATCCTAGGCAGCTCCACAGATGAGCTAATTTTTTTTTAGACTCCTTCCTGATGCTCCTTACTAGACAAATGCAGTTGTGCAATGTCTCACAAAAGAACCCCATCCCAAATCAACGGTGTTCACCGGCCATAAGGGAAGACGTTTTAATTGCAAAAGGCAATTAAGCCCCAGACCATCGGTCTTAGGTTATCTCTGGAGACAGCAATGCATGACATTAGATTTGTAAATGTGTGTGACTCATGCAAAGAGAGACCAGGGAAATTAAGTAATGCCATGGGGAGGGGGGTAGATTTCCATCCTTCCTTTGCCTTTGTGTGTGTGTGAGAGAGAGCGTGTTTGTTGTTTCATGAATGAAGGCGAATATACGCGTCCCAGGATAATGTTGCAGGATCCAATCTTGGTCAGTCACCAGGACCAGAGGTTTTGATCAGTGGTGGGATTCAAATAATTTAACAACCGGTTCTCTGCCCTAATGACCAGCTGGGTAGGCATGGCTTGGTGGTCATGTGACTGTGTGAGCGTGGCCAAACTCAACGTCACTCACGTCGATGGGTGCTTCGCCTTAGCTGTTACAATGTAACAAGTCTTAACCAGAGAGGCAGTTTCTGTAAGCAGGGCAATAAAGAGTAGGCTAGAAACACCACCAGAATGTTTCCTCCCTGCCTTCCTTACAGGATTAGCCCTGTAAAGTGGAAAAAAACAAAATAAGACTTCTTCCAACAACCTGTTCCCTGAACTGTTTAGAAAGTTAACAACCGGTCTTCACAAATAGTTGCAAACTGGCTGAATCCCACCACTGGTTTTGTTGTCCAATTTTTCGGGAACCGTGCTGGAGCCCATCTACAGGGAACTTGCCTCTAGCAGAATAATGGGATAAGCAACTACAGTATAGCAACTTTATGACCTGTGGGCTTCAACTCCTAGCTTCAACAATTATCTAGTAGAACAAACTGTCTTTGGAAATTGTGTGTGCTCCATCACTGGAGGCTTTTAAGAAGAGATTGGACTGTCCAGAGTGATATAGGGTCTCCCTCTTGAGCAAGGGGTTGGACTAGAAGACGTTCACAATTGGGGCTCAATTGTGGTCATAAGTCGAGGATGACTTGTACTCGCCTAGTTTTGACCCTGCTGAGCTCTTTCAAGGGCAATCAAGATCAGCCGGATAATATATATTACCTATGTTACTTTAATCCCGTCGGCCATAAAGGGCCGTCCTCAAGCATCTTTCAGGGGGAAGCGGACAGGCATTTTAGTAAAAATCTTTTCATTCTCCTGATGCTCTCGAATAAAAGGCAAGGTGGATTAGGTTCAAATTAAATAATGAGAAAGTGGGGCAGAAAATTACTGGGAGAATCGGAAATGGAGATAAAAGCGTAAGGTTGCCGTGGAATCATAAGAGAACAATAAAGCAATCATAAGGCGCCAGAAAAGAACGTAGCACAATTATAAAATTCAGAGCTTTGATTTGGTTATCTGGCAAAAGATGAAAGTTGCGTCAGGCGAATTAACTCAGATGTCGGCTGATTGGTGTCGGGTTTTTTTTATTATTATTATTATTATTATTATTATTATTATTATTATTATTATTATTATTATTATTATTATTTAAGGCACTTGGATTTAAAATAAGGGGGCAATGCAGTGGTGGGATTCAAATAATTTAACAACTGGTTCTCTGTCTTAATGACCGGATGGGTGGGCGTGGCCATGGTGGGCCTGGCCAGGCAGCACTCGGACTCCTGGGAGCAAAATTGGGCCTAGTAGGCCTCCCTGCAGCCTCCTGGGAGCAAAACGGGCCACAAGGGGCCCACAACCCCCCCCCCCCCATTTTGGGCCTAGTAGGCCTCCCTGCAGCCCCCTGGGAGCCAAAACAGGGCGCATGGGGACTTTTGGAAGGAGAGGGGAGGGGCCAGCCAGCAATTTAACAACTGGTTCAGCTGAACTGGTATGAACCAGTTGAATCCCACCATTTTGGCAATGGAACATATAGGAAGGCCTAGGGTCCGTGTATGGAGCAGGCACATGGACTCCCTTAGTCTGATTCCAAGCCACACAATTGAAACCCATGTCAATTTCCCATCAACTAACTCCTCCATTTTGTGACTTGGAACTATGTCCGATTAGGTATTTGAGGGGCTGTCACAGAAAAAATGGGGTCTATTCTCCAAAGCATCAGAAGGGCAGGACAAGATGGAACAGATGGAAACTAATCATGGAGAGAAGCAACCTGGAATTAAGGAGAAGCTTCCTGACAGTGAGGACAATTAATCAGTGGAACAGAAGTTGCCTTCAGAAGTTGTGAATGCTCCATCCCTGGAGGTTTTTAAGAAGAGATTGGACAACCATTTGTCCAGAATGCAATGAGTTCTCCTGCTTGACAAGAAGGTTGGACTAGAAGACCTCCAAAGTCCCTTCCAACCTTCTTATTCAGTTTTCCAATATTTGAGGGGCTGTCACAGAGAGGAGCAGGTTAACGGATTCTCCAAAGCCCCTGAAGAACTAGAAGCAATGGAGGGAAATTAGTCAAGGAAAGAAGAACTTAGGAGACATTTCCTGACAGTGGGAACAATTTATTAGGTGGAATGGCTTGCCTTCAGAAGTTGTTGGTTCTTCTTCATTGGAAGCTTTCAAGAAGACACTGGACAGCCATTTGTCCAGAATGATATAGGGTTTCCTGTTTGAGCAGAGGGTTGGACTACAACACCTCCAAGATCCCTTCCACGCTATTATTTTATGTTCTAGGTCAGTGAGGGTTAACCTTTTCAGCACCAAGTGCCAAAACTGGAGCGTGCACACACGCCGGAGCACCAGAATCCAGAAGAGAGCAGCTGGCTGGTGCACATGTGTGCAATGGAAGCCGGAAGAGCAGATGATGATGGCGCATATGCCCACAGAATGGCCCCTGCGTGCCACCTCTGGCATGCGTGGCATAGGTTCGCCATCACGGTTCTAGGTAATTCCCTGTAAACAGAAGCTCCTTAACTTCAGAGGTGGTATTCAGCCGGTTCGGACCGATTTGGGTGAACCGGTTGGTAAATTATATAAATCCCATCTCTGCTTAGTTCCCAAGAATTTCTCAATATTTTCTCTGCCTGCTTTTTCTGCTTAAAGCAAGAAGAAAAATGGAATCAAGAAGACCTTAAGAAACAACGAGGAGACATTTATTTCCAGAGAAATACAAAAAAACCTACCTTAAGGGGGGAAAGTGCTAAGGAACTGGTATGTATAGAGAGATGATAGAGATAGGCATGATAGAGGCAGAGAAAATAGATGACACCACTGTATCTGCAGCCTCAAACTAAGGAAAGCACCACTAGGCCACAAATTATAGATAGTCCTCAACCATAATTGAACTCAAAATTTCTCCTGCTAAAGCAGACAGTAAATTTTGCCCCATTTTATCACCTTTCTTGCCACAGTTGTTTAAGTAAATCACTGCAGTTGTTAACTTAGGTAAAGGTAAAGGTTCCCCTCGCACTTATGTGCTAGTCGTTCCCGACTCTAGGGGGCGGTACTCATCTCCGTTTCCAAGCCGAAGAGCCAGTGCTGTCCGACGACGTCTCCGTGGTCATGTGGCCGGCATGACTAAATGCCAAAGGCACACAAAATGCTGTTACCTTCCCACCAAAGGTGGTCCCTATTTTTCTACTTGCATTTTTTACGTGCTTTCGAACTGCTAGGTTGGCAGAAGCTGAGACAAGTAACGGGAACTCACCCCATGGTTTTTAGGTGATTCTAGTTTCCACATTGACTTTGCTCATCAGAAGGTCACAAAAAGTGATCATATGACCCCGGGACCCTGAAACCGTCATAAATATGAGTCAGTTGCATATGTCTATGGAGATTCTCAGTCCTCCAGGTCATGGTTGTCCCAAAGGTGCTTTTTCAAAAGGTTAAAGGCAATTGGACTTTGAAGCAGTGGTGAAATCCACATTTTTTTACTACCGGTTCTGTGGGCATGGCTTGGTGGGCATGGCTTGGTGGGCATGACAGGGGAAGGATACTGCAAAATCTCCAATCCCTCCCCACTCTGGGGCCAGCCAGAGGTGGTATTTGCCAGTTCTCCAAACTACTCAAAATTTCCACTACTGGTTCTCCAGAACCTGTCAGAACCTGCTGGATTTCACCCCTGCTTTGAAGACATTTCACTTCTCATCCAGACATCTGCAGAATCAGACGTCTGCAAGAAAACAACCAAGCTCAGAGAGCAGCAAAGACCCACAATTCAACTGTGAGCTACAAATATTGTTTTCTGTTGCTACTAGAGTACTGTTGGAAGAGTACTGTTGGAAGAGTTGGAAGAGTACATGAATGGAGAGAGGGACTCTTGGGCCCTGCCTTAGAGTTTCCGGTTCCTGTACAGGAAATGCATCCCATTGGCTGTCAGACTCCCAGAGGGCGGGCGTCTTAGCTATCTTTGTAGGCTGCCTGTGTCCCAGGCCTGGTTGAATCTTGCTGGGTGATGATATAATGAAGGTGGTTTGGGCAATTCCTATTATGGCTTAATGGCTTTGTCCTGGCTTGGATCTTGAGTGAGGGCTAATCCTATCATGTCCTGAGGGCCATGTCTTTTGTGTTGTAGATAAGCTGGCCCAGCCTTTTGTCTTGTAAATAACCAAAATATCTGCTTGGGGCAGGGAGCTGGGGCTGAGTTTCTGTTTTAAGATTTCTATTTCTCTTTCAGAGGAAATATTCTGCCTTTTTAATATTTCCTAGAATATTTCATTTTTCTAAGAGCGGGGTGGGTGCTAACTTCCTACAGTACATTGGTCTGCCGATACTTGAAACTAGACATTATTCGACCCGGTGATGTTTTTCAGAGAGAATTATTTTTCAAGGCCAACTTCTCCATGCTACCTCTTCATGCCTCTTCAGGAAGGCATTGTATCTTATTTCCTGCAACCGACTCCCTCGTCTTCCACCAGCAAAGTCAGTTGGAACGAGGAGTGAAAAGTCCCCATAATACTTGTGCAAGCTGACAATAAAAGTGGCCAAAACTGAAATCGCATCCCAATCCACAGAGATGCAAATCCTTTTATGCACAAATCCAATTTTTGGAACGCTGTCAGCACGGAGATGAAATTAAGACAGAGAGGAGGTTCCTTTGGCTCATTCGTTCCGTAGCTGTTTTGTTTACTTCCTAAGAAGGCGATAGAGAAAGGCAGACACATTAATCTCGGGCGTTTTATGAACTTCAGCTCACCAGCTGCTGTGCTTTATTGATTCATTCACCTCCTCTTACCTGGGAGAGGGATACTTGGAGAACAATCTGCCTATCTCGAATGCCCTGCAAATTCATCACGAAGATTTCAGATTACAGGCTGGCCAGCTCAGTCCCAAGAATGAGATTCTGGCTGTGCCTTAGCAGCTTAATAGCATTTCAGTTACGCTCTAGGGAATTGTTCAAACAAAATAAAATAAAAAATCTGCACTTTTTTTTCATGCAATGGGAGGAAAGGGAATTTCTTTTTAAAGGAGATGAGTCTCTGTTAACAGGGAGAACTAACAAAAGAGGAGGTGGAGTTGTATTACAGTTAGTCCTCGATTTATGAACACAATAGAACTCAAAATTCCTGTTGCTAAGTGTTGTGGCCTGCCAGTGGCCAGCAGAGCTGGTGGCAAACTCAGACAGTGAGGAAGTTGGGGAGGAACATGGGCCAGTCCTGGAGTCTGGGGAAGGCTCTGATGAGGGCTCTGCGTCGGAGGCAGAGAGTGAGCCAGGGCCGTCGGATAGTTATCAGCTACTACCTTCAGAGTTAAAGATAAGTAGGACAGAAGAACAGCTGGAGCCTGTTCCCAATGTGCGCATATGCAGAGCTGCCAGGAGAAGGGAAGTTAAGGAACAAAGGCCGACTCGGGAGTAAAGGCATAGGTAGATGGTGAATGGCCCCTCCCATAGGGAATAAAGAGGAGCGAAAGGGGAGTGGAGTTTGCAGGAGACAATTAGTTTGTTTCATTAGTGTGAAGATCTGTTCATGACTCTCAGAGACTCCTTGCCAAGTATGTTCTTGTACAGCGTTGCGTTTGGACGATATCGGCCTGGCAGCTCTCCAAGGACTGATAAGGTCTGTGGTTGTAAATTCACCCTTGGAAAGACTGTTTGCCGGGACATTGCTGGATGTGAATGAGAAGAATTCACATTCACTTAATAAAAAGGGGTTTTGTCAGGACAAGTAATCTGCTTTGTGCTTTTGTGAAGCCTAGGTCAGAATACTAAGTGAGACACTTGTTAAGTGAATATTGCCCCATTTTATGACCTTTCTTGATACAGTTGTTAAGTGAATCATTGCTTCCCCATTGACTTTGCTTGTCAGAAGGTCGCAAAAGAGGATCACAGGACCCCTGGACACTGCAATCGTTGTAAATATAAGTCAGTTGCCAAACATCTGCATTTGAACACATGACCATGTGGATGCTGGAACAGCTCTAAGTGTGAAAAATGGTTGTTGGAAGAAAATTTCATGTGTTCGTTTCCAAGCTGGAAACCGATGCTGAGAAGAAATAGACATGGAAGCCAGCTGCCAGAAAAGGGATCCTTTAATTCAGAAAGGCAAGAAAAGTAGTGACACAGCTCGAGCATTCCTGGCTTGCAAGCAAACTTGGAAGTGTGACTCTGAGCCTTTTATGCTTAATTCCCCTTTGAAGCTCCTGCAGCTTGATGGGTCTTGATGTGTTTCTGGTTGCCCTGGGTTTTGTTTTCCTGTTTTCCTGGAATCTTGGTCCCAAGCAGGGGTGGTATTCACTTACTTTCACTACCGGTTCGCAAATGTGAGCGTGCACATGCGCCTGGCCTTCTGTGCATGCGCTTTGCTGCCACGCACACCTTCCGTGCCTCAAAAACATGCCTTAATAGCATGACGTGAAGACCGGACGGGTGGGCAGGTGGGCGGGCAGGTGGGTGGTGGCGATTTCCGCTACCGGTTTGGGTGATCCAGTCTGAACCGGCTGAATACCACCTCTGGTCCCAGGTCTTTTGTTTTAGGAGTTAATCCTGTCAGGGAAGCAGGAAAAAGGGAGTTTCAGTTTCTTTTTAGCCTGATTCCCCTTATCTTAATGGCTCTACTTAAGTGTTCCTTTCAGCTGGTGCTTTTGCCTGGGGTTTTCTTAAAGGGGGAAGGGCTGGCTCGAGTCTCTTGGCACTGTTTTCTGAAGTTTCTGGTGCTGTGAGGTTTCTGGCAGTGTCCTTTTGGGTTATACTTCCCACATGGTCATAAGTCACTTTTTTCCAGTGCTATTGTAACTTTGAGCGGTCACTAAACAAAGTGTTGTAAGTTAAGGGCTCTCTGTATATCTAAGAAATCACTACACCTCTACAGAAAGGCATAAAACCAAGGATGAAAGCCACCTTGAAAGTTGTCAAAGTTGTGAAGTTGTGGGTGGCTCCATCACTGGAGGTTTTCCACAAGAGACTGGTCAACCATTTATCCGGAATGGTATAGGGCCGTGATGGCGAACCTATGGCACGGGTGCCACAGGTGGCACGTGGAGCCATATCGGTGGGCATGCGAGCTCAGCTCCGGCATGCATGCATGTGCCAGCCAGCTGATTTTCGGGCCTTCCGGGCCCACCAGAAGTCAGGAAACACGTTGTTTCTTGCCTCCGGAGGGCCTCTGAGGGGGTTGGGAAGGCCGTTTTCACCCTCCCCAGGTTCCTAGAAAGGCTCTGGAGCCTGAGGAGAGCGAAAAACAGGCCTACTGGGCCCACCATGCCATCGCGTGGCAAAAGCGGGGGGAGCATGGGGGGGCGTATAGAATTATGGATGTGGGCACATGTGCGTGTGACAGACACACATCCCACTTTTGGCACATGATGGCAGAAAGGTTAGTCATCACTGGTATAGAGTCTGCTGCTTGAGCAGGGGGTTGGACTAGAAGCAGTGGTGGGATTCAAATAAATTAACAACTGGTTCTCTGCCCTAATGACCGGTTGGGTGGGCATGGCCATGGTGGGCATGGACAGAGGGTGTGACAGGCAGCACTCGGCCTCCTTCACCCCCTGGAGCAAAAACAGGCTGTGGAGGTTGAAAATCAGCCTGGGCTCTGGAGGCTCTCTGGAGGCTGGAAATAGGCCCATTTTTGCCCTCCACGGACCTCTGGGAAGCCTGTTTTCCACCTCCCTGAGCTCTGAAGGCTCTCTGGAGGCTGGAAATAGGCCCATTTTCGCCCTCCACGGACCCCTGGGAAGCCTGTTTTCCACCTCCCTGAGCTCCGGAGGCTCTCTGGAGGCTGGAAATAGGCCCATTTTCGCCCTCCACGGACCTCTGGGAAGCCTGTTTTCCACCTCCCTGAGCTCCGGAGGCTCTCTGGAGGCTGGAAATAGGCCCATTTTCACCCTCCATGGACCTCTGGGAGGTCCATTTTCCACCTCCCCAGGCTCCACCCACCCCCTGCACTTACCTGGGATCCAAAACAGGCCACGTGGCTTAAAATTTTAATTGATTAATTTTATGGGTAAGGGGTTTTAAAATTGGGAAGCCAAATTGATTTAATTATTTTTAAATTATTTTAATTTTCATATTGTATGTGTTTTAATCCTGGCTGTTCAGCACCCTGAGTCTTTCGGGAGAAGGGTGGTATAAAAATTTAATAAATAATAATAATAATAAAATAATAATAACGTGGGGTCTCCTGGGAGGGGAGGGTTGGGGGCCAGCCAGTAGTTGGAATTACCAGTTCACCGAACTGGATGTAAAATTAACATCTGGTTCACCCGAATTGGTCCAAACCGGCTGAATCCCACCTCTGACTAGAAGGCCTCCAAGGTCCATTCCAACTCTATAATTCTATGCTCTACATTTAATTCAGCAATCTATCATGCAAATGAAAGACTTTTTCCAGTGGAAAAGAAAAAAAATAAAAGAATGGGCTATATAAATCTTGGTTGGAAGTCTTTATTCCCCTTGAAACATAACTGGCTTTCCATATAACCTAACTGGAGCCTGGCCAACTCACCCATGAGTAGCTACAGGTAGTCCCTGATTTATGACCATAACAGAGCCTGCCCATTATATTGGTAAGTTGAGACAGTCATTAAATGTTGTGGCCCGTCAGCGGCCTGTGCAGATTATAGTTGATTCTGACAGCGAGGAGGCTGGTGTGGTGTTGAGCCAGCAGCCTGTGCAGCTGGCACTCGAGTCGGACAATGAGGAGGCTGGAGAAGATGTGGTGCCAGAGGCAGGGATTTAACCAGGGCCTTCAGAAGCTCCTATAAGTGAAGAGGAAGAAGAGGAGGAGCTTATTCTCGATGCACGGGCACGCAGAGCTGCCAAAAGGCAGGAGTGGCTCCTCAGGAGGAGGTTTCCTCGAGAGTAAGGCTTGGGGCTAATTGGCCACTCCCTTAGCCTATTTAAGGAGGAACGCCGACTGAAGCAATTTGTAGGGAACAACTTTAGTTCACTCTCCTTCGCGTCTGGATTCTCTGCAAATTGCTTCTGGGCTTTCTGCCAACCATAGTAAGATTGTGAGTACTTTATCTTTGGTTTCTTGTATGCTGTTAAGGAAGTTTATTAACAACCTTTGAAAAAGACTGAGTTATTTTAGTAAATTAAATTTTGTACAGACTTTGTGTGTGCTGCATTCTTTGGGGTCCGTAGCTGGGGCAGAACATTAAACAGGTTGTCACATCACTCTCCCTCTCCCACTGCAGCCACCGGTCCGCGAAGCCCGAAAGGTCAGGGGCCCCCTGTTCTAGACCCCCAATCCTCTGTGGTACCAGTCCTGTTCTTTTTCGTGGCACTTGCCACAGGTGAACCGTCTGTGCAAAGCAGAACCTGGGAGATTCTCCGGATGCAACTCAGGTTGGACAGCTGGACATCTTGCGGTAACACCCGATGGTGTTCCGAGCTGCTCCGAGATGCCCTATTACATGATTGTTATTTCCTCTGCCTATGTTTTCAAAAAAGAGGAAACTTTAAAATATATATACCTGAAATGACATGACAGGTGTGTTTGGTTCAAGCTACTGGCTCCTTGCAAATGCCCGGAGGGAATTAAGAACAATTTGTGTCCTGCTGCCACTGTGTCTGGAGATGTCTGTGTCACTCAGATATGTTGCTTGGAGAAGACAGAAGCTTCAGCTCAGTGACTGCGTCATGGGGAGCCATCAGAGGCCTCCGTGGTGGTGAAAAAAAATCCAGACTGACATTCAACACAGCTCCTTCCTTCTTCTTTTTCCCCCCCTATCTCTCTTGTTTTCTCCTGCAACTCAGAATCCCTGTTCTCGTTGGAATTGTGTGTTTTCCAAGGTTGTTTAAATTGTAGGTTTCCATAAGAGTCAGTGTATGCTACATTCTGCTTTGGGACCAGGTGAGGTCATGCAGAAGACTGCAGAGATGATTTTGGATGGGAACAGAAATGCAGGGACTTCTAGCAAAACAGGAACTAAGCTGGGAAAGCAGGAAAGGGTGAGAAAGAAACTCAAGGTTGCCTGGCTTTGATGCTCTTCGGTATAGAAGACTGAGAAGGAGCGGTGCTGTTAGGCTTTCAAGATTCAGTATGATCAGTAGGATTCTAGATTCTGGAAGATTCAGAATCTTCTGGAAGTTTCCAGAGTCTAGAATTTTTGAAGATTCCAGGGTGTTGTGAAAGATTCTAGAGTAGAATTCTATAAAATTTCAAGAGGCCCCTGAGACATTTTAAAATACAGAAATGGAAATAGAATAACAGAATTGGAAGGGACCTTGGAGGTCCAACCCCCTGCCTAGGCAGGAAACCCTACACCACTGCAGACAAATAGTTATCCAACATCTTCTTAAAAATTTCCAGTGTTGGAGCATTCGCAACTTCTAGAGGCAAGTCGTTCCACTGGTTAATTGTTCTCACTGTCAGGAAATTTCTCCTTAGTTCTAAGTTGCTTCTCTCCTTGATTAGTTTCCACCCATTGCTTCTTGTCCTGCCCTCAGGTGCTTTGGAGAATAGCTTGACTCCCTCTTCTTGGTGGCAACCCCTGAGATATTGGATGGTTGCTATCATGTCTCCCCTGGTCCTTTTCTTCTCTAGACTAGCCATGCCCAGTTCCTGCCACTGTTCTTCGTATGTTTTAGCCTAAGGTGACCAGACGTCCCGCTTTTGGCGGGACAGTCCCGCTTTTGAGCAATTTGTCCCGCGTCCCGCGGCGTTTTAAAAAAGTCCCGATTTTTCATTCTGCCTCCTGGTTCCCGGCTGCCTCCTGAATCCCCGCTGATGGCTAGAGGGAAAAAACCTGTTTAAACTCTTGCCGCGGGGCGTCAAAGGGCCGCCCTACGTTAATTAGCTCGGCTTCCCCCTCTCAGCTGATTTGCACAGGGCTCTGCTCTTGCTAAATTGCTCCGTTTTTTTTTCCTCTTTGTGCAAACCAAGCTCAAAACGAAACTGAAAGTAAAACAGGCTGTTGGCTTTGCGGTTTGCTTGCAACGTTGGAAAATTAGGCAGCAGATTTATTTTCCTTTTCCTCACCAAAAAAGGTAAGTTGAAACAATGGAAAATTATTTAGGGCAAAAGAGGAGAGTTCAAGATTTTAAAACACAAAAGAAAAAAAAGCTCTTTTTAACTAGGGAATTGTAATAATTGAGATATTATTAATTGTATACTGTGTTGAAAGCAGAAATGGTTAAGTTGTGGTTTGGAGGAATATATGGGGGAAATTATTTGGTTTATTATTATTGGTAAATATAATTAATTGATTTGTAAGAAATTGGATTGCATGGAAATAATTGGAATATTCATGTTCATATTGATTAATATACAAAAAAGATAGTTATATAACTAATTGATTTATATTAAAATGTTGAATTTGTATTAAACAACTGTATTACATAATTACATAATTAACCAATGTGAGGATGGATATAAAAATAGATGACAATGGGAAGGGGTATAAAATAGAATAGAAGGGAAAAATTGAATTTGATTAAGATTAGAGATGAGGATGAAGGGTAATATTGTTTTTTTAAAAAAATAGATGAGGAATAAATATGGCAAAAAGGAAATATAGAAATTGTAAATTTAATTGAAATGACTAAACGCTATTTAAATTTGTGAACCAGCCAAATATTCTGTTCAAAGAAAATACATTGCATGTTTGTATGTGTGTTTCTAATTATTGCTATTTATTCATATTTGTTCTCTTTTATTCTTTAAAGTTTAACAATTCATTCTTTATCTTAATATCTTTATATTTGTTTGGGGTTGGCTTTCTTCCCTTTCATCTTTTTTATTGTACAGCAATCTTTCTCCTCAAACCTACCACCACTCTCTTTTCTTTCCTTCTTACTTTCTCTTCCCCCCTCTTCTTCTCCTCCCTACTTCCTCTTCCTTTCTCCTTCTCCTCCTCTCTTCCTCCCTCTCTTAACCGTCACTCCTACTCTAATTTCCCTTCCCTTCCTTCATCCCTCTCTATTACTGTATCCTTTTATGCATATGGACTACTCAGAGGGCTGAAAAAGTTATTTTTGACTGGTCCTCGCACTTTTGACCAGTCCTCGAACTTACGACTGTCCTCACATTTTACATTTTTGCCCTATCTTGTCATCATGGTGAAGAGAAGCAGTTATGAAATGAGTGACATGGTTGTTAAGAATGCTGCACGGGCATAAATGTGAGGATGGTCATAAGTGTGAGGACCAGTCAAAAGTGTGAGGACTTGTCAGAAATGACTTTTTTCAGCCCTCTGGTTAGTCCTTTTGTGCATATGGACTACTCAGAGGGCTGAAAAAGTTATTTTTGACTGGTCCTCGCATTTTTGACCAGTCCTCGAACTTACGACTGTCCTCACATTTTACGTTTTTGCCCTATCTTGTCACCATGGTGAAGAGAAGCAGTTGTGAAATGAGTGACATGGTTGTTAAGAATGCTGCACGGGCATAAATGTGAGGATGGTCATAAGTGTGAGGACCAGTCAAAAGTGTGAGGACCTGGGAGAAATGACTTTTCAGCCCTCTGAGTAGTCCCTATACACACAGCCATGGCCACCCGGTCACATGACCAGCTAGCCATGCCCACCCAGTCACATGGCCTCCAAGCCACGCCCACACAATAAGCCACGCCCACAATGGTGTCCCTCTTACCAATGTTAAAATCTGTTCACCTTACCCTATACACATAGCCATGGCCACCCGGTCACATGACCAGCTAGCCACGCCCACCCAGTCACATGACCAGCTAGCCACGCCCACAAAATAAGCCACGCTCACAATGTCCCTCTTTACCAATGTTAAAATCTGGTCACCTTATTTTAGCCTCCAGTCCCCTAATCCTCTTTGTTGCTCTTCTCTGCACTCTCTCTAGAGTCTCCACACCTTTTTTACATCGTGGCAACCAAAACTGAATGCAATATTCCAAGTGTGGCCTTACCAAGGCCTTACAAAGTGGTATTTGGATTTAGTGTATTCAGTTTTAGTATTTAGTGGTATTTAATTCTAGAGTTTAGGAGAATCCAGACCCTCCTAGTCTAGAATTCTAAATTCTGCAGCCATCTGCTCTTACTCATACCACAGATATCCGGCCAAAAATATCCTTGGAATCAGCCTTTGCTCTCAGTTAAACTAATATTTAATATCTTGATACATGGGTTGTTTTTGTAAAATTCTGCATTCCTCCCCCCCACCCTTCCTGACCTTTTGTTTTGGAAACGATTATTCCAATGCTTTAATTTCGCACTTAGCTGTCTCAAACTGTGCCAGGAGTAGACAGATACATAAATGTAAGCCAATCCATGGATCTACCAGCGCCACAGGAGGCGAGAAAGGGGCACATTTGAAAAATGATTCTCCATACTTATAACAATCTCATCCTTTTAAGCGCGGTGCCAGATCATATCAACACAGCACAATAGTAATAGTGTCTTTGGGGGAAAAACACAGACACTAAGCAGAACAATGCAATATCTTTAGGAACAATTAGTACGGGGAGGAAGGGAACATGCCCAGTGAGAAATATTGGGGTGACATGCTTAATCTGCTTACTAAATCAATCAATCTTTATGAGTTCTCTTGATAAACTAACCATATGGCAGGAGAGGTGCACAGAAATGATTCAATAGTGAACTCTTTCAAACTTAACTCCACCTTTCAAAGATTTGCATAGCCCCGGCGTGCACCCAAAGCATTCTTGACTGGATGGAAATGGATTAATCTTTTTTTTTCCAACTTTTTTTTTTTTAATTTGATTTATATGCTGCCCTTCTCCGGAGACTCAGGGCGGCTTACAATGCGTTAAGCAATAGCCTTCATACTTTTGTATATTTATACAAAGTCAGCTTATTGCCCCCACAATCTGGGTCCTCAATTTACCTACCTTAGAAAGGATGGAAGGCTGAGTCAACCTTGAGCCTGGTGAGATTCGAATTTACAGTAATTGCAGACAGCTGGTGTTAATCACAATGCTATCAGTCTGCTGAGCCACCAGGCCCTGCGTTAGATCTTAAAGTTTGAGGGGTCCTTGGTGCTCTCTGAGTTTCTTGGCTGGTTTCTTGCAGATATTTCATTATCTAAAGTAGGTAAAATCGTTAGTTTCTACTACTAGCACTGATAATGTTCCCTAGTTGGGTTAGGGGTTGGCTTCAGAAATTTTTAGCAAGGGTGGGCCGGTTGCTGGGTGGGCATGGCCTAGTCGGCCTCCTGCACCACGGCGGTGGTGGCGGGGACGTTTTTGCCCACTCCAGGCTCCGGAGGCTTTCCTCGGGCCTCCAGGAGGGCAAAAACGGCCTCCCCAGGCTCCGGAGGCCCTCTGGGCCTTTTTCCAGCCTTCTCAAACTTCCAGTAGGCCCGTTTTTCACCCTCCCTGAGCTTCCATGCGTGCCCTTCACTTACCTGCATCCAAAACGGGCCATGAGGGGACTCCGGGGAGGGGGTGGGTAGGGCCTGCCAGGAGTGGGATTTGGGGGTTCTCCACCCTGGACAGAATCTTAGCTAGAGGTTCTCCCAAACCCCTGCGAATCCACAGCAGCCCACCCCTGAGTTGGTTAATAAAATGTCTGCAAAGAAACAACCAAGCTCAGAGAGCACCAAGGCAGTCGTGGGTTTCTACCGGCTCGCCCCGGTTCGGGCGAATCAGTAGTGGTGGCGGTGGGAGGCTCCGCCCACCCTCCCGGATGTCATCACAGATGCTTTGCGCATGTGCACAAGCATCATGTGTGAGCGAAGCGAGTGCACACACACACTCACAGTCCCGAACCGGTAGCGAAGGTAAGTGGAACCCACAGCTGCACCAAGGCCCTTCATTTCAATCCTGAGGTACAAATATTCTGCCTTATTGATATCAAACTTTGTTTACCAATGGGCTCCTTTCCTAACAAGGAACCACAACTCCTAAGCAGTGCGAAACGAACCCCATTTACTAGAATGCAGGTGTCACGCTTATCACTGACCTGCTTAAGTGTGATGAACACTCACAGCGGTTGCAGTCATGGGTGGCTGCAAAAGAGTCTGTAGCTTGGGGGGAGGGGGTGTCACAATTTTTACCGCACAAAATGTCTACACCGATTCCGTTAATTAATGCGGCAAGAAAAGTCGTAAAATGGGGCAAAACTCACTTATTATCAAATTTCTCACCTAAACACAAACATTTTGGGCTCATTGTGGTCCTAAGACGAGAACTATGGTACCTGAATATTATTAGACTAGACTAGACTAGACTAGACTAGACCAGGATAGGATAGGATAGGATAGGATAGGATAGGATAGGATAGAATAGAATAGAATAGAATAGAATAGAATAGAATAGAATAGAATAGAATAGAATAGAATAGAATAGAATAGAATAGAATTTTTTTTTTTTGGTCAAGTGTGATTGGACACACAAGGAATTTGTCTTTGGTGCATAAGCTCTCAGGGTACATAAAAGAAAAGATACGTTCATCAAGAATCATAAGGTACAACACTTAATGATAGTCATAGGGTACAAATAAGCAATCAAATCATACTAGAAAACAATATCAATATAAATCGTAAGGATACAAACAACAAAGTTACAGTCATAAGTGGGAGGAGATGGGTGGTGGGAACGATGAGAAGATTAATAGTAGTGCAGATTTAGTAACTAGTTTGACAGTGTTGAGGGAATTATTTGTTTAGCAGAGTGATGGCGTTTGGGAAAAAACTGTCCTTGTGTCTACTTGTTCTGGTGTGCAGTGCTCTATAGCGTCGTTTTGAGGGTAGGAGTTGAAACAGTTTATGTCCAGGATGTGAGGGGTCTGTAAATATTTTTACAGCTGTAAGCTGTAAGTATTTTAAATTCAATTTAATTTAATTTTTAAATTAAAGTTGAATGTAAAGAATTCTACTTTAAGAATAAGTGGCAAAATGTTTTATTAGAAGGAATGGGGGAGAGGCGGCATAGTGACAATAGCTGAGATAAAGTAAGAATTGAGGATTTTTCTTGTCTGCAAACTGAATTCGATTCCTCTCGATCATAGTAAAAGCAGTATTTTCAATTTAAGTGTGTTTTAATGGCTCAGTATGGGCCAGATAATTTGGTTGCTTCAAAGGCGCCTGAGATATTGTCCTGTTTGATGGAATCCATGACGGGAGTTAAACCCATAATGTAGCTTCATCGAAAGTTCAGGAATATTTTTCAAGAGAGATACCGCTGGGCTGTCTCAAACAGGGATCAAAGCCCTGGAATCCCCAATAATACCCCGTCAGTGGCTACAAGTCCTTAAAAACATTAAAATAGGATTATTGGATTTAAGATTAAAGCAGATTCACCCTCAAATTGCATTTCTGACTTCCCAAATTGTATCGGATTCTCCAAATCGTGTATTTGAAAGGATGGGGCCTCAGATTGTCTTTATGGGAGAGGTTAAAAAAAAGAGAGAGATTTAAGAATCGTTGACCCATACGATATGCTCTTATAAATAATTGGCATTTTTTTGTAACTGTCTTTCAATTTACCTAAGTAGATTCACGGATAAATCCTTAACTCTTATAGATGTTAATGTGATACTGATTTATATCCCCAAAATTTGGAATCTGGCTGTCTTTGAGGAATTATGGTAGTGCTAAACCATGGAAGGGATTTATTCTAAAAAATTGGGGGGAAAAGTGCTATTATTTCAGATATTAAGGATTGGCTTTGGGATATATGCAATTTACCCATTTTCGGGGGGGAAAAAGAAATATTTTCAGCTACTCATAAAATGAAGCAATATTGCTCTTTAGTAATTTCATGATATCTTATAACAATAGAATAATATTTCCAAGTTATTGTTTACCTTTTTCCACTTGATAGTAATAGAATAGAATAGAATTCTTTATTGGTCAAGTGTGATTGGACACACGAGGAATTTGTCTTTGGTGCATACGCTTTCAGTGTACATAAAAGAAATGTTCATCAAGAATCATAAGATACAACACTTAATGATAGTCATAGGGTACAAATAATCAAATCATATTAGGAAACAGTCAATATAAATCTTAAGGATACCAGCAACAAGGTTACAGTCATAAGTGGGAGGAGATGGGTGATAGGAACGATGAGAAGATTAATAGTAGTGCAGACTTAGTGAATAGTTTGACAATGTTGAGGGAATTATTTGTTTAGCAGAGCGATGGTGTTTGGCTAAAAACTGTCCTTGTGTCTAGTTGTTCTGGGGTGCAGTGCTCCATAGCATCGTTTTGAGGGTAGGAATTGAAACAGTTTATGTCCAGGATGCGAGGCTGTGTAAATATTTTCACAGCCCTCTTTTTGACTCGTGCAGTATACAGGTCCTCAATGGAAGGCAGGTTGGTAGCCATGGTTTTTTCTGCAGTTCTAATTCTCCTCTGAAGTCTTTCTCTGTCTTGTTGGGTTGCAGAACCAAACCAGACAGTTATGGAGGTGCAGGTGACAGACTCCATAATTCCTCCGTAGAACTGGATCAGCAGCTCCTTGGGCAGTTTGAGCTTCCTGAGTTGGCGCAGAAAGAACATTCTTCGTTGTGCTTTTTTGATGACGTGTTTGATGTTGGGTGTCCATTTTAGGTCGTGAGATATGGTAGAACCTAGAAATGTGAAGGTCTCTACTGTTGATATTGTGTGGTCTAGTATTGTAAGAGGTGGTAGTATGGAAGGGTTTCTCCTAAAGTCTACCACCTTTTCTACGGTTTTGAGTGTGTTCGGTTCCAGATTGTTCCGGTCGCACCACGAGGCTGATTGTTCAACCTCTCGTCTTTACGCGGATTCATCATTGTCTCAAATGAGACCAATCCCTGTTGTGTCATCTGCGAACTTCAGTAGTTTAACAGATGGATCGTTTGAGATGCAGTCCTTGGTATATAGAGAGAAGAGAAGTGGAGAGAGCACACAGCCTTGTGGGGCCCCTGTGCACAGGTATCTGATGTGATTCTGCTTAGCTTTACCTGCTGCTTCCTATCTGTATATAGCATTATGAGGTGTATTTTTTATAAAATAGTGATTTCTACATGTTTAAACTGTGTATATGTATGTATGTAGGTGTTTAGGGTCAGTCATTTTTTAGGATTTTTTTTTTAAATTGTTTCTCCTGTTCCTTGCTTCTGCAGGTAATCCTTGATTTATGACTACAACTGATCCTAAAATTTCTGCTCATAAGTGAGACATTTGTTAAGAGAATGGAGAGCTATTTGTCCAGAATGATATCAAGTCTCAGGCTTGAGCAGGGGGTTGGACTAGAGGATCTCCAAGATCCCTTCCAACTCTGTTATTCTGTTCATTTAACTAACTAATTTGTATCCTACTTTTATTATTTTTGCAAATCACTCAGTTGGACAGTAGACACATCCAACACTGGATCCTTCTCCTATTTTCTGTCCTGACTTAGCTAAATTACACGACAGCCTTGTAATGCCGCTTGCCAGAACAGGAATTACAATAAGGGAAACTGAGGCAGCCTTTTCCTCTTTTTCAAACTAACAAACAAGAAAGAATTCAGGTCAGAAGATCTTCAATAGCATCAAAGTCATCGCAAATGACTCCATCATATTCACTTCCTCTAAAATGTCCATCTTCACCACGGCTAATTGACTTCTATGAGGTTCACGGGATCGTATCTGGAGTGAAAAGTCAATTAATGGCCACTTAAGCTCCCTTCCCGTCCGATATTAATGGAAGGGAACATCAAGGCACATAACAATGGGTTGATTGATCCTTCTTCTCAAAGCTAGGACAGGCTCATAAAGTTTCAAAACACACAGCATCCGTCACAAGCCATGGACACCCGTTGGGCCATCTCAAACTCCGGAGCTTACTCTGGAGATCAATGCTTGGAGGAAATGTTTGATTCCTTCAAAATTACTGTCACTTAGCTAATTGAAATTCTAGTTTTCCTTAACATCTGTCAAGTTCATTGGTTACTCAGAAGCTCAAATGTGTGTTTCATATTTTCTCTCTCTCTCTTTCTCTCTCTCTCTTATCTCAGTGAAAGGATAATGAAGTTCACTTTTTTCCAGCTTGGGGTCTCCAAGAGAAGTTGAAGTCCAACCTAGACGGAGATCACTGAGTTGAACTGGGCTAACAGAATCCAGTATTAAGAGAATAACAGAGTTGGAAGGGACCTTGGAGGTCTTCTAGTCCAGCCCCCTGCTCAAACAGGAGATCCTATGTCATTCCGGACAAATGGTTGTCCATTCTCTTCTTTAAAAACTCCAGTGTTGGAGCACTCACAACTTCTAGTGGCAGATCGTTCCACTGGTTAATTGTTCCCACTGTCAGGAAATTTCTTCTTACTTCCAGGTAGGTTCTCTCCTTGGTTAGTTTCCATCTGTTCTTTCTTGTCCTGCCTTCAGGTGCTTTGGAGAATAGCTTGACCCCCTCTTCTTTGTGCCGGTCCCTCAAATATTGGAAGACTGCTATCATGCCACACCTAGTCCTTCTTTTCACTAGACTAGACATACCTAGTTCCTTGCAACCGTTCTTCATATGTTTTGTAACCCAGTGGTGGGATTCAAATAATTTAATAGGAGCCTTGATGGTACAGTGGTTTAATGCACCCTGTTATTATCACAGCTGCCTGCAATTTCTGCTGGTTCGAATCTCTCCAAGGCTCAAGGTTGACTCAGCCTTCCATCCTTTCTAAGGTAGGTGAAATGAGGACCCAGTTTGTGGGGGCAATAAGCTGACTTTGTATAAAATATACAAAAGAATGAAGGCTATTGCTTAACGCATTGTAAGCCGCCCTGAGTCTCCGGAGAAGGGCGGCATATAAATCAAATTAAAAAAAATAAAAAAAAAATAAAAAAAAATTTAACAACTGGTTCTCCGGCCTAATGAGTGGCTGGATGGGTGTGGCCATGGTGGGTACAGGCAGGGGGTGTGACAGGTAGCAGGCAGCCTCCTGCACCCCCCTGGGAGCAAAAAGAGGCCATGGCATGGGGGGAACGTGCTTCCCCCCGCCCCATGCCTCATTTTGGGCCTAGTAGGCCTCCCTGCAGCCTCCTGGGAGCAAAAATGGGGCACGTGGGGACTCCTGGAAGGGGCAAGGAGGGGAGGGGTGGGGCCAGCCAGCAATTTAATTACCTGTTTGCCCGAACCGGCTGGATCTCACCACTGGTTTTGTCCTCAAATCTCTTTTGGACCACTGGTCCAGCTTGTGGCATCAGATGGCCCCCTTATCAACCAGGAAGGAAATTCTATATCATCATTAAGCAGTTGTGAACTCAGGGATCGCAAGAGTGAGCGTGGGATGTGAATTTGATGCCGACAGGAGATGTACCGTGTTTCCCCGAAAATAAGACCCTGTCTTATTTTTATTTATTTTTTTGAACCCTGAAATAAGCGCTTGGCCTAATTGCCATGCGCTCAAAAGCTCGATTGGGCTTATTATCAGGGGATGTCTTATTTTGGGGGGAAACAGGATACTTTCTATCATCATTCTTTCCTCTGGATTTGATCGGGAGGAAAGAAAAAACAAATCTTGCGTTCACTTAGATCTATGCGTCAGAACTCAGTGAGATTGTCACTGAGATTGACTACCAAGCCTTGTTAGTACAGTGGTCTAAAGCACCCTGTTATTAAGACCAGCTGCCTGCAATTACTTCAGGTTTGAATCTCGCCAGGCTCAAGGTTGACTCAGCCTTCCATCCTTTCTAAGGTAGGTAAATTGAGGACCCAGTTTGTGGGGGCAATAAACTGACTTTGCATAAATATACAAAAGTATGAAGGCTATTGCTTAACGCATTGTAAGCCGCCCTGAGTCTCCGGAGAAGGGCAGCATATAAATCAAATTTTTAAAAAAATGGTTTGCACACATTTCATTCTAACTTGTATTATTACGTTTTTCTAAGTCATAAGTGATACATTAAATTATTTCAATGCAGTGGTATTTATACAGGTAGTAACAGAATAACAAGAGTTGGAAGGGACCTTAGAGGTCTTCTAGTCCAACCCCCTGATTGAGCAGGAAATCCTATACCAATGATGGCTAACCTTTTTGCTGTTGTGTGCCAAAAGCGGTGGGAGTGCGAGGGGTCGCGCACATACATGCCCACACCTATAATTCAATACGCCCTGCCCCCCATGCGCGACCTCTCCACACTCCCACACTTTTGGCACGTGATGGCCCGGTGGGCCTGGTAGGCCTGGGGTTTTTTTGCCCTCCCCAGGCTCCAGAGGCTTTTCTGGAGCATGGGGGGGCGAAAACGGCCTTCTCCACCTCCCCAGAGGCCAGAAACAGCCCATTTCCCGAATTCTGGTGGGCACGGAAGGCCCGAAAATCAGGTGGCCAACACACACATGTGCACTGGAGCTGAGCTATGGCAACACTCGCATGCCCACAGATATGGCTTCACGTGCCATCTGTGGCACACGTGCCATAAGTTCGCCATCACCGTCCTATACCATTTGGGACAAATGGCTGTCCAATCTCTTCTTAGAAACCTCCAATGATGGAGCACCCACAAGTTCTGCAGGCAAGTCCTTCCACTGGATAATTGTTCTCACTCACAGGAAGTTTCTCCATAGTTTTAGGTTGGTTCTCTCCAGAGGTGGGTTTCAGCAGGTTCTGACCAGTTCTGGCGAACCGGTAGCGGAAATTTTGAGTAGTTCGGAGAACCGGTAGTAAAAATTCTGACTGGCCCCATCTCCATCTATTCTCTGCCTCCCAAGTCCCAGCTGATCGGGAGGAAATGGGGATTTTGTAGTATCCTTCCCCCGGATTGGGGAGGGAATGGAGATTTTACAGTATCCTTCCCCTGCCATGCCCACCAAGCCATGCCCGCCAAGCCACACCATACCACGCCCACCAAGCCATGCCACGCCACCAAGCCACACCCACAGAACAGGTAGTAAAAAAATTTGAAACCCACCACTGGTTCTTGCCTTAATTAACATATTAACAGAGTTGGAAGGGACTTTGTAGGTCATCTAGTCCAACCCCCTGCCCGGGCTGGCTTGATCCCATCTGTTTCGGTTTTAATTTGAAATTGGTTTTAACTGGGTTGTTTTAAATTGTGGGCCGAAATTATTTAATTACCTTTTAAATTGTTTTTTTTAAATTTTGTATGCTCTGTTTTATCTCGGCTGTTCACCACCCTGAGTCCTGCTGGAGAAGGGCGGTATACAAATCAAATAAAATAAAAATAAATTAAAAATAAATAAAATTCCTTCACTTAAGACCGCAACTTAGGCGAGAATTCCCATTGCTAAGCAAGGCGGATGCTACGCGAGTCACACTCAATTTTACCTTTTTTCCCCACAGATGCTAAGCGGATCACAGCAGTTGTTAAGTGAATCATAAGGTCGTTGAGTAAATCAGAGCTTCCCTCATTGGCTTGACTTGGTCGGGAAGCAACTGGAAGGGTTGCAAATGGTGAGCACATGATCCCAGGACCCCGAGACCATCAGAAATGCATGCTGGTTGCCAAAGCAACCTGAATTTTGATCATGTGACATTGAGGATGCTGAGAGGGTTGTAAGAATGAGGATTGGCCATAAATCACTTTCTTTTCAGGGCCATTGTAGCTTCAAACGATTGCCAAGGAAATGATTGTAAGTCAAGGACCATCATATTCAAAACATTCTAATAAGAATTGCACTATTTTTGACTCTGGAGAAAAATTATTTTATGTATTTATTTGCTTGCTTGATTGTTGTTGTTTTTTTCAAAAAAGTTTTTTTATTTTTATTTCTCATAAACACATTTACACGTACAGTCATTTATCCATCATTTTTCATTCACCTTTTCTTTTAACTTTCATTTTTCATTTTTATTTTTTTCGGGGCTGCTCTTTTACCCTTTACCTTTACTCCAACCTTTCTTCTTCTCCTCCCCTTCTCTTCCTTCCTCTTTCTCCTACTTTCTTCCTCTCCTTCTCTTTCCTACTCCCCCTTCCCTTCCCCCACTCCTCTCTTCTTCCCCCTTTCTAACCTTCTCCTCTACTCCTCTTTCCCCTCCCTTTTCTTCCTCTCCATTTCCCTTTCTTCTTCTCCTCCCCTTCTCTTCCTTCCTCTTTCGTCTACTTTCTTCCTCTCCTTCTCTTTCCTACTCCCCCTTCCCTTCCCCCACTCCTCTCTTCTTCCCCCTTCTAACCTTCTCTTCTACTCCTCTTTCCCCTCCCCTTTCTTCCTCTCCTTTTCCCTTTCTTCTTCTCCTCCCCTTCTCTTCCTTCCTCTTTCTCCTACTTTCTTCCTCTCCTTCTCTTTCCTACTCCCCCTTCCCTTCCCCCACTCCTCTCTTCTTCCCCCCTTCTATCCTTCTCTTCTACTCCTCTTTCCCCTCCCTTTTCTTCCTCTCCGTTTCCCTTTCTTCTTCTCCTCCCCTTCTCTTCCTTCCTCTTTCTCCTACTTTCTTCCTCTCCTTCTCTTTCCTACTCCCCCTTCCCTTCCCCCACTCCTCTCTTCTTCTCCCTTTCTAACCTTCTCTTCTACTCCTCTTTCCCCTCCCCTTTCTTCCTCTCCTTTTCCCTTTCTTCTTCTCCTCCCCTTCTCTTCCTTCCTCTTTCTCCTACTTTCTTCCTCTCCTTCTCTTTCCTACTCCCCCTTCCCTTCCCCCACTCCTCTCTTCTTCCCCCTTCTATCCTTCTCTTCTACCCCTCTTTCCCCTCCCTTTTCTTCCTCTCCGTTTCCCTTTCTTCTTCTCCTCCCCTTCTCTTCCTTCCTCTTTCGCCTACTTTCTTCCTCTCCTTCTCTTTCCTACTCCCCCTTCCCTTCCCCCACTTCTCTCTTCTTCTCCCTTTCTAACCTTCTCTTCTACTCCTCTTTCCCCTCCCTTTTCTTCCTCTCCTTTTCCCTTTCTTCTTTCTCCTCTCCTCTCTTCTCCCTTCCTCTCTCTCTTGCTTGTTATGGCTGTCCGTATTCTATGCATGACTCTGGCCAGCTAACGGTTAAAAACAAAATAAAAAAACAGAATTAAAAACAACCCACATTAAAGACAGCATAAAAATCACATAGCAGCTGAGCGCAATCATGATGCTTCCAAGACTGGATATATAACCACAAGCCAGAAATGAACTCCCCCATGCTAACATTTCAAAAATATTCGTCTGTTTTTAATGTGGTTGTGCATGTATTTGAGTGCCTGTGTGTGTGTGTGTGTCAGTATGGGTTTCAGCAGGTTCTGACCAGTTCTGGCAAACCGGTAGCGGAAATTTTGAGTAGTTCGGAGACCCGGTAGTAAAAATTCCGACTGGCCCCGCCCCCCATCTATTCTCTGCCTCCCGAGTCCCAGCTGATCGGAAGGAAATGGGGATTTTGCAGTAACCTTCCCCTGGAGTGGGGTGGGAATGGAGATTTTACAGTATCCTTCCCCTGCCACGCCCACCAAGCCACGCCTGCCAAGCCACACCACGCTTACCAAGCCACACCTACAGAACCAGTAGTAAAAGCTCTGACTGGCCCTGCCCCCATCTCTTCTCTGCCTCCCAAGTCCCAGCTGATTGGGAGGAAATGGGGATTTTGCAGTAACCTTCCCCTGGAGTGGGGAGGGAATGGAGATTTTACAATATCCTTCCCCTGGAGTGGGGTGGAAATGGAGAGTTTGCAGTATCCTTCCCCTGCCATGCCCACCAAGCCATGCCTGCCAAGCCACACCACGCTTACCAAGCCATACCTACAGAACCAGTAGTAAAAGCTCTGACTGGCCCTGCCCCCATCTCTTCTCTGCCTCCCGAGTCCCAGCTGATTGGGAGAAAATGGGGATTTTGCAGTAACCTTCCCCTGGAGTGGGGAGGGAATGGAGATTTTACAATATCCTTCCCCTGGAGTGGGGTGGAAATGGAGAGTTTGCAGTATCCTTCCCCTGCCATGCCCACCAAGCCATGCCCGCCAAGCCACACCACGCTTACCAAGCCACACCTACAGAACCAGTAGTAAAAGCTCTGACTGGCCCTGCCCCCATCTATTCTCTGCCTCCCGAGTCCCAGCTGATTGGGAGGAAATGGGGAATTTGCAGTAACCTTCCCCTGGAGTGGGGTGGGAATGGAGATTTTACAGTATCCTTCCCCTGCCATGCCCACCAAGCCATGCCCGCCAAGCCACACCACGCTTACCAAGCCACACCTACAGAACCAGTAGTAAAAGCTCTGACTGGCCCTGCCCCCATCTCTTCTCTGCCTCCCGAGTCCCAGCTGATTGGGAGGAAATGGGGATTTTGCAGTAACCTTCCCCTGGAGTGGGGAGGGAATGGAGATTTTACAATATCCTTCCCCTGGAATGGGGTGGGAATGGAGAGTTTGCAGTATCCTTCCCCTGCCACGCCCACCAAGCCACACCACCAAGCCATGCCACGCCCACCAAGCCACACCCACGGAAGCGGTAGTAAAAATTTTTGAAACCCGCCACTGGTGTGTGTGTGCTTGCTTCACTCATGAACAGCGCTTCTCTGCACACGCACATCCGGGTGGGTGGGCGGAGCTTCCTGACACCACCGCTACCAATTCGCTCGAACCGGGGCGAACTGGTGGAAACTCACCACTGGTGTGTGTGTGTGTGTGTCTGTATTTGTGTGCATTGCATAAGAAAACCCCCCCAAATGCGTATACTTTTTTCTTTGTGCAGGAACCATTGTGAACGAGGAAATGTTAAAAAGTTTACCTTTGACCCTTCTTTCGTTTACCGTTTGAAATGCTGAGATTCTCGGGGTTCTTTTTCCAATTCTAAATATGTATGTATTTATGTGATTATTGTACATATCTGATATAAAAAGAACATGTTTTTTGTTTAATTTCAATCGATCAAGAGCTGGCCTATACATGAAAATAAAATGAGCTGATAAAGCCCTGGGATTATAGGATGGATTAGATACGGAATTGAGAGAATCTGTTATTTTAAAATTAATTCTCCCCTTTCCCCTCCCTCTCACACCCCACATGGTTAGAGAAATCTGTCCGGAAAGAAATCTAAGGCCATTCAAACAATATTTAGCATATTCGTCTTCTTTGATGTGACCGTCACATGTTATTGCTTCATCTGTTTAGAGAATTAAGATGTGAACTATGCATAAAATTAAAGATGGGCAAAAGGTGTCTGGGTTTTGGAAGCCGAGAGCTATAATAAATTATTAACAAAATAATAAGATATCCGTATTTCCATCTGTCAATTACAAAAGGCCAAACTGTTTGGATCTCTTCTTGTTCTGCCTTCAGATCGGGGTGAAATCCAGCAGCTTCTGACAGGTTCTGGAGAACTGGTAGCATCAAGGGCCTTGATGGTACAGTGGTTTAATGCACCCTGTTATTAACACAGCTGCCTGCAATTTCTGCTGGTTCGAATCTCTCCAAGGCTCAAGGTTGACTCAGCCTTCCATCCTTTCTAAGGTAGGTAAAATGAGGACCCAGTTTGTGGGGGCAATAAGCTGACTTTGTATAAATATACAAAAGTATGAAGGCTATTGCTTAACACATTGTAAGCCGCCCTGAGTCTCCGGAGAAGGGCGGCATATAAATCAAATTAAAAAAAAAAATAAAAAATTTGAGCAGTTTGGAGAACCAGCAAATATCACCTCTGGCTGGCCTCAGAGTGGGGTGGGAATGGAGATTTTGCAATATCCTTCCCCCCAGGAGTGGGGTGGGAATGGGGATTTTGCAGTATCCTTCCCCTGCCTTGTTCACCAAGCCACGCCTACCAAGCCACGCCCACAGAACCGGTAATAAAAATTTTTGAAACCCACCACTGGTGTGTGTGCTTGCTTTGCTCAAACACGGCGCTTCTCTGCAGTAAAAAAAATTGGATTTCACCACTGCTTCAGATGCTACGGAGAATGTTTCCCTTCTCCTTCCAGGTCATCCCAAAACATCACCCTCACTCAAGAGAAAAACCCCATCTCCTTTTCCCACCCGCAGGGCTGAACAACTCCATCCCAAATTCACTCTCTGAGGGGCAACTCTTGATTTTCAAAATTACAAAACTCCACTCTGTCACGCTGATTTCTGCTCCAGTGAATTTGTTTTTTTTTAATCCCCCTCCCTTATACTTTGATTGCAGGCTGGGAGATGGGAAATAAAGAAAAAAATCATAAAAAATAAAAAAAACAGAGCGGGGATATGTGTCAGATAGATGGCGGAGTGCAGCTGATAAGTAAATTGCTTCAAATGCTATCCCGGAGAAGGTCTGCGTTTTCAGGAGTGAGAGCGGCTGACTTCGCCGGCAGTTTGAGGCCTGCGGGGAAGGCGGCGTGAAAAGAGAGGTTAATTTGAGTGGAAAAGTGGGGAATTGCCGGCGCTGTAGAAACCAATTCTGGGGTTTCGTGAGGTCTTCCTTCTCAACGGGAGCTGCTGACAAGGAACAGGCAAGAGCTGGAGCTGGCTTTTAGAAGATGGCGTGAAGGCCACCAGAAGTGATATTCAGCCGGTTCAGCCTGGTTTGAGAGAACCGGTAGCAGCCCGCCCACTTGCTTGGGCACAATCCCGTCCTATATCGCTGTGTTTTTGACGCTGCACGGACCGCGTGGACAAGTGAATTCCCGTGTTTTGTAATGCCGCAGGCATGCATGGATGGCGGGCACTCACATTTCCGGTACGAACTGGTTGCTACAGTATGAGAATCCCACTTCTGAAGGCCACCCTTTCTCAGAACTTCATCGGCCTTCTTCCCGAGGCTTTTCTGAAAATACAGGCAGCCCTCGACTTTACGAGACATTGGTTGAGTGAATGTTGCCCGGTTTTACGACCATGCTTGTTAAGCGAATCACTGCCGTCGTTAACTTAGTAGCAACGGCGGTGTAGTCAATCTGGATTCCGCATTGGCTTTGCTTTTCAGGTGGTCACAAAAGGGGATCATGTGACCCCCCAGGGACACTGTGACCCATCCTAAATGTGAGTCAGTGGCCGAGCATCTGAATTTTGATCACGTAACCAGATGTGGAGAGGAAGGCTGCCCGAACTTTGAGTCCTAGTCATAATGATCTTTTTTTTTGGGGGGGGGGGGAGGTGTTGATCACAACTTCAAACAGTTGCTAAGCAACCAGTCGTAATTTGAGGACTGCCTGTAACTTGGATAAGCAAGTTGTGTCAATGCTACTTTAGGACGATCTTAGAACTGTGAATTAATCTCTGACTAATAGAGGGATGCATAAACAGAGGGACAGAATCAAGATCCCGTGAAGTGTTAAAACCACTTTATAAGGCCTTGGTGAGGCCACACTTGGAATCCTGGATTCAGTTTTGGTCACCATGATGTAAAAAAGATGTGGAGACTCTAGAAAGAGTACAGAGAAGAGCAATAGGGGACTGGAGGCTAAAACATATGAAGAACGGTTGCAGGAACTGGATATGTCTAGTTTAATGAAAAGAAGGACCAAGGGAGACATGATAGCAGTCTTCCAATATCTCAGGGGCTGCTCAGGGGTGGGTTCTAAATTTTTTTACTACTGGTTCTGTGGGCGTGGCTTATTTTGTGGGTGTGGCTTGGAGGTCATGTGACTAGGTGGGCGTGGCTAGCAGGTCAGAGTCATTTCTGGAAGGTCCTCGCACTTACGACCAGTCCTCGCACTTACGACCCGACTCATTTGTTTGCTTTTAACACCGATCAGCTGTAGGGCGGCCCTTTGAAACCCGGCGGCAAGAGTTTAAACAGTTTTTTTCCCTCTAGTCATCAGCTGGGACTCAGGAGGCAGCAATAGTTTGGGGGTGGGACGAAATAAAAGGTAAGAATAACGTACGTGGGTGAGTGGGGGGGTGGGAGGGTTGGGGGGGAGAACTGGTTCGGTGACGTCATATCGTCACCACTACTGGCTTGGCCAAACCAGACCGAACCGGGAGGAACCCCCCACTGAGGCTGCCCCAAAGAAGAGGGAGTCAAGCTATTCTCCAAAGCACCTGAAGGCAGGACAAGAAGAAACAGGTGGAAATTAATCAAGGAGAGAAGCAATTTAGAATTAAGGAGAAATTTCCTGACAATTAGAACAATTAATCAGTGGAACAACTTGCCTCCAGAAGTTGTGAAGGCTCCCACACTGGAAGTTTTTAAGATGATGTTGGATAACCATTTGTAGTGTAGGGTTTCCTGCCTAAGCAGGGGGTTGGACTAGAAGACTTCCAGGGTCCCTTCCAACACTGTTATTCTATGTTTTCTATGTTTTTAATTTTGCTTGCTGTTGTCTAATCTGGATTTAGGGGGTTGTAGCCCACTTGGGGACCCCTAAGTTTTAATACCCCATTAATTCTTTGGGTGCAAAGAGTCTTCCCAATGTATCCTTGCTATGCTGACAGCGGAAAGAAAATAACAGAGTTGGAAGGGACCTTGGAGGTCTTCTAGTCCAACCCCCTGCTCAAGCAGGAGACCCTGTACCATTTCAGATAAACGGTTGTCCAATCTCTTCTTTAAAAACCTCCAGTGATGGAGGAGCACCCACAGCTTCTGGAGGCAAGTTGTTCCACTGGTTAATTGTTCTCACTGTCAGGGAATTTCTCCTTAGTTCTAACTTGCTTCTCTCCTTGATTATAGTTTCCGCCCATTGCTTCTTGTCCTGCCTTCAGGCGCTTTGGAGAATAGCTTGACTCCCTCTTCTTTGGGGCAACCCCTGAGATATTGGAAGACTGCCATCATGTCTCCCCGAGTCCTTCTTTTCATCAAACTAGACATAACCAGTTCCTGCAACCGTTCTTCGTATGTATTTTTACTGTTTGGCTGTTCACCGCCCTGAGTCCTTCAGGAGTAGGGCGGTATATAAATTAAATAAATAAAATAAAATAAAAATAAATATGTTTTAGCCTCCAGGATAGGATGGAATGGAATGGAATAGAATAGAATGAGTTTCCATCCATTGCTTCTTCTCCTGATTTCAGGTGCTTTGGAGGATAGCTTGACTCCCTCTTCTCTGTGTCTTTCTTTTTTTTATGATGACCCAAAACCAAAAGCTCTCGTGTGATTGAAGCCCCTTTTGAGCCGTAGGTTCAATCAAATCGACTGCAGCTTTTCCCTCGGTTGGGTTGGGATTCTTCGGAGGGCACGCACCCCTCCGGCCCACCACACCAAAGCTCACCCCGATCAACAGTTTCCAACCCTTCGCTGCGCCAGATGGTTGATCCGGGAAGCTTTTGAACAGCCCCAATTAACAACGAAATGGAAAACAGCCTCCACAAAACAGGAACAACAAAGCAGGTAAAAGAGGCATGGAGCTGAGTTTGAACAAATCTCTTTTTTTTTCCTTTCTTTCTTTTTGTCTTTGTGGAAATATTCTTTCTTTTTCTTTTTTTTTTTGCAGAAAGAAAGGAGAAAAGGCTGGTCACAGCCTTAGCCGGACTGGATTTGCAAGCCGAGGGCTCACCCTGGAGGCTCAAGCACCTTACTTCAACTTGGCTTGAAACAAACAAACAAGCTTTTTGTAAAACCCAAACAGCTATAAGTATCCTCAGTGGGTGATGCTGGCTACGGGTTCAACTCCCCAGTGGGAAATAGGACGTATTTACCGTCCCCAACCAGTGTTTGCAAACTCCTGTGCATTGCTGCAAATACGTTACCAATTCTGCTCCCGTCTCCTACCAGTTTGGTCATTTTTCCCCCACCCCCAAAAAAGGGGTGTGCACCAGCTGAAATGCAGCTGGTGCCCACTGTACCATGGACAATGGGGAACATATGCTGGTAATTGCAGTTGAGACCCAGGATGGGTCTCTGGGGGTCACCAGTGTTGGAATTTCTCATAAAAACCACTGACAGGTTTTATAACTTTTTTTTTTTTTTTTTGGAGGAATAGAAATAACAGGGAAAAAAGGAGCCGTTTTCAGAATGAACGTTCCTAGCAGAGCTGTGCTGAGCTCCCTGGAGACCGTCGGTTCGGAGAAGTGCATATTATATATATTTTAAAAAGATAAAGTAGAAAGTGAAAGAGGTAGTGGTTGCTTCTTTTTTTTCCTTTTTGGGAAAATTGTACAGGTAGGGAGAGGTCCTTGGTGCTCTCTGAGCTTGGTGACGTTTTGCAACCCAACTAGGTAACAACATCAGTGATAGTAAGGAGTGGGGTTTGCTCTCGGTTTATATTCTAGCGCGGGGATTCTCAACCAGGGATGGATTCTAAATTTTTTTACTACCGGTTCTGTGGGCGTGGCTTATTTTGTGGGCATGGCTTGATGGTCATGTGACAATTATATAGGATTTAGCAGAGGTACTGGTCTACCAGGCTTTTAACTGCTTGCAGAGCTGTACCGATCTACCCATTTATTTTTTCCAGGCACTGATCTACTCATGTATTTTTGCAGGCACTGGTCTACCCATTTATTTTTGTAGGCACTGATCTACTCATGTATTTTTGCAGGCACCGGTCTACTCATTTGTTTTCTTTTAACACTGATCAGCTGTAGGGCGGCCCTTTGAAGCCCTGCGGGGGCAGAACGGGTTTGGTGACGTCATATATCGTCACCGCTACCGGCTCGGGAGAACCGGGCCGAACCGGGAGGAACCCACCACTGTTCTCAACCTGTGATCCGCAGACCCCCTGGGGGACTGTGATGTTGTCACGGGACGGGGGGGGGTGTCCCTCGAAGGCTTGAAAAAGAATGTTATGATTTAGGAGTCAAGCTATTCTCCAAAGCACCTGAAGGCAGGACAAGAAGCAATGGGTGGAAACTAATCAAGGAGAGAAGCAATTTAGAACTAAGAAGAAATTTCCTGACACTTAGAACAATTAATCAGTGGAACAACTTGCATCCAGAAGTTGTGAAGGCTCCAACACTGGAGGTTTTTAAGAAGATGCTGGATAACCATTTGTCTGAAGTGGTGTAGGGTTTCCTGCCTAGGCAGGGGGTTAGACTAGAAGACCTCCAAGCTCCCTTCCAACTTCTGTTATTCTATTCTAAATCTTGAGTCTTGAGGGTGCATGGCTGTGGTTCATAGTCACAGGGGGTCCATGGTGAAGAAAAGGTTGACAATGGCTGTTCTAGTGGGTTGCCCTGCAGTGTTGGTGAGAGGTGGTCTTAGAGATTCTTGGTTGGATTTTTTTGCTGTGATGACCCGGGGCATGGCACAGAGGTAACACAGGCAGAGAGCAGTTCAAACCACCTCTTTATTACTCCAAATTTCCCCCAAATGCTCCCACGTTTCTGGCAAGTCCCAGAGCAAAGTGATGAGACACCCACACCCACACCTCAAACAGCCTCTGGCTGCAAATAGTCCAGCCCAATGCTCTGAGCGCCACGGCTGCAAAGCAAGAAATCCAGAAGGGCAAGTTGAAGAGTCCAGGAAGCAAGGGAGCACTGCAAGGAATCCAGAAATCCAGAAAGAATGCAAGGAATCCAGGAAAGTTCAAACGTCGGCACTCAACACTCCATAAATTCAGCATTTGTTCCTGACAAATGCCCCTCCTCAAGTCTCCTTAAGTCTCAGTCTCCATGTGTGCCTTATGAAGAGGGTCGGAGCGCTCTCCTCCCCAGTATCTGGGTCAGTCTGCGCTGTTCTCGCCTTCTCTCCACTCTCCGTGCTTGAAGAACAGAAGGGGGTGGTCCTTGCTCATTGCCTGAGTTCTGTCTCTGGCCCTGCTCCTCCACATTTTCCTTCCAAGCCAACAGCCGCCCCCTCAACCTCTGTTGCTCGATGCTCCAGTTCCAGCTCGTCTTCCCCCGCATATCCAGGCTCCGACAATAGAATAGAATAGAATAGAATAGAATAGAATAGAATAGAATAGAATAGAATAGAATAGAATAGAATAGAAGAGTTGGAAGGGACCTTGGAGGTCTTCTAGTCCAACCCCCTGCTTAGGCAGGAAACCCTATACCATTTCAGACAAATGGTTGTCCAATCTCTTCTTCCAAACTTCCAGTGCTGGAGCACCCCAACTTCTGGAGGCAAGTCGTTCCATTGGTTAACTGTCAAGAAATTTTTCCTTAGTTCTAAGTTGTTTCTCTCCTTGATTAGTTTCCATCCTTTGCTGTTTCCTGTTGATTCCTGTTTTTTTATCTGGGGCTGCTGGGTCTTTTGATTTTGATTGAAGTTCAGGAATATTAAAGTTGTGAACTCTGAGAATTCTAGGAACTGAAGTCCAAGCATCTTAAAGTTGCCACCATTGAGAATTCTGGGAATTGAAATCTGGGCTTCTTACAGTTGGCATCACTGGGAAATCTGGGAATTGTAGTCCAGCCATATTAAATAGCCAACACTGAGGATTCTAGGAGTTAAAGACTCGGCATATTAAAGTTGTGAACCCTGAGAATTGTGGGAACTGAAGTCCAGGCATCTTAAATTTGTCAGCGTTGAGAATTCTGGGAATTGAAATCTGGGTTTCTTACAGTTGACATCACTGGGAAATCTGGGAATTGAAGTCCAGGCACATTAAAATAGCCAACACTGAGAATTCTGGGAGTTGAAGTCTGGGCATATTAAAAGTGCCAATTCTGACAATTCTGGGAACTGAGAAGAACTTGTGTGTAAAACTGCATCTTTTTAAACAAAGGGGAGTGAAAATGTTGCACACATTAGAACAAATGCAGAAAAGGTTTTGCAGGAAGTGAGTGTGGATATTCATACAGGCTCTTTTTTTAAAAAAAAAAAATCACCCACTGCAGAAACCAAATGGGATGAAGAGAGGCGTTTTCAGTTGCCTAGCAACCTGAAAAGAATTCCCCCATTGGGTTAAGCAGGAGGTGGCTTAGAGCTATAAGCTACAGGTTGCTAAGGCAACCATAGGCCTGCTTGGAAGATGATTTGGCAATGCCTCCTGGAGCCAAAGACCACAGCAGGACTATGCCGGAGGCACCCACCAAGGTGACTGGATGGACATTAAATGTAACGGACTTCAGGATTTTCAAGATGACATGACTTCCCAACTTGGGCTGAATTTAGATATCTTAAACTACAATTCCCAAAATTCCTAGCAAGCAGTTGGAAAAGTCTGATTGGCTGACTCGGTGAAGGATGGGATAGATCCGTGATGGCGAACCTATGGCATATGTGCCACAGGTGGCACACGGAGCCATGTCGCCTGGCACACCAGCTCAGCTCCGGCACGCATGCGCACATCAACCAATTGATTTTCAGGCCGCCTGGGCCCACCAGAAGTAGTAAAACAGGCTGTTTCCTGCCTCCGGAGGGCCCCGGAGGTGGGGAAGGCCCGTTTTTCTTTCTCACCTGGCTCCAGATCCTCTCTATGCATCTGAGGAGGGTGAAAACAGCCTTCCCCACCCCCTCGGAGGCCCTCCGGAGGCCCGAAACGGCCCATTTCCCAACTTCCAGTTGTACAGGAAGTGACTTTTTTGCTGTCCCCAGCCTCCAGAGCCTCTCTACAACTGGGAGTTGGGAAACAGGCCCATTTCAGGCCTCTGGAGGGCCTCCAAGTGGGTGGGGAAGGCTGTTTTCGCCCTCCTCAGATGCATAGAGAGGATCTGGAGCCAGGTGAGGAAGAAAAACAGGCCTACCGGGCCATCACATGCCAGGAGCAAGGGGGAGGGGGGTCACGCATATATGTGCGGGGCAGGGTGCATAGAATTATGGGTGTGGGCACACGCACACTTGAACCTCCCCCACCCCTCCTTCCTGGCATGCGATGGTAAAAAGATGAGCCATGACTGGGATAGATCACTGGGGCTTCATTTTCTGATGGGATCATTTTTCTGAGTCCTTTTCTGTAAGAAACTTGAAAGTAGTCCTTGAGAATACAAAGAACATGCTGTAAATTTTAATAGGTTTGCCGTGAGTGTTGGAAGAAAAATCCATCTCGTTCAGTTCCAAGTCGGGAGAAAGGCCCTGGAAACAAAATGGAGGCCGATTGGAAAGGAAGTTCATTGATGAACAGAACCACAGTGTGCAGTTCTGGGACAGCTGACAAAATGGAGTTGAGGGTGGGTGGGTTTTTTATAACTTCTTGATTCCTAGAGGGTCATGTGGCTGGCTCTCTAGGCAAAAGGGTAAATGCAAATCCTAGGTGTTTGTCTTATTTTTTTTATTTATTTATTTATTTTTATATGCCGCCCTTCTCCGGAGACTCAGGGCGGCTTACAATGCGTTAAGCAATAGCCTTCATACTTTTGTATATGTTATACAAAGTCAACTTATTGCCCCCACAAACCGGGTCCTCATTTTACCCACCTTAGAAAGGATGGAAGGCTGAGTCGACCTTGAGCCTGGTGA
Source organism: Arizona elegans (assembly GCA_022577455.1). NCBI lineage: Eukaryota > Metazoa > Chordata > Lepidosauria > Squamata > Colubridae > Arizona > Arizona elegans. The sequence continues at coordinate 86,991,672 of JAKOOJ010000007.1, read as the reverse complement.
GAATTGAACTCGCAGTAATTGCAGGCAGCTGGATGTTAAATGCTGCCTTAGTAGGAGGCATTAGCCTCCTATGCCACTCAGGCTCCTGTCTGAGCTAATCTTATCATCCTTTGGCTTGCCTAATTGAGTTGCTTTTCTGGAGTTTCTGTCTGATCCAGTCTTTCTGAATGGATTACCAAATCTGCATTTCTAAAACCTGGCCTCCTCAGTTTCTGCTTGGGGTAGGGAGACTGGGGCTGGTTTCTGCTTCCCTTAAGATTGTTTCCCCATTTCTCCTTTAGGGGAAATATTCTATCCTGCCTTTTTAATATTCCCCCAAATATTTCATACTCTAGAAGGGTGGGTGGGTGTTGACTTTCTACATGAGCAGAGTCTGCTTTTCTTTTATGAAATTATGAAAGGCCACTCGCATTTGACCCAGCCTTATAGGGTTATATCATAGAAAGCAACTTCTTACTCCCACTTTTGCTTTGCGCTAACCACTTAGCCTTCTGGGCTGATTTTTCTCAGACAGCTTGACCTGAACATTTTCACTACTGGACCAGACTGGCAGTCAATACATGGACATTTTCCTGCAATTTTCTATGCCTATATCATCCTCTCCTTCTCCTTCTCCTTCTCCTTCTCCTTCTCCTTCTCCTTCTCCTTCTCCTCCTCCTCCCCTCTCCCTTCTCTCCTCTCTCCTCTCCTCTTTCCTCTCCCTCCTCCTCCTCCTTCTTCATCCTCCTCTCTCCTCTCCTCTCTCCTCCTTCTCTTCTTCTCCTCCTCCTACTCTTCTTCCTCTTCTTCCTCCTCCTCTTCTCCTCCTCCTCCTTCTTCCTCTTCCTCTTCCTCCTCCTCCTTTTCTTCTTCCTCTTCTTCCTCTCCTCCTCCTCCTCCATGAGCATGTGACTGGCCCAAGATGACTCAGCCAGCGTCATGCCCAAATTAGGGCTAAAACTCCCAGTTTCACAATGTGTAGCCTTGTGCCTTAACTACTACACCAAACTGCCACTCATCCCCATCTCATCCTCACCTATCATTTCCACCTCTATCTCTATCATTACAGGTGTCCAGCAATGCAATATCATCATCTTGACATTTCGGTTTCTTGGGAGAAGAGACAAAAGCCAAGGAAAGGCCCAGACGCGCCTCTACATTAAACAGGGAGAGGGTTATTCCGAAATTCTTTTGCAGTAGATTCTCCTGTATTTCTATTATTAGGTGCATCTTGATCACTTAATCGGAGAGCTGCCATTGGTGATAAAGAGGGAGCAAAACCACAAATGGAATCTGATTCTTTCAGACAGGTGCATTTCTAGCCGACAAATGTGTCAAGGAAATGAAGATTAAGGAAACCTTGTCATCCTGCGCAATTGAGTGAAAAACCTACATTGCAAAAAGAAAAATAAGGGGTGTGGGTTGATATTTCAAGTGCCTGAATGCCTTTAGAAAGCATTTTATAACTACAGTCTCCCTCCCTCTCTCCCTCTCCCTCTCTCCCTCCCTCCCTCTCTCTCTCTCTCACTCACACACACACACACGTCTGTCTGTCTGTCTCTGTCTATCATCTATCTATATTGCATTTATCGTATCTAGGCAGGGGTGAAATCCAAAATTTTTCCCTACCGGTTCTGTGGGCGTGGCTTGGTGGGCGTGGCAAGGGAAGAATATTGCAAATTGCATACTACTCAAAATTTCCGCTACCGGTTCTCCAGAACCTGTTAGAACCTGCTGGATTCCACCCCTGTATCTAAGTCTATCTATTATCTATCTACTGTACATATATATATATATATATATATATATATATATATATATATATATATATATATATATATATATATATATATATATATATATATCTGTCTCTTGCTATCATTCTCTCTATCATCTATATCTATCTATCTATCTATCTATCTATCTATCTATCTATCTATCTATCATGGGGCTCCCCTTGGGGTACACCCGGAGGCTCCAACTGGTGCAGAATGCGGCTGGGGGATTATGGGAGCGACAGGGCGCTCCCATGTGACTCCTCTCCTGCGCGAGCTGCATTGGCTTCCGGTGGACTTCCGGGTGCGCTTCAAGGTGTTGGTGATCACCTTTAAAGCGCTCCATGGCTTAGGGCCAGGGTACTTACGGGACCGCCTTCTGCCACCAATAGCCTCCCACCTGCCGGTTCGTTCCCACAGAGAGGGCCTCCTCAGGGTGCCGTCGGCCAGACAATGCCGGCTGACGACCCCCAGGAGGAGAGCCTTCTCTGTGGTGGCACCTACCCTTTGGAACAATCTACCCGCAGAGATACGAGTGATCTCCGACCTCCGGACTTTTCGTCAGGCCCTAAAAACATTTTTTTCAGTTAGCCGGTCTGTTTTGATTTTAGGATTAGTTTTAATATTTTAATATTGATTTTAATTGACAAGTTTTAAATTATAGGTCAAATTTTATAAATTATTTTAACTTATTTTTTAACTGATGTTTTGTACAGATGTTTTTATCTTGGCTGTTCACCGCCCTGAGTCCAAAAGGAGAAGGGCGGTATAGAAATTTAAATAATAAATAAATAAATAAATAAATAAAATCTATCTATCTATCATCTCTATTATCTATCTACTGTAGCTTTCTCTTTTTCTATCTATCTATCTATCTATCTATCTATCTATCTATCTATCTATCAATCATCTATATTATCTATCATCTCTATTATCTATCTACTCTACCTATCTATCTATCTATCTATCTATCTATCTATCTATTTACAGTATTTATGATAGAAATGCAACACCTGTCTACTTTTAAAAGCCAAGCACACTCATGTTTTATTTTTAAATGCATTTACATGTCTTTCTTTCTTTCTTTCTTTCTTTCTTTCTTTCTTTCTTTCTTTCTTTCTTTCTTTCTTTCTTTCTTTCTTTCTTTCTTTCTTTCTAAAGCTGTCTATCTCACAATGGTCAATCAAGTGATTTTGGGCCGTAGATAACAAAGTTAAACGTATATATACCAATTAGCATTGATGTTATTAGTATTTTCCATCCATTCAATTGCTTTTGATGCCAAGATTGCCTGGAAAAGTCCCTGCAGTTTTCTTGGCAAGGTTTTTCAACAGTGGTTTGCCGTCATGGGATGAGAAAAGTGGTTGGCCCAAGATCAGCCAGCGGGCTCCGTGCCAGACTAGAACTCACGGTCTCCCAGTCCCTAGCCCAATGCCTGATTAACCAGTAACCACATCAGCTCTGTTAATAATATTAAAAATGTTAAAATTATAAAAAAACACAGACCTGAAAAGGATTTAAAAAAAAAAAAAGATTTGATGAATAAAAGTTGTTAATTGCACAGGAGCTAACTCAATATTTTGTCCCCTGCAGTCCTAAAATCTGCTGATACAACAAACAGCATGGAAGCCACGATACTATAAAGAGCCAGTTAAGGTACTGGCCAATCACCAGGAGATTAGTCCCACCTTAGGCATGGGACAATCACCAGGAGGCAGTGAATTCTAGTCCTGCCTTAGGCATAAAAGCTGGCTGGGTAACTTTGGGCCAATCACCAGGAGACCGTGAGTTCTAGTCCTGCATGAAAGCCAATCACCAGGAGACCGTGAGTTCTAGTCCTGCATGAAAGCCAATCACCAGGAGACCGTGAGTTCTAGTCCTGCATGAAAGCCGGCTGGGTGACTTTGAGCCAATCACTAGGAGACTGTGAGTTCTAGTCCTGCATGAAAGCTGGCTGGGTGACTTTGAGCCAATCACTAGGAGACAGTGAGTTCTAGTCCTGCATGAAAGCCAATCACCAGGAGACCGTGAGTTCTAGTCCTGCATGAAAGTCGGCTGGGTGACTTTGGGCCAATCACCAGGAGACCATGAGTTCTAGTCCTGCATGAAAGTCGGCTGTGTGACTTTGAGCCAATCACTAGGAGACAGTGTGTTCTAGTCCTGCATGAAAGCCAATCACCAGGAGACCGTGAGTTCTAGTCCTGCATGAAAGTCGGCTGGGTGACTTTGGGCCAATCACCAGGAGACCGTGAGTTCTAGTCCTGCATGAAAGCCGGCTGTGTGACTTTGAGCCAATCACCAGGAGACCGTGAGTTCTAGTCCTGCATGAAAGTCGGCTGGGTGACTTTGGGCCAATCACCAGGAGACCGTGAGTTCTAGTCCTGCATGAAAGCCAGCTGGGTGACTTTGGGCCAATCACTAGGAGACAGTGAGTTCTAGTTCCGCCTTAGGTATGAAAGTCACTTGGGTGCCTTTGAGCCAGTCCCTCTCTCCCAATCCTACCTACCTCACAAGGTTGCTGTGAGTAAAAAGAGGAGGAAGAAGGTGTATTATGTATGTTTGCCACCTTGAATTACTTCTAATAAAGTAATAAAGCTGGAAGACAAATCTAATAAACAAAATCCTAGAACTGGGCTGAGCTATATAAACAATAACAGGACAAAGTCAGTGCAAAGTCCCTTCCTTTAATGTTGCCAAGAAAGTAACAGGGACCTGTCCATGTAATCATTCAGGAGGCACACCTGGCTTGGAAGAAAATTGATATTTTAAAGTTGAAATGAAACTTAGCAGGTGGCTTCTGTTGCGTGACTTTGTCTCTGTTGGAAACTGAGGAAGGACAGGACAGGTTCGTGGATGGAGAGCAGAACCTCAGAAGGTTTCTCCTCTGTGACTGGGCGATTGAAAAAGTATCCCAAGCAGAAGGAAGTCAAATCAATTTTGTGTTAATCTGAAGGATTAGGGGTGACAGGATAGCAGTCTTCCAATATTTGAGGGGCTGCCACAAAGAAGAGGGGATCAAACTATCCTCCAAAGCACCTGAAGGCAGGACAAGAAGCAACGGATGGAAGCTAATCAAGGAGAAAACCAACCGAGAACTAAGGAGAAATTCCCTGACAGTGAGAACAATTTATTTATTTATTTATTTTATTAAATTTCTATACCGCTCTTCTCCTGAAGGACTCAGGGCAGTGAACAGCCACGAGATAAAACACATAAATACAAAAAATTTAAAATGAATTAAAAACGAATTAAATAATTTGGCTGAATTTAAAATACCCCATAATTTAAAAACAAATTAAAATTTACATTTAAAAAGGGGGAGAAGGTTTAGGCCAGGCCAGCTCCAATTAAACAATGGAACAACTCGCCTCCAGAAGTTGTGAGAGCTCCATCACTGGAAGTTTTCAAGGAGAGATTAGATAGCCATTTGTCAGGAATGGTATCAGGCAGAGGTGGGATTCAGCCGGTTCAGGCAAACCGCTTGTTAAAATTCTGCCCAGTTTGGCAAACTGGCTAATCCCACCACTGGCTGACCCCCCACGCCCATTTTTGGCCCGATTTTCACCCTTTTTCATTTTGACATTGAGTTGGCCACACCCACCCAGTCACATGACCACCTGGCCACGCCTACCCAGCCAGAGAACCGGTTGTTAAAATTATTTAAATCCCACCACTAGTATCAGGTCTCCTGCTTTTTTTTTTTTTTTAATTTGATTTATATGCCGCCCTTCTCCGGAGACTCAGGGCGGCTTACAATGTTCTAAGCAATAGCCTTCATCCTTTTGTATATTTATGCAAAGTCAGCTTATTTCCCCCACAAACTGGGTCCTCAATTTACCTACCTTAGAAAGGATGGAAGGCTGAGTCAACCTTGAGCCTGGGGAGATTCGAACTTACAGTAATTGCAGACAGCTGGTGTTAATCACAATGCCTGAGCAGGGGGTTGGACTAGAAGACCTTCAAGGTCCCTTCCAAATCTGTTATTCTGTTAAAATTGCTTGGCTGTGTCCATCGAGTCACCAGGAGTAGAGCTGAAGATGGGAAAAACTTCGCTCTTCCATTGATATTGTGGAGAAGATCCACAAATGAAAATAAATAAATAAATAAATAATATTCCCTTTGGAAATGGAAGGGTTACCCAGCTCAGGCAATTCATTTAGGCTTCAGCATCTTGCACAAACCCATAAAATAGGTTAATGTTTCAGTAATGAGGTTAATTGCATTGTGAGAATGCTCTCATTCTGAAGTCCTAGGAGGTCTGGCCTGAAAAGGGGACTTCCGTGCTTGCTAGCAGGAATTTTTTTCTGTGCATGTCAAGTCGGTCTTGATTCTTAGCAAGTCCCTGCAATTTTCTTGACAATGTTTTTCTGGTTTGCCCTTGCTGTCTTCTCCTTCTCCTTCTCCTTCTCCTTCTCCTTCTCCTTCTCCTTCTCCTTCTCCTTCTCCTTCTCCTTCTCCTTCTCCTTCTCCTTCTCCTTCTCCTTCTCCTCCTCCTCCTCTTCCTCTTCCTCTTCCTCCTCCTCCTTCTCCTTCCCCTTCCCCTTCCCCTTCTCCTTCTATTTCTCCTCCTCCTCCATCTCCTTCTCCTCCTCCTCCTCTTCCTCCTCCTCCTCCTCCTCCTCCTTCTCCTTCTCCTCCTCCTCCCCCTCCCCCTTCCCCTTCTCCTTCTCCTTCTATTTTTCCTCCTCCTCCATCTCCTTCTCCTCCTCCTCCTCTTCCTCCTCCTCCTCCTCCTCCTCCTCCTTCTCCTTCTCCTCCTCCCCCTTCCCCTTCCCCTTCCCCTTCTCCTTCTCCTTCTATTTCTCCTCCTCCTCCATCTCCTTCTCCTCCTCCTCCTCTTCCTCCTCCTCCTCCTCCTCCTCCTCCTTCTCCTTCTCCTCCTCCTCCCCTTCCCCTTCCCCTTCTCCTTCTCCTTCTCCTTCTCCTTCTATTTCTCCTCCTCCTCCATCTCCTTCTCCTCCTTCTCCGTCTCCTCTTCCTCCTCCTCCTCTCTTCTCCGTCTCCTTCTCCTTCCCCTCCTCCTTCTCCTCCTTTTCCTCCTCCTCCTCCTCTCCCCCTCCTCCTCCCCCTCCTCCTCCTCTCCCCGTCCTCCTTCCCCTCCTCCTCCTCCTCCTCTTTGCAAACCCCTCTCCCATCTAACACTGATGATGTTACCTAGCTGGGTAATGAAATGTCTTCAAGAAAGCAATCAAGCACAGAGAGCACCAGGGACCCCACAGTCGTCCTCCTCTCCCTCCTCCTCCTCCTTCCCAGGGCTGAGAGAAAGGGACTAGTCCAATGTCGCCCACTTCATTTTTGACCTGAAACAGGACTAGAAACAGGTTTCCCAACTCCTACTCCAGCTCTTTAACCACTAGTTCAAACCAGCTCTCTTGCTCCACCTGCATTTATTTTGTATGCAGAGTTTGATCTACGGGTTAAGGCACCAGGCTAGAAACCAGGAAACTGTGAGTTCTAGTCTTGCCTTAGTCAGCAAGATGACTTTGGGCCAATCACCAGGAGACGGTGAGTTCTAGTCCTGCCCTAGGCATGAAAGCCAAAGGGTTATGAAGCATGAAAGAGTTAAGAAGCAGAGACATAGCCTCCCTTTGGGATTCAATAAGGGGTTGAACAGAAGACCTCTAAGGTGCCTCCCATCCCTAGGATTCTTCGCACTTGCTCGCTCCCTCTCTCCCCCTCCCATTTCTCTCTCTCTCCCTCCTTCCCTTTCTTTCTCCAGTTTTATTCCTCCCTCTCCTTCCCTCTCTCTCTCCCTTTCTCTCTCCCCCTCCCTATCTCGCTTCCTCTCTCCCTCCCTCCCTCTCCCTTCTCTCTCCAGCTTTCTCCCTCCCTCTTTGTCTCTCCCTCCCTCTTTCCCTCCCTCTCCCACCTCCCTTGCTTCCCCTCTCTCCTTCCATCTCTCTCCCTCTCTCCCTTCTCTCTCCCACTTTCTCCCTTCCTCCCTGTCCTTCCTCCTCCTCTCTTTCCTTCCCCCGTCTATCCCGCCCTCTTTCTCTCCCTCTCTCCCCCTCCCTCTCTTCCTCTGTCTCTCTTCTTCCATCTTTCTCTCCCCGTTTCTCCCCCGCTTTCTCTCTATCTCACTCCCTTTCCCTCCCCCTCCCTCTCTCCCATCCTCTCTCCCCCACCCCATCTCTGACCAATATACATACATACATACATACATACATACATATATATATATATATTCCAAGCATGGATAACAGTGGAATGAATAAGAGAAACTAATTCAAATGAACCGCATTTTTAAAAAGTGGGGGGGGGGAATATGTATATTTAGCTGCCCTGGAGATGAACTGCTCTGTTTTCTCAGGCATTCATTTTGCAAACAAAGCAATGGCAGCCTTTGTTGTCACTGGAGATGATCAGATAATGAAAAACAAATCTGCAAATCTGTTTTGCAAATAACCTATTCAACACCTGGAGTTTAACTAGGAGAAAGGAGAAATTGATAGATTTGAATGGGGTCATCAGGTTCAGTTTGGTTTCAATTCCTGAGCTTAAATGACCTCCTCCCATCTCCAAGTTTTAATTTATACTGGAGTTTCCTAACCTGGGCAACTTTCAGACACATTTAAGACATGCGGACTTCAATTCCCAGAATTTAAGACATGCGGACTTCAATTCCCAGAATTTAAGACATGCGGACTTCAATTCCCAGAATTTAAGACATGCGGATTTCAATTCCCAGAATTTGAGACATGGGGATTTCAATTCCCAGAATTTAAGACATGCGGACTTCAATTCCCAGAATTTAAGACATGCGGATTTCAATTCCCAGAATTTAAGACATGCGGATTTCAATTCCCAGAATTTAAGACATGTGGACTTCAATTCCCAGAATTTGAGACATGCGGATTTCAATTCCCAGAATTTAAGACATGCGGACTTCAATTCCCAGAATTTAAGACATGCGGACTTCAATTCTCAGAATTTAAGACATGTGGATTTCAATTCCCAGAATTTGAGACATGTGGATTTCAATTCCCAGAATTTAAGACATGTGGATTTCAATTCCCAGAATTTGAGACATGTGGACTTCAATTCCCAGAATTTAAGACATGTGGATTTCAATTCCCAGAATTTGAGACATGTGGACTTCAATTCCCAGAATTTGAGACATGCGGACTTCAATTTCCAGAATTCCCCAACCAACTTGGCTGGAGAATTCTGGAAATTGAAGTCCGCATGTCGTAAAGTTGCCATAGTTAGCAAATACTGATTTATAGGTTTAAGTCATCCAATAAGGTAATTTGGCTAAAACGGGGTAGATTTGGTGATTCTTGGCCTTGTGAGAACACGTCCCTTTTTCTTAGCATGTATGAACCCGGCAACTAAATTAAGCCATAATGTGATTTATTCTGAAGGTTTAGCATGCTATATGAATGTAGCAACTGGTTCCACATTCATAAAACATCTTAACCAGTTTCAGGTAAAGGTTTAAGAGGACCATTCAGACAATCAACAAAGCTTGCTTTGTGTGAATGTTTGAAGCCACGGTTACATATTGGTCAAGATGTTCCACGAGGAAAACAGAGACCCAGATTTTAGGCCATCTTCAGATACAGAAGCTCTGTGGGTAACCGAACCCATCATCCTCTCTCAGCCCAATTTTAGAGGGATGCTGTTGGGGAAAATTGTAGATATCATCATCATTTAACAACCCCATAATCCCTTGCTGGGGGGAGTCTGAGCAACTGAATAGAGCTAGCAGAGCATTTAATGGCCAGATGCCTTCCTGTCACCAATGCAGAGGTTTTTTTCAGCAAATATATTCCCATTGTGCCCAGAGAGAAAAATATCTGCTTCTATCTAGGATCAAACTCACAGCCTCCTGATTGTGAGGAAAATACCACCTTAAATTTCTAGAGGAAAGGTAGGATGGAAATCTTACAAAGTAATAAAACTTGATCATCATAAGAAAGGTGCCTTAATAGAAGTAGTCCTCGACTTATGACCACAACTGAGCCCGAAATTTCTGTTGCTAAGCGAGACATTCCTTGCCAAAGTTGCTAAGCGAATCACTGCAGTTGTTAAGTTAGTTGTTAAGTGAATCTGATTTCCCCACTTTGACTTTGCTTGTTAAAAAGTCGCAAAAGGGGATCCCAGGACACTGCAACGGTCATAAGTGTGAGTCAGTTCCCAAGCATCCGAATTTTGACCACATGACCACAGGGAATGCTGCAACGGTCGTAAGTGTGAAAAAATGGTCGCAAGTCGCTTTTTTTTCCCCAATGCTATTGTAACTTCCAATGGCCACTAAATGGAACTGTTGTAAGTCGAGGATGACGTGTTACCTGTATTAGCCCAAACAGCATCAGAAATCAAGTCAGTTTGGGAGCAGATCTTCAATATTTGAAGATATTTTATTTTATTTTATTTTATTTTTAAAAAACCCCAATCTTTTGGGAACTATAGCTCATCAGATATATGCAGTGACTAAACAGATGTAGGGTTTAAAGTGGAATGAAGTTGGAGGGGTAGGGAGGATGGGAGGGGGCTTACATATGAGACCAATTACAAGTCCCTTATCAATTAGCAATTGCAAAGTGATTTTTTTTTAAAGGTCTTTTTTGTGGTGTTGCGATTGTGATGGCCTGAAACCTTTTGATGTATGTTAAGCATCAGGCTCTAAAAACCAGGAAAGTCTCCAAGTGATTCTCGTAAGTAGATTTCTTTATTGTTCCACACTTATATACTATATTATTTATGTATTAAGTTTATATGCCATCCATCTTACTGTCAAGCAACTCAGGACGGCCATGGAAGCTGCCTACTGTCTACTTAGGAAGCATATGCAGGCGGGCCTCGACTTACGACCACAACTGAATCAGAAGTGGGCTTCACATATGTAACAACTGGTTCTCCCAGCACTGGAAATGTGAGTGTGCGCGCGGCATCACAAAACACGGCAATTCGCTTGCGTGCGCCGTCCGCGCATGAATACAACGTCAAACAGTACGGCAATTCGCTCGCGTGCGGCTTCGAAAACACAATGATATAGGACAGGATTGCGCCCAGGTGGGTGGGCGGGTGGGCGCACCCGCAGGTCGCCACCACTACTGGTTCACTTGAATTGGTCCGAACCGGCTGAATCCCACCATGGAATTGAATCCTAAATTTCTATGGCTAAGCGAGATGGTGAAATGAGTTTTGCCCCGTTTTACGACCTCTCTTGCCAACAAACTGTGAAGGGGGTCACTGTGGTTGCTTAGCTAAATGCATTTCCTGCTTTGAAAACCGTCACTAATTCGACTAAGAAACTTCACCCAGCGGAACCAAAGGAGAGATTGATGGACTTACTGCAGTGGAATGTAGCCTGGATTTCCAGGTGGGAGGGGCTGCATTCCAGAGGATTAAGAGGCCACTCAGCCCAGATATTATGTGTGAGAGAAAGAGGGTGAAGATGCTTGGCGATAGACTTGTATTTATAATGGTTGCAGCATCCCGGGGGTGGGGGTGGGGTCACATGATTCCCCGGGATGCTGCAACCGTCATAAATATGAGTCGATTGCCAAGCATCTGAATTCTGCTCATGTGACCATGGGGATGCTGCAACGGTCATAAATTTGAAAAAGGGTTATAAGTAACTTTTTCAGTGGTGTCGTAACTTCGAACGGTTGCTAAACAAATTGAGCCCAGAGTTTCCGTTGCTAAGCAAGACAGTCGTTAAGTGAGTTTTGTCCCATTTTACCACTTTTCTTGCCACCGTTGCTGCAATGAATCATTGCAGTTGTTAAGATAGTAACACGGTTGTTAACGGAATCTGGTTTCCCCGTTGACTTTGCTGGTCAGAAGGTCACAAAACGTGTTCGCATGACCCCAGAACACTGCAACTGTTATGAGTACTGTCCGAGTTTTGATCGCACGACCACGGGGATGCCACAACAGTCGTAAATGGGAAAAATGGTCATAAGTCACTTTTTTCAGTGCCGGTGTAATTTCAAATGGTCACTAAACAAGTGGTTGTAAGTTGAGGACTACCTGTGCTCTGGGAACTATTAGGGAGGAGCCATCTTCACCCTTTTTCTCTCACACATAATATCTGGGCTGAATGGCCTCTTAATCCTCTGTAATGCAGCCCCTCCCTCCTGGGAATCCAGTCTACATTCCACCACAGTAAGTCCAGCAATTTCTCCTTTGGTCCTGCTGGGTGAAGTTTCTTAGTCGAATTAGTGACAGTTTTCAAAGCAGGAAATGCATTTATCTAAGCTGGGAAGTGTAATTAGCGAAGTTACTGCCAAAGCACTTTGCACATTTTACAGACCTAGCAGAAACATTGCTGCATGCTGAGCCTTCCCCATCATAAAACGCATTTTATTTCATGAGCAAAGGGGTGGGGGCGCGGGTGGGGGGGGTGAAAGCGAGGTATTTCAGAGCCGCATAATTAAAACCTTTATTACGGCATTTATATTCCACCTTTTCCCCCAATGCACATGGAGCTCCCTGCACCACAGTACATAATGAAAGGCTGAGAATCAACCAAGACAGAAATATTTCGACAGATAATCATGTAGAAAATGGAAAGGAAGAATGGTTTTCTCAGGAGAAGGAAATGACATAGATAGATATGATAGATAGATAGATAGATAGATAGATAGATAGATAGATAGATAGATAGATAGATGAGAGATAGATAGAAAGATGAGAGAGAGAGAGAGAGGATTCAGAGAGAGAAATGATTGAGAGAGAGAGATGGATGGATGGATGGATGGATGGATGGATGGATGGGCGGACGGGCAGACGGATAGATAGATAGATAGATAGATAGATAGATAGATAGATAGATAGAGATAATAGACAGAGATGAGAGAGAGAGATATGAGATAGAGATATGAGATAGAGATAGATAGATGAGAGAGACAGTGAGATGATTGATAGAGAGATAAAGAGCGAGAGCGAGAGATGATTAATAGAATGATAGAGAGAGAGATGATAGATAGATATAGATAGATAGATAGAGATAAATAGAGAGAGATGAGAGAGAGAGAGAGATAAATAGATATAGATAAATAGAGAGAGATAATAGAGAGATGAGAGAGAGAGATAGATGAGAGAGACAGTGAGATGATTGATAGAGAGAGAACGAGAGAGATGATTAATAAAATGATAGAGATAGAGATAAAGAGATGATCGATAGATATAGATAGATAGATGAGAGAGATGATTGATAGAGAGATATAGATAGAAAGATAGATAGATAGATAGATATAGATAAATAGAGAGAGATAATAGAGAGATGAGATAGAGATAGATAAGAGAGACAGTGAGATGATTGATAGAGGGATAGAGAGTGAGAGCGAGAGATGATTAATAGAATGATAGAGAGAGAGAGATGATCGATATAGATATAGATAGATAGATAGATACAGATAGATAGATGATAGATAGATAGATAGATGTGTGTGTGTGAGAGAGAGAGAGGCAAGCAGACAGACAGACAGACAGACAGAAAAGAGATCATGTGATCCGTTTCGTCTTTTATACCCGCCCCCCACCAACCAGTAACATTTTCAGTTCAGTTCAGCACTGATGAAGTTACCTCGTTGGGTCTTGAAATTTCTGCAAGAAAATAACCAAGTTCAGAGACCACCAAGGACCCCATAGTCTTCCTCCTCTCCACAAACCCCATTCCCTTCCAATGCTGATGATGTTCCTTAGTTGGGTCATGAAACATCTGCAAGAAAACCACCAAGCTCAAAGGCCACCAAGGACCCCCACACTCCTCCTCCTCTTCCTTCCCTCCTCCTCTCCACAAACCCCATTCCCTTCCAAAACTGATGATATCCTCCTCCTCCTCCTCCTCCTCCTCCTCTTCCTCTTCCCCATCCTCCTCCTCCTCTCCACAAATCCCATTCCCTCCCAAAACTGATGATATTACCTAGTTGGGTCACGAAATGTCTGCAAGGAAACCACCAAGAGAACACCAAGGACCCCACAATCCTCCTCCACTTTCTCCTCCTCTTCTTCCTCCTCTTCCCCCTCCTTCTCCTCTTCCTCTTCACAAACCCCATTCCCTTCCAAAACTGATGATATCCTCCTCCTCTTCCTCCTCCTTCTCCTCTCCACAAATCCCATTCCCTTCCAAAACTAATGATATTACTTAGTTGGGTCATGAAACGTCTGCAAGAAAACCACCAAGCTCGGAGAGCACCAAGGACCCCGCAATCCTCCTCCTCCTCGTCCTCTTCCTCTTCCTCCTCCTCCTCCTCTTCCACTTCCACCTCTCCACAATCCCCATTCCCTTCCAAAACTGATATCCTCCTCCTCCTCCTCCTCCTCCTCCTCCTCCTCCTCCTCCTCCTCTTCCTCCTCCCCTCCTCCCCTCCTCCTCTCCACAAACCCCATTCCCTTCCAACACTGATGATGTTCCCTAGTTGGGTCATGAAACGTCTGCAAGAAAACCACCAAGCTCAGAGCCCACCAAGGACCCTTCATCTCAACCCTGAGCTATGAATGTTCCCCTTTGACCTCCCTCCTGCCTTCCAATGGGTGCTTTTCTTTCACGCCCATAGATTTCCTTGTTCCCACCGGTCACCGAGGTTTCTTCTCTGCTTCGGCCATCCTTCATCCCGGCGACGGCTTAATTATGGCATTCTTGCACTGACAGAGTTGTAAAGCATCTCCCGCCTCGTCACCAACTACACCCTCGGATTTTAAATCTGTGAGAACACACGTCTGGAAGCCCATTATAACCAAATCAGACTGTCATCAGCATATTTGCCCCGATGAAAAATAGCATCAGAAAACAGCCCACGGGGGAGGTGAGATTCTTGGCTGCTTAATCTTTTCCCAAGTAAACATCCTTTCAGTGGTGATTTTAATAATCCTAAAACACGGTCCGATGGCCTTTCCTTCTGCGGGGACGATAAGATTCCGAAAATGCAGTTTAGAGGGTGCATTCGCTAATTTTTGTCTTATAGGAAGTTAGCACCAGGGGTGAAATCCAGCAGGTTCTGATAAACCAATAGTGGAAATTTTGAGTAGTTTGGAGAACTGGCAAATACCACCTCTGGCTGGTCTCAGAAGTGGGGAGGGAATGGGGATTTTGCAGTATCCTTCTCCTGCCACACCCACCAAGCCATACCCATCAAGCCACACCCCACCCACTAAGCCACGCCCACAGAACCGCATGTATCAGCACTTCAAACTACATTCATTCCAGTGCTGACATAAAGAGGAGAAGAGGGGGCAGCTGGCAAGAGGACGCTTGACTTTTCACCTACTTATTTTCCCTGAAGATAATATCCCCTAGGAGATGGGTTGGGAGTGGGGACATTCCTGGGAGCTGAAGTAGTAGATATGGGGAGAGTGATTTGGAAGATGGCCAATGAGACGCAGAGAATTGGGGAACTGAAAGGGAAGGTTTGGGGTCAGGAAGTCAGTGTTGGCTACGACTTAATCGGGGACAGATTGTCGTGCTTAATAAATGAAAGATTTCATCAAAGACTATTTGTTTGGAAATGCAATTTATTTGAGACGACATCGAAACCTGACATCATGTTTGCCCCAAAGGTGATTTTTTTTGAGAGGCATCTGGACTTTCTGCTTTTTCTTTGAAGACGTTTCGCTTCTCATTCAGGAGGATTCTTCAGCTCTGACTGGATGGTGGGGAATGGAAGTGTGGGAAGTACACCCCAAAAGGACAGTGCCAGGAACCCCTAAAACAGTGTAGAAAATAAAAACGGCCTCTTTCCCCTTAAAGAGAGAAAGACCCTGAGGCAAACCCTCCGGGAGATAATTGCAAGTCTGGGCAGATGGCCGAGCGATTACTAGAAATAAAAAAAGCAGATCCTGAAAATACTTAAGGAACCCACTAAAAATAACTCACCTGGAACTCCGCTTTTCCTCTTTCCTGACAGAATTAACCCCCAGGACAGGAAAGGTCCATGGACAGGATTAACCCATTAAGGCATGGGTTTGCCTCCCCCCAATCTGTTTGCAAGCCCAGAATGCTTGAGCTGTGTCATTTCTTTGCTTCTTGCCTTCCTACATTAAAAGAATTCCACTTTCTGGCAGCTGGCTTCTGCATCCATTTCTTCTCAGCATCTGTGGTGTGTCTCAGCTGGGAATGAACCGGGGAAATTTCTTGCAACAGAAGGATGTAAATCCAATACAAGGAGTATCAATCCTTCCATTCCCCACCATCCAGTCAGAGCTGAAGAAGCTTCTTGGATGAGAAGCGAAACGTCTTCAAGGAAAACCCAGAAAGTCCCATTGAAAAAAAAAGCATCTTTGGGACAAAAAGGTTGTCCTTGACTTACAACAATTCGTTTAGTAACCATTCAAAGTTACAATGGCACAGAAAAAAAGTGATTTATGACTGTTTTTTCACACACTTTGGACCATTGCAGTATCCCCATGATCACATGACCAAAACTCAGATGCTTGGCAACATGTCAACATGCCAACATCATATAAAATAAATAAAAAATCTGATTGTCCTCAGCCATGGGAGCCTCTCCTATGGTTTTTACACTTTGTTGATCCCAGTTATGGCATAAAATTTATTTATTTATTTATTGGCTCGATTTATATGCCGCCCCTCTCCGGAGACTCAGGGCGGCTTATAACGTGTTAAGCAATAGCCTTCATACTTTTGTATATACCTGCTTAGTAGGGCTTTGGCGCCCCCCCCCCCCCCCGCCAAGCGGTGTTCTTTTTTATACAAAGTCAGCTTATTGCCCCCACAATCCAGGTCCTCATTTTACCTACCTTGGAAGGATGGAAGGCTGAGTCAACCTTGAGCCTGGTGAGATTTGAACTCGCACTAATTGCAGGCAGCTGGCAGCTACTTAAGTGCTACTTAACAGCGCTTTAGTCTGCTGCTCCACCAAGGCTCCTTGGTGGATTATCAGAATATAATCAGATTATCAATATGATCAGATTATCAGAATAGTAGCTATTCCTTGAGAGAGAGAGAGAGAGAGAGAGAGGAAGGAAGGAAGGAAGGAAGGAAGGAAGGAAGGAAGGAAGGAAGGAAGGAAGGAAGGAAGGAAGGAAGGAAAATTGAGAGGAAGGAGGGAGGCAGGGAAGGAAGGAAACAAATACTGTAGTGGGAAGGGAAGGAAGAAGGAAAAGGGGGATAGAAGGAAGGAAGGAAGATGAGAAAGTGAAGAGGGAAGGAAGAAAGAGAAAAGGAAGGAAAAAAATAAATTCAGAGGCGGGAGAAAGGGGAAGGAAAAAGAGGAGGGAGGAAAGGGAAGAAGCAAAAATGAGGGAGGGAGGAAAAAAGGGGGAAGGAAGAAAGGAAAACGAGGAAGGAGAGAGGGTAATAAGGAAGGAAGATGAGAAATGGACAAAGGAAGGAAGGAAGGAAGGAGAAGGAAGAAGACAGATGTGCTTCCTATCATCCCAACTTGTGCACCATTCTATCATGGTTATCAGATGAGGAAAGCAGGTTTCACCTGAAAACAGGGAGATTTGGGGCAGAGCAGGGGGAAACTCTTGACCCAGAGCGATGGTGGACCTCCCATTACTGGGACTGTCCCAACCAAGGTTAGACCTTCTCCCTACCTCCCTCTCCCAAGGGCCAGGAGTGGAATTCTACCGGTTTGGACTGGTTCAAGCGAACCGGTAGCTCCGATAATCAGCTGGGCCCGCCCCCCCCCGCCCCTGTGCTTTACTTACCTTTATCTTCATAGCTGATTAGCGTGGCAGAGCGGATTGCCGCGCATCAGCTGTTTTAATTCCCTAGCACTAACGCGGAAGTTGATTTTTCGTTGAATCCCTTTTTTTAATTTTTAATTTTTACTGTTTCGTAGCTGCTCTTTTACCATTTACCTTTACTCCAACCTTCTCCTCCCCTTCCCTTCCTTCCACTTTCTCCTCCTACTTCCTTCTTTCTTCCTCTCCTTCTCTATCCTACTTCCCCTTCCCTTCCCCCACTCCTCTCTTCTTCCCCCCTTCTAACCTTCTCTTCTACTCCTCTTTCCCCTCCCTTTTTCTTCCTCTCCTTTTCTTCTTTCTCCTCTCCTCTCCTCTCTTCTCCCTTCCTCTCTCTCTCTACTCCTTCCCCTCTCTCCTGTTGTTTCCCTTTTCAGTTCAATCTAAAGTGGTATTCGAGCAGCCCCGATTTCCTAATTATCTTTATCCTCATTTCAATTTCTGATTAAAAAGATAAGGTGAATGCAAATTGATGGATAAATGACTGTACATGTAAATGTGTTTATGAGAAATAAAAATAAAAAAATTAAAAAAATAATATAAAAATTAAAAAAAAGAGACCAGGAAAAAAAAATTCAATTCCTGCAGTTAAGGACAGGATCGCTCTATACGGCTTATGTGGCCTTCCAGCTTTGTGATGTCCCTAAAATAAACCCATCGTCTCGGGAGGCTTCTGGCCTCTTTTGACCAAGCTTTTGAGTTCTTCCTCCATGTTCTGATTTCACAAGCTCTCCTCTCATTCCAAAGCCACCTTCTCCCAGCCTGCTTTCTCCTTCTTTCTTCCAAGCTCCCCCGAACAATAGGAAACGCTATTATCCAGAGAAAGTCCCGTTATAATGAACCTCCAGCTGGTAATTAGAAAGCATATTGATTAAAACAGCAACGAGGTAATGCTGGGGCTGTAAGACCTGGAGATGGAGACTGGGATATGGAACCGATGAGAGGGACAAAGTCCTCAACTTACGACTGAGCAACAAGATTCATGGTGCCAGCTGAGACATTTGTGTCTCAGGGAGATCTGCCCCGTTTGCCCCACTTTTCTCGCCACCTTGGTTAAGTGACGTACGGCAGTTCTTAAATGAGGAACACGGTTGTTAAGGGAACCGTTGACTTTGCTTGTCAGAAGGAGGAGGATATCATCAGTTTTGGGAGGGAATGGGATTTGTGGAGAGGAGGAGGAGGAAGAGGAAGAGGAAGAGGAGGAGGAGGAGGAGGAGGAGGAGGAGGATATCATCAGTTTTGGGAGGGAATGGGATTTGTGGAGAGGAGGAGGAGGAGGAGGAAGAGGAAGAGGACGAGGATGATATCAGTTTTGGGAGGGAATGGGATTTGTGGAGAGGAGGAGGAGGAGGAGGAAGAGGAAGAGGAGGAGGAGGAGGATATCATCAGTTTTGGAAGGGAATGGGGTTTGTGGAGAGGAGGAGGAGGAGGAGGAAGAGGAAGAGGACGAGGATGATATCAGTTTTGGGAGGGAATGGGATTTGTGGAGAGGAGGAGGAGGAGGAGGAAGAGGAAGAGGAGGAGGAGGAGGATATCATCAGTTTTGGAAGGGAATGGGGTTTGTGGAGAGGAGGACGGAAGGAAGAGGAGGAGGAGTGTGGGGTCCTTGGTGGCCTTTGAGCTTGGTGGTTTTCTTGCAGATGTTTCATGACCCAACTAAGGAACATCATCAGCATTGGAAGGGAATGGGGTTTGTGGAGAGGAGGAGGATTATGGGGTCCTTGGTGGTCTCTGAACTTGGTTATTTTCTTGCAGAAATTGCAAGACCCAACGAGGTAACCTCATCAGTGCTGAACTGAACTGAAAAGGTTACTGGTTGGTGGGGGGGGGTATAAAAGACGAAACGGATCACATGCTGCCCCCTGGTGGCCAGTATCCCAACACAAGGGGTTGGACTAGAAGACCTCCAAGGTCTCTTCCAACTCTGTTATTCTGTAACTTTCACAACCGTAAGTGGCTACGGGGGAACACAATAGAATGGCCTTGCCTCCATTCCAGCACTGGAAGTTTTTAAGGAGATGTTGGATAGCCATTTGTCTGAAGTGGTGCAGGGTTTCCTGCCTAAGTAGGGGGTTGGACTAGAAGACCTCCAAGGTCCCTTCCAACTCTGCTATTCTATTCTATTTGATTGCCAGGCTGATGTCCTTGCTTTTCCAAACCCACTGAAGTCTACCTGTAATGCTGAAATCCGATTATATTATGAATTAACCCTCAGCTAATAGAGATTGAGTCATTTGGGGGGGAGGTTTGAGACAAGAGTGGGTTCTAAACTTTTTTACTACCGGTTCTGTGGGCGTGGCTTATTTTATGGGCGTGGCTTGATGGTCATGTGACAATTATTTAGGATTTATCAGAGGTACTGGTCTACCAGGCTTTTAACTGCTTGCAGAGCTGTACCGATCTACCCATTTATTTTTGCGGGCACTGATCTACTCATATATTTTTGCAGGCACTGATCTACTCATGTATTTTTGCAGGCACTGGTCTACCCATTTATTTTTTGCAGGCGCTGATCTACCCATTTATTTTTTGCAGGTGCTGATCTACTCATGTATTTTTGCAGGCACTGGTCTACCCATTTATTTTTTGCAGGCGCTGATCTACTCATGTATTTTTAGCAGGCACTGGTCTACTCATTTGTTTTCTTTTAACACTGATCAGCTGTAGGGCGGCCCTTTGAAGCCCCGCGGCAAGAATTTAAACAGTTTTTTTCCCTCTAGCCATCAGCTGGGACTCAGGAGGCAGCAATAGATTGGGGGTGGGGCCAAATAAAAGGTAAGAATAACGCGGGGGTGGGGGGGCGGGAGGGGCAGGGGGGAGAACCAGTTCGGTGATGTCATATTGTCACCGCTACTGGCTCGGCGGAACCGGGAGGAACCCACCACTGGTTTGAGGGCTGCATAAGTAGATGTTCAATCCGTGTCTTTCTCCCATCTTTATAATGTGAGCTATGATGCCATAATCAGAAAACACATTACAAAACAATTGACTCTCTCTCAAAAAAAACCCCCAAATTTGAAACCGTATTGCGTGCTAACAATGAACACATTATTGTCAAGGTTTATAAAATGTTGAAGTTGAACCTGGAAAATGAATATGTCAAACCTTGTAGGATTCAATGGGCAAAAAAACAATTGGGTTATAATATAATTCTTGAGCAATGGGAAAATACGTGGACGGAAGGGCTGAAATTTACATTGAATTATAACCTGAAAGAGAATTTTTGACAAAATGATGTATTGTTGGTACTTGACGCCTGATAACTTGTCAAAGGTGTAGAAATGTGTTCCAAACCTCTGTTGGAAATGTAACTGTAAAGAAAATACTTCTTTATCATACGGGGTGGACTTCAGTGGAGGTTTTTGTGGTCCGCCCGCAGCCTGCAGAGCTGGCAGCGGAGTTGGACAGCGATGAGGTTGAGGAAGAACAGGGGCCAGTCCTGGAGGCTGGGGAAGGCCCGGATGAGGGCTCTGCGTCGGAGGCAGAGATGGGGCCAGGGCCATCGGGGAGTGATGTGCGGACTTCGGAGTCTCCAGAGGCTGACAGCAGAGAGGCAGAGGAACAGGAGGAGCCTGTTCCTAGTGGACGCATGAGAAGAGCTGCCAGAAGGCAAGAGCAGCTAAAGCAAAAAGGACGACTCAGGAGTAAGGCCAAGAGATGATTGGCCCCTCCCATCAGGTTTAAAAGACCAGCAACAGCTCTTGGGCTCTTTGCCAGAAAACAACATTGATAGAATAGTTTCTTGTCTTGCTGCATTTATTTCTTCTGCTTCTGAACTTTTGCCAAGAAAAGCCTTTGGCAGTTTGCCTAATTATCCCAAGGTCGGTGATAAACTGAGGAATGGTGTTTTGAAGAATTTGCTTTAATTTAGTTTGGACTACGCTGAGAATGAGTTAATTCTCAGCTGTTCTAATAAAGTCTGTTTGTTTTCGAACTGTTTGTGTTTAATACTAACTACTTGGGCCTGGGTCACAACAGGTGGGATGCAACCAGTTTAACAACCGGTTCGGTGAGCGGGGGCTTTGCGTGCCTAACGCACTTGCGTGCAGCGTTCAAAATACAGCAATTTGAAGCTCAGCTGCTTACCTTCTAAGGCAGCCCCCATAAGTAGAACAGCGGAGGCGCAGAAATCAGCTGTGCCACGCGAATCAGCTAAGCCAGAAGGAAATATAGTACAGGATAGGTTGGAGGCAGGTGGGCGGGGCCAGCTGATGGTCAGGGCTATCGGTTCGCACGAACCGGTCCGAACCGGTTGGACTTATGACAAATATTTGGGACAGGTTTGTGCTTTAACCCAACAGCAAAGAAAGTTAATTAGAAAACAAGTACAGTTCCACGAACGACCACATCTGAGCCCAAAATTTCTGCTGCTAAGTGAGAGACATTTGTTAAGTTTCACCCAGTCTATATGTTCTGCCCCAGCCACGGATCCCAAAGAACACAGCACACACAAACTCTGAACAAAACTTAGTTTACTCAAATAATGCAGTTTTAGCAAACGCCGGCTGTTAATAAGTGTTCTTAACAGCCTGCCAGAATTCCACAGATAAGATAGTCAGAGTCTTACTGGAGTTGGCCGAAAGCCCAGAAACCAGGTTGCAGAGACATCCCAATGCTATGATTAGCGAACTAAAGTTGTTTCCTGCAGCTTGTTGCAAGCTGTGTTCTTTCTTAAATAGGCTAAGGAAGTGGCCAATTAGCCCCAAGCCTTAATCTCCAGGAGACCTCCTCCTGAGGAACAACTCCTTCCTTTGCTCTGCGTGCCCGTGCATTGAGAAGAGGCTCCTCCTCTTCATCCTCTGTACTTAAAGGATCCTCTGGAGGTTCTGAAGGCCCTGACTCAGGGGTGGGTTCTAAACTTTTTTACTACCGGTTCTGTGGGCGTGGCTTATTTTGTGAGTGTGGCTTGGAGGTCATGTGACTAGGTGGGCGTGGCTAGCTGGTCAGAGTCATTTCTGGAAGGTCCTCACACTTACGACCAGTCCTCGCACTTACGACCTGACTCATTTGTTTGCTTTTAACACTGATCGGCTGTAGGACGGCCCTTTGAAGCCCCGTGGCAAGAGTTTAAACAGTTGTTTTCCCTGGGACTCAGGAGGCAGCAATAGATTGGGGGTGGGACCAAATAAAAGGTAAGAATAACATGGGTGGGTGGAGGGGTGGGAGGGCGGGGGTGGGAGAACCGGTTCGATGACGTCATATCGTCACCGCTACCGGCTCGGCCGAACCGGACCGAACCGGGAGGAACCCACCACTGCCCTGACTGGATCCCTGCCTCTGGCACCACTTCTTCTCCAGCCTCCTCGCTGTCCGTCTCGAGCGCCGGCTGCACAGGCTGCTGGCGTAGCACCACACCAGCCTCCTCGTTGTCGGGATCAGCAACAATCCGTGCAGGCTGCTGGCGGGCCACAACACTATATCTGTACTTTTGGTTTTGTCCTATCTAGCTGCATCCTGTTTGACGTTCTCAGCAACTCCAGGATTTTAATGTTATTGTTTGGGGGGGAGGGGGGTTTGAGGTGCATAATGCTGCGGCCATGCTATGAAAATTAAAAAAAAAAAAAGAACAAAAAAAAATAGAAACCAATCTGCCGGATAAAACTGAGACAAAAATTGCTCCTACCCGGCTTGGCATTTTAATATCGCAAGGTTGTGAAATCTAATAAACGCTACAAGCCGAGTCACATTCTTTTGTGCCCCTCGCTCCTGGTTTTTGTTTTGCTTTTCTCTCTCTTTTTTTTTTTTTTTTTCATTTTTTGCACACGCCAAAGAAATTGCTCTTCAATAAGTAAAAATGACAGAATATGTAATTTCTCACCCATCTTGTGCTGCCAGGCATTTCCGGATTAATAACCTTCAACCGTTCGCCTTTCTCGTCTAAGTTCCATGAAATCTTCAGCAGTTTTCTTGTCTTTTTTGGGGGGGAAAAAATAAATATTCTTATCTGAATAAATGCCCCATTCAAATCAAGGCGAGAGTCATCTTATCGCCATCTCAAAGGACAAAGGGAAAAAAAAACAGCTTAATTTTTTTTTCGCTCTTTCTTTGAGAAATAAATCATATCATCTCCTTCCCCATCTTACCGAAATCAAAAGGACTTGAGGAAAGATGTCTAAACATGCGGTGTTTATCCTTGAAAGGAAATGTAAAATATACACAAAAAGAGCCCATATTTGGGCATTCACACATAGATAGCAGAATATCCAGAATAGCGTTTCTCAATCTTGGCAGTTTTCAGATGGGTGGACTTCAACTCCCAGAATTCCCCAGTTCACCCATCCTAAAGGAACCTGGCTGGGGGATTCTGGGAGTTGAAGTCCACCCATCTTAAACCATGCTGACTGGGGGATTCTGGGAGTTGAAGTCCACCCATCTTAAACCATGCTGACTGGGGGATTCTGGGAGTTGAAGTCCACCCATCTTAAACCATGCTGACTGGGGGATTCTGGGAGTTGAAGTCCACCCATCTTAAAACATGCTGCCTGGGGGATTCTGGGAGTTGAAATTCACCCATCTTAAGCCATGCTGATTGGGGGATTCTGGGAGTTGAAGTCCACCCATCTTAAGCCATGCTGACTGAGGGATTCTGGGAGTTGAAATTCACCCATCTTAAGCCATGCTGACTGGGGGATTCTGGGAGTTGAAGTCCACCCATCTTAAGCCATGCTGACTGAGGGATTCTGGGAGTTGAAGTCCACCCATCTTAAACCATGCTGACTGGGGGATTCTGGGAGTTGAAGTCCACCCATCTTAAAACATGTTGACTGGGGGATTCTGGGAGCTGAAATTCACCCATCTTAAGCCATGCTGACTGGGGGATTCTGGGAGTTGAAATTCACCCATCTGACTGGGGGATTCTGGCAGTTGAAGTCCACCCATCTTAAAGCCTGCTGGTTGGGGAATTCTGGGAGTTGCAGTCTATCTTCTTAAAGCCTGCTGGCTGGGGAGTTCTGGGAGTTAAAGTCCACCCATCTTAAACCATGCTGGCTGGGGAATTCTGGGAGTTGAAGTCTATCATCTTAACGCATGCTGGCTGGGGAGTTCTGGGAGTTGAAGTCCACCCATCTTAAAGCCTGCTGACTGGGGGATTCTGGGAGTTGAAATTCACCCATCTGACTGGGGGATTCTGGCAGTTGAAGTCCACCCATCTTAAAGCCTGCTGGTTGGGGAATTCTGGGAGTTGCAGTCTATCTTCTTAAAGCCTGCTGGCTGGGGAGTTCTGGGAGTTGAAGTCCATCCATCTTAAACCATGCTGGCTGGGGAATTCTGGGAGTTGAAGTCTATCATCTTAACGCATGCCGGCTGGGGAGTTCTGGGAGTTGAAATCCACCCATCTTAAAGCCTGCTGACTGGGGAATTCTGGGAGTTGCAGTCTATCTTCTTAAAGCATGGTGGCTGGGGAGTTCTGGTAGTTGAAGTCCACCCATCTTAAAGCCTGCTGACTGGGGAATTCTGGGAGTTGCAGTCTATCTTCTTAAAGCCTGCTGACTGGGGAGTTCTGGGAGTTGAAGTCCACCCATCTTAAAGTTGCCACTGTTGAGAAACACTGTGTTAGGCAATAACTAGCAGGAATTAGAGGGAATTCTGCTAGCTGGGGTTTATGATATTTAGTGGCCATTTAGTGTTGTGGAAATGCAGCATATTTGTGCATGTTTGTGTGTTTAACTGATTTAGATTGATCAATTGATCAAGAGCCATTTAGGATTTGGGGAATTGTAGCCTTAAATTATAGGGCAGCCCCCAAGTTAATCGAACTAGTTAGCAGGCCAAATTTCCCAACTGCATCAAACTCCTAAAGGATAGATGGCTCTAATCTAACAAACTTATAATCAGGATAGCTCACATACACCCCCTCGTAAGTGCCCAAAAAAGGCGAAATATCCAACTTCTGGGCAAACATTTCACCATGAAGTCTGAATGCTCCCCAATTCTAGCTCCGTGGAATGTTAGCGTTTAGATAAAATCAAAGTTATCAACTGAATGGGGTTTTTTTTAAAAAAGAAAAAAATCTTTAAAACCTTAGATGTGTCTGTCCAACTGCATATACACTTAAGTCTACATACATGCACACCCAGAGGTTGGACATAAGCGTGTTTGATGGATGAGAAGATCTGAAGCTTCTGACAGATGCATTTGGTTTGGGAGAGAAGGAGGGGAAAAAAATGACTGTTCACTCAGATTAATGAGCAGAGTTTACCCGAGTAAGGGGAACGGAGGCAGCGTCAGCAGAGGAATGATTTCGGAGGCAAATGGACACGAGAGAGAAGAGGCCATTCTTAAAATTAAGACAGGCATTACCACTCTATAAAGCCTTTAGTAAGACCATACCTAGAATCCTACATCCAGTTTTGGTCACCACACTATAAAAAAGATGTGGAGACTCTAGAAAGAGTGCAGAGAAGAGCAACAAAGATGATGAGGGGACCGGAGGTTAAAACATATGAAGAATGGCTGCTAGAATCGGATATGTCTAGTTTAATGAAGAGAAGGACCAGGGGAGACATGATAGCAGTCTACCAATATTTGAGAGGCTGCCACAGAGAGGAGGAAGAGGTCAAGAAAAAGAAGAGGAGGAGGAAGAAAAAGAAGAAGAAGAGGAGGAGGAGAAGGAAAAAGAAAAGGAGGAGGAGGAGGAGGAAGAAGAAGAAGAGGAGGAGGAGGAAGAAGAAGAAGAGGAGGAGGAGGAGGAGAAGGAGAAGGAGGTGGAAGAAGGAAGAAGAAGGAAGAAGCAGAAGCAGCAGAAGCAGGAAGAAGAAGAAGAGGAGGAAGAGGAGGAAGGAGGAGAAGGAGAAGGAGAAGGAGAAGAATAAACCAATTGTATAGAGACCTCTCTGAAGTCACCTGGAGCATTACCTGGGAAGATAAACAAGCCCTGGAGCTGCCTGCAATCTTCAGTTTAATTGCATTCAGCCTTCACCTCAATCCAACTTCTCTAAAATTGTCTACCAAGAATGATGTCTCTATTTCCTGCTGGATGAGAAGAAGAAGGGAAGGGGAGAGAGAAAGTATTTGGAGAAAGGAAAAAAAGGGAGAAAGCAGGATCGGAAAGGACAAGGTGGGGAGGGAAGGTGTTCATTTTTCAGTCGGAACAAGCTTGTGGTCACTAACCCACTAAGATGCCTGCTTCCACCCTCGGGAGAAGATGCCCTTGACTGTCGCAAGGTCGCTCACCTCTGCTTAGCCTTCTGGCCCCATCTTCCCACCTGGGGTTCCAAGAGGGAAATAAGTAGACTCAGAAGAGTCTGGAGTCAGGATCAGGGCAAGAGCTCATCAAGTCGAGCCTTCTGTGTCCCATGGCGGTCAATTAAATGCATTTGGGAATTTCAGAACCCCTGGACCGTAGTCCTCTTCCATGGTTCCTCTCCAGCAACTGATACTAAACATGAGAATGAAAATGAAAATGAGGGTAGGGTAGGGTAGGATAGGACAGGACAGGACAGGACAGGACAGGACAGGACAGGACAGGACAGGACAGGACAGGACTGGACTGGACTGGACTGGACTAGACTAGACTAGACTAGACTAGACTAGACTAGAATAGAATAGAATAGACTAGACTAGACTAGACTAGACTAGAATAGAATAGAATAGAATAGAATAGAATAGAATTAGAGAAGGAATAGAATAGAATAGAATAGAATAGAATAGAATAGAATAGAATAGAATAGAATAGAATAGGAGAAGGAATAGAATAGAATAGAATAGGAGAAGGAATAGAATAGAATGGAATAGAATAGAATAGAATAGAATAGAATAGAATAGAATAGAATAGAATAGAATAGAATAGAATAGAATAGAATAGAATAAAATAGAATAGAATAGAATGGAATAGAATAGGAGAAGGAATAGAATAGAATAGAATAGGAGAAGGAATAGAATAGAATAGAATAGAATAGAATAGAATAGAATAGAATAGAATAAGAGAAGGAATAGAATAGAATAGAATAGAATAGAATAGAATAGAATAGAATAGAATAGAATAGAATAGAATTAGAGAAGGAATAGAATAGAATAGAATAGAATAGAATAGAATAGAATAGAATAGGAGAAGGAATAGAATAGAATAGAATAGAATAGGAGAAGGAATAGAATAGAATGGAATAGAATAGAATAGAATAGAATAGAATAGAATAGAATAAGAGAAGGAATAGAATAGAATAGAATAAAATAGAATAGAATGGAATAGAATAGGAGAAGGAATAGAATAGAATAGAATAGGAGAAGGAATAGAATAGAATAGAATAGAATAGAATAGAATAAGAGAAGGAATAGAATAGAATAGAATAGAATAGAATAGAATTAGAGAAGGAATAGAATAGAATAGAATAGAATAGAATAGAATAGAATAGGAGAAGGAATAGAATAGAATAGAATAGAATAGAATAGAATAGAATAGGAGAAGGAATAGAATAGAATAGGAGAAGGAATAGAATAGAATAGAATAGAATAGAATAGAATAGAATAGAATAGAATAGAATGGAATGGAATGGAATGGAATGGAATGGAATGGAATGGAATGGAATAGAACAGAATAGAATAGAATAGAGCCGTGGTGGCGAACCTATGGCATGCGTGCCACAGGTGGCACACAGACCCCCCCTCTGCGGGCACGCCAGCTGTTACCCCAGCCCAGCTCCACCGCGCATGCGCACATACCTCCAGCCGGCCAGCTGGTCTTCAGGCCTCTGCCGTGCATGTGCAGGGCGCCTGCGGGGGACACATGGATGCTCAGGAGGGGTGGGGTGCACGCGCAAGGGAATGCAGGTTGGTGCAGGCAGCTTTCCAGGCTCGAAACAGGGTGCAGGGGGGCCTTGCACAGCTTCCCTGCACCCCATTTTGGGCCTGGAAAACCTCCTGGGCCATGAGTAGACTGGCCAGGCCCAGTTCCTGCAACCGTTCATCGTTTGTTTTAGCCTCCAGTCCCTTAATCTTCTTGGTTGCTCTTCTCTGCACTTTTTCCAGAGTCTCCACATCTTTTTTATACTGGGGTGACCCCCTAATCATCCTGGTTGCTCTAAGAGGTAACCCACTTAGGTATAAACAGTGGTGAAATTCAATTTTTTTTAAACTACCGGTTCTATGGGCGTGGCTTGGTGGGCGTGGCTTGGTCTCCATTCCCACCCCACTCCAGGGGAAGGATACTGCCAAATCTCCATTCTCTCCCCACTCCTGGGGGAAGGATACTGCAAAATCCCCATTCCCACTTCACTCCTGGGAGAAGAATATTGCAAAATCTGCATTCCCACCTCACTCCAGGGGAAGGATATTGCAAAATCCCCATTCCCACCCCACTCCAGGGGAAGGATATTGCAAAATCCCCATTCCCACCCCACTCCTGGGAGAAGAATATTGCAAAATCCCCATTCCCACCCCACTCCTGGGAGAAGAATATTGCAAAATCCCCATTCCCACCCCACTTCAGGGAAAGGATACTGCAAAATCCCCATTCCCACCCCACTTCAGGGGAAGGATACTGCAAAATCTCCATTCCCACCCCACTCCAGGGGAAAGATTCTGCAAAATCCCCATTCCCACCCCACTCCAGGAGAAGGATAATGCAAAATCTCCATTCCCACCCCACTCCAGGGGAAGGATAATGCAAAATCTCCATTCCCACCCCACTCCAGGGGAAGGATACTACCAAATCCCCATTCCCACCCCACTCCAGGGGAAGGATTCTGCAAAATCCCCATTCCCACTTCACTCCTGGGAGAAGAATATTGCAAAATCCCCATTCCCACTTCACTCCTGGGAGAAGAATATTGCAAAATCTGCATTCCCACCTCACTCCAGGGGAAGGATAATGCAAAATCTCCATTCCCACCCCACTCCAGGGGAAGGATACTGCAAAATCTCCATTTCCACCCCACTCCAGGGGAAGGATTCTGCCAAATCTCCATTCCCACCCCACTCCTGGGAGAAGAATATTGCAAAATCCCCATTCCCACCCCACTCCAGGGGAAGGATACTGCAAAATCTCCATTCCCACCCCACTCCAGGAGAAGGATTCTGCAAAATCTCCATTCCCACCCCACTGCTGGGAGAAGAATATTGCAAAATCCCCATTCCCACCCCACTTCAGGGGAAGGATACTGCCAAATCTCCATTCCCTCCCCACTCCTGGGGGAAGGATATTGCAAAATCTCCATTCCCACCACCCCCACTCTGGGGCCAGCCAGAGGTGGTATTTGCCGGTTCTCCGAACTACTCAACATTTCCGCTACCAGTTCTTCAGAACCTGTCAGAACCTGCTGGATTTCACCCCTGGGCCATCATTAAGGGAATAGGTGGGCGAGCTGCAGGCTTTGTTTTAAAAACGGTGTTTTCTTTATCACCAGGCCTGAATCTTCCACCAATCTTCATTTCAGTCGAGTTTTTGCCTGCTGTTTTTCCTTTTGCTTGACAGTATTTCACAGAACACCTTTCTTGTTGTGTGTGTGTGTGTGTGTGTGTTTGTGCGTGTGCGCGCGCATGTGTGTGTGTTTAAATTGATTTATTCATCTATCTTTTGCCATTTTCAAAAAAATGCCATGATTTGGATCGAAAGGATGCTGAGAAGGAAAGAGACATGCTATTCCGTGAATACAATTTCTGATTTGCCAGCTCAAAAAAAACCCCCCACCCCGTCGAGCTCTTTTTATATGTAGGTTCTTTCTATACCAATTCACATGTTTCTCTGCGGGAAGAGAGGTAGCATAAATTGAAGAATATATTGGATTTATTTCCACTTTTCTCTGCAACAGCCCCCTAGCTCAAAGAATAGAGCAAGGCCCTCTTGGGAGGGAAATTAAAAAAAAAAAAATAGCGAAATATCTCGGTCTACAAGATGCCTCTGTTCTCTCTTCATTGAGTGGTGACAAAAAAGAGAAACTTTGGAGCTTCTGAATTGTATTTGGATGATGGATGATCAATTGGGGGGTCACTTCGTTTGAGGGTCGGTTTAAACAGCAGGGATCGCGTCGGCGAGAAGAAAGTCAAATCTGGGGTGATGGATATCAGAAGAAGAAGAAAAAGAAGGCAATGATTTTGGCTTGTTAGATAAAAAAATATTGAATAGCAGTAGCCGATTGCGTTGATGCCACCCTCGCTGAATCTGAAACGGACCCCCGTTTCAGATTTCCTGCAATAGAGACAAGTAATATAAAAATAATTGGATTTTCTCATCCTGTTAAATACTAAATAATGGCAACGATAACCAGAATGAAATCAGCCAAGTTTAATTTGGGCGATGTTGGACTTTAATTCCTGATATTTCTCCAGCATCCGTGGGCTAGGATCTCCGAAGGCAAAAGGATCAGCTACTCAAACCACAGGAAATTTTATAGCCAGATGTCCTGACTTCTGATTTATTTATTTATTTATTTCATTTTATTTATTTGTCAGGCATGTATAAGATAACAGATATAAGTATAAACATGATTATGAATACAGGAAATGGATACGAATAAAATGGGGACATTAGGACAGGGACGGAAGGCAAGTTGATGCGCTTATGCAGACCTCTTAGGAATGAGGTGAGGTCCACAGTAGACAGTTTAAGGTTAAAGTTTTGGGGGTTTGGGGATGAAACCACAGAGTCAGGTAGTGCATTCCAGGAATTGACCACTCTGTTGCTGAAGTCGTATTTTCTGCAATTGAGTTTGGAGCGGTTTACCTTGAGTTTGTATCTATTGTGTGCTCGTGTAATTGTTGTGGTTGAAGCTGAAGTAGTCGTTGACAGGTAGGACGTTGTAGCAGATAATTTTGTGTACTACACTTAGGTCAGATCGAAAGTGGCGTAGTTCTAAGTTGCCTAAGCCCAAAATTTCAAGCCTGGTGGCATAAGGTATTCTGTTGTGAACAGAGGAGTGCACTTCTCGTGAAATATCTCTGGACTCGCTCAATTGTATTAATGTCCGATATGCAGTGCGGGCTCCAGACAGATGAGCTGTATTTGAGAATTGGTCTAGCAAATGTTTTGTATGCTCTGGTTAGTAGTACAACTTTATCAGAGAAGAAGCTACGCAAGATTAGGTTAACAACTCTTAATGCCTTTTTGGCAATGCTGTTACAGTGAACTTTGGCACTTAGATCATTAGAGATGAGTACTCCAAGGTCCTTGACAGAGTGAGGGTCATCTACGAGGTCGTAATTTAATGTTAATTAAATTTAATAAATTGTTAATGGCAACAATAACCAGAACGAAATTAACCAAGTCTAATTTGGACAATGTTGGACTTTAATTTCTGATATTTCCCCAGCATCTGTGGGCTAGGATCTCCGAAGGCAAAATGATCAGCTACTCAAATCACAGGCAATTTTATAGCCAGATATCCTGACTTCTGATTGGCTGAGCTTTAACCAAGCTGATTTTCAATTGGTACATACTGGAGCAAGCTGGCCTCTGATTGGGTCTTTGCTCGTGCCCAATCCTTTTAGTTGATGTTGGAATCTTGATTGGGGATTTACAATGTAAAGATTATTTGCATATATTGCCCCCCACAATTTGGGGGGGTCCTCATTTTACCAACTTCAGAATGATGGAAGGCTGAGTCAACCTTGAGCTCCATCAGGATCGAACTGCAGGCTGTGGGTAGAGTTTGCCTGCAATACTGCCTTCTGATCAACTGTAACATCAGATCGATCTCTATCTATCTATCATCTATCTATCTATCTATCTATCTATATCTATCTATATCTATCTATGTATCTATGTATCTATCATCTATCTATCTATCTATCTATCTATCTATTTATCTTCTATTTATCTATCTATCTATCTATCTATCTATCTATCTATCTATCTATATCTATCTGTATCTATCTATGTATCTATGTATCTATCATCTATCTATCTATCTATCTATCTATCTATTTATCTTCTATTTATCTATCTATCTATCTATCTATCTATCTATCTATCTATATCTATCTGTATCTATCTATGTATCTATGTATCTATCATCTATCTATCATCTATCTATCTATCTATCTATCTATCTATCTTCTATTTATCTATCTATCTATCTATCTATCTATATCTATCTGTATCTATCTATGTATCTATGTATCTATCATCTATCTATCTATCTATCTATCTATCTATTTATCTTCTATTTATCTATCTATCTATCTATCTATCTATATCTATCTGTATCTATCTATGTATCTATGTATCTATCATCTATCTATCTATCTATCTATCTATCTATTTATCTTCTATTTATCTATCTATCTATCTATCTATCTATCTATCTATCTATCTATATCTATCTGTATCTATCTATGTATCTATGTATCTATCATCTATCTATCATCTATCTATCTATCTATCTATCTATCTATCTTCTATTTATCTATCTATCTATCTATCTATCTATATCTATCTGTATCTATCTATGTATCTATGTATCTATCATCTATCTATCTATCTATCTATCTATCTATTTATCTTCTATTTATCTATCTATCTATCTATCTATCTATATCTATCTGTATCTATCTATGTATCTATGTATCTATCATCTATCTATCTATCTATCTATCTATCTATCTATCTATTTATCTTATATTTATCTATCTATCTATCTATCATCTATCTATCTATCTATCTATTTATCTTCTATTTATCTATCTATCTATCTATCTATCTATATCTATCTGTATCTATCTATGTATCTATGTATCTATCATCTATCTATCTATCTATCTATCTATCTATCTATTTATCTTCTATTTATCTATCTATCTATCATCTATCTATCTATCTATCTATCTATCTATCTATCTATATCTATCTGTATCTATCTATGTATCTATGTATCTATCTATCTATCTATCTATCTATGGTATCTATGATCTCTGAATCCCGCCCCGCCCCCTCTCTTGCATGTTGAGCGACTCAGTCATTGTATACCATTCCGGAGTATCACATCAACATTTTAAAAAAGGATCTGCTATCAATAAGAGCAAAGAAGTCCTTCTCCTCTTCTGTTACTCCCCTTCTGTTAAGACAGATTATATCTAATCAATCACTCCATGCAAAAACAATTAATCAGTGTGTTTCTGAATTCCCATGCTGCTTCACTCCTGCCCCAAATCTGGCTCCGTGGAAAGGCACCTCTTATTGGGGTTTCCTTCTGGTTTTTGTTTTCTGTCGAAGGCCAAGAGATCAGGTATAGCTCCTTCTTAGCAACACCTGTGCATCAAGGAAATTAATAAGTCAGATCAATCAAAATTACATTTGATGCCTAGCCTCACAGCTGGATCAGAGGCATTTCAAAGCAGGAGAAGGGTGGAGGGTGGAAAACACCAGCTGCACCCCACAAAAACAAGCTACCATTCTTCTGGTATAAATAAACCCTCCGATCCTATAGGCCAGCACCAATCAACCTATTGAAGATAAGACATTGAATTGCTTAACGCATTGTAAGCCGCCCTGAGTCTCTGGAGAAGGGTGGCATATAAATCAAATTAAAATAAATAAATAAATAAAAATGCTTCACACCTACGATTGCATCATGAATCAACAGGATTTAAGAGGTGCCCGAAGGAAGAAGAAAACTCAACAAACTTAATGTAGGTTCTTATCTCTGTCGCCTTTGGTGTACTAGATTTCTACTTGCAGGGACAGTGTGATCTGCTGCAGGCCCCGTACATGCCACTAACTGACTGGCCCACTCCTTGCAACCAGCTTTATTGTAGGGCAGGAGGAAAATGGTTGAAGTCCCAATGTGAGTGCAACGAAGAGCATGCTTTTTCTCCTCTAGAGAGATTTTGCTGTGGTTCTTAAGGAAGGAAGGGAAAAAAGGAGAGAGGAGAAAAAGAAAGGAAAGAAAGAAAGAAAGAAAGAAAGAAAGAAAGAAAGAAAAGAAAGACTGCCACAAAGAAGAGAGAGTCAAATTATTCTCCAAAGCACCAGAGGGCAGGACAAGAAACAATGGATTGAAACTAATCAAAGAGAGAAGCAGCCTATGGTTGCTTCTTCAGGTTGACAGGAGGTTTTTGGCTGTTATCCCTTTAAGAGCCTGTGTAATAAGAAGAGGCCCTGTTAGGGCGTCTCTCTCTCACGCCGTGTGTTCTTCTCGGCTGTAATTGCTGATTTTTGTACCTCTGCCTATAGTATGTGTATGCATAGTATATATTATGTCAAGGTTCCAAGTAACAGCCCAGATGAAGACATTCAAAGATGGCTCCAGGGTTGACATATTCTTTTGTAGATAAAAACCACTTTTTTAGTACAAATCTCTCTTTGCTGTTATTGCTCCTGGGTTGTCTCACGTAGTAAAGCTGTGCACACTCTGACAAAAGTCAATGAGGAAGCCAGATTCACTTAATAGTTGTGTTACTAACTTAACAACTGCAGTGATTCACTTAACCACTGTGGCAAGCAAAGTCATAAAATGGAGCAAAGCTCACTTCACTTAGCAACAGAAATGTTGGGCTCAGTTATGGTCATAAATCGAGGATTACCAGTATTTGGGATCAGTAGGAATCCTTTGCCATTATGTTTCAGGAATCACATGGCCAAGATTGGCATTTGGTGATAGCTTTATCCTAGCTTTCTCTCCTTGATTCTAGCCCATGACTGGTCTTTTCTCTTAGGTAAAGGTAAAGGTTCTCCTCGCACATATGTGCTAGTCGTTCCCGACTTTAGGGGGCAGTGCTCATTTCTGTTTCAAAGCCGAAGAGCCACGGAGATGTCCGAAGACGTCTCCGTGGTCATGTGGCTGGCATGACTAAACACCAAAGACGCACGGAACGCTGTTACCTTCCCACCAAAGGTGGTCCCTCTTTTTTTACTTGCCTTTTTTATGTGCTTTCGAACTGCTAGGTTGGCAGAAGCTGGGACATCCCGTTACGCAGCACCAGGGATTCGAACCTTTGGACTGCCGACCTTTCGATCGACCAGCTCAGCGTTGTAGCCACTGAGCCACCGCGTCCCTTTCTTTTCTCTTAGCAAACCATAAAAACCCCTTCCAGCCATTTTCGAAGCCAGATGGCTTTTACTGTGTAAAATGAACAGCCCATTAAATGATTTGGGCTGATGGTGTTGTTATTATTGGTAGGTTTTATGGTGAGCTGGCAGATGAGCAGAGATACTCCTAGCTTTACCACTCCTTGAACCTTTTTCTGTAGATGGATCTTCTGGGATAAATATTGAAGTATTTAAGGTTGGAATTAGTGCCTCGTTGTTATTGTTGTTTTTTCTTTCAATGCAATGTTTTAAATGTTGGGTTGTCCCGATCTTCTGCTGGGTGACCTTCTGATCCATTTACTGTTGTGTTTTTTTATAATGTCCAAGCTAGATTGCTCTTGTGGACTTCTGGGAGTTGTTTTATAGCGGTCTAGGAACAGAATGAATAAACAAAGACTCTCTCTCTCAATCTCTCTCTTTTTTTTCCTCTCCCATCATTTGGCAATGCACAATTTTCTCTCCAGGCCGAGAGACCTATTTTGGCATTAGCCGAAGTAGAGGCGCTCCAAAAACGAGCAGTAGGCCTAAGAGAACAACAAGCTCTTGATTTCATTGCTGTTTAAACATTCCAATTAAACCCACTTGAAGTGGTTCCATGTCAATTGCGTACAGATTTCTTTCGGCTTCTGTCACAGAGAAATTACAGATTGGTAACTGTTTCCGGGGAGCAGGTTTGGCATAAGTGGTTAAGGCATCAAGCTAAAAACTAACTCTCTCTCTCTCTCTCTCTCTCTCTCTCTCTCTCTCTCTCTCTCTCTCTCTCTCCCCGTGTGTGTGTGTGTTGGGGGGCCCAGTTTCCTGCAGTGTTTAAGGTGCTGACTTGGAAACCAGGAAGTGGTAAGTTCTAGTTCTGCCTTAGTCCTGAAAGCTAGCTGGGTGACCTTGGGCCAATCACCAGGAGGCAGTGAGTTCTAGTCCCATCCTAAGGCATGAAAGCCAGCAGGATGACCTTGGGCCAATCACCAGGAGGCAGTGAGTTCTAGTCCCATCCTTAGGCATGAAAGCCGGCAGAGTGACCTTGGGCCAATCACCAGGAGGCAGTGAGTTCTAGTCCCATCCTAAGGCATGAAAGCCAGCAGGATGACCTTGGACCAATCACCAGGAGGCAGTGAGTTCTAGTCCCATCCTAAGGCATGAAAGCCGGCAGGGTGACCTTGGACCAATCACCAGGAGGCAGTGAGTTCTAGTCCCATTCTAAGGCATGAAAGCCGGCAGGGTGACCTTGGACCAATCACCAGGAGGCAGTGAGTTCTAGTCCCATCCTAAGGCATGAAAGCCGGCAGGGTGACCTTGGACCAATCACCAGGAAGCAGTGAGTTCTAGTCCCATCCTAAGGCATGAAAGCCAGCAGGGTGACCTTGGACCAATCACCAGGAGGCAGTGAGTTCTAGTCCCATCCTAAGGCATGAAAGCCGGCAGGGTGACCTTGGACCAATCACCAGGAGGCAGTGAGTTCTAGTCCCATCCTAAGGCATGAAAGCCGGCAGGGTGACCTTGGACCAATCACCAGGAGGCAGTGAGTTCTAGTCCCATCCTTAGGCATGAAAGCCGGCAGGGTGACCTTGGACCAATCACCAGGAGGCAGTGAGTTCTAGTCCCATCCTAAGGCATGAAAGCCGGCAGGGTGACCTTGGACCAATCACCAGGAGGCAGTGAGTTCTAGTCCCATCCTAAGGCATGAAAGCCGGCAGGGTGACCTTGGACCAATCACCAGGAGGCAGTGAGTTCTAGTCCCATCCTAAGGCATGAAAGCCGGCAGGGTGACCTTGGACCAATCACCAGGAGGCAGTGAGTTCTAGTCCCATCCTAAGGCATGAAAGCCGGCAGGGTGACCTTGGACCAATCACCAGGAGGCAGTGAGTTCTAGTCCCATCCTAAGGCATGAAAGCCGGCAGAGTGACCTTGGGCCAATCACCAGGAGGCTGTGAGTTCTAGTCCTGCTGGCTGGGTCACTTTGGACCAGTCATTCTCTCTCACACAGGATGGGGAAAATAGGAGAGGAAGGAGTCTTAGGTATGTTTGCTGATTTGAGTTACTTATAAAGTAATAAAGATGGGATAAAAATGTAGCTAGCCAGTTCGCTAACAGATAGATAGACAGATAGATAGATAGATAGATAGATAGATAGATAGATAGATAGATAGATAGATAACCATTGAGCCATATCTCTCTTTCTCTCTCTCTCTCTCTTTCTCTCTATCTATCTATCTCTATCAACCCTCAAAACAACGCTATAGAGCACTGCACACCAGAACAACCAGACACAAGGACAGTTTTTTCCCAAACGCCATCACTCTGCTAAACAAATAATTCCCTCAACACTGTCAAACTATACACTAAGTCTGCACTACTATTAGTCTTCTCATCGTTCCCACCACCCATCTCCTTCCACTTATGACTGTAAGGCTGTAACATTGTTGCTTGTATCCTTACGATTTATATTGATATTGTTTCCTGATAGTCGTACCCTATGACAATCATTAAGTGTTGTACCTTATGATTCTTGATGAACGTATCTTTTCTTTTATGTACACCGAGAGCTCATGAACCGAGACAAATTCCTTGTGTGTCCAATCACACTTGGCCAATAAACCAAAATCTATTTATTTTATTTATTTATTTTATTTGTTTTAATTTCTATTCTATTCTATTCTATTCTATTCTATTCTATTCTATTCTATTCTATTCTACTCTACTCTACTCTTATTCTTAACTTTCCTATCCTATCCTATCCTATCCTATCCTATCCTATCCTATCCTATCCTATCATACTCTACTCTACTCTACTCTACTCTACTCTACTCTACTCTACTCTACTCTATTCTATTCTATTCTATTCTATTCTATTTTACTCTTATTCTTAATTTTATCCTATCCTATCCTATCCTATCCTATCATACTCTACTCTACTCTACTCTATTCTATTCTATTCTATTCTATTCTATTTTACTCTTATTCTTAATTTTATCCTATCCTATCCTATCCTATCCTATCCTATCCTATCCTATCCTATCCTACCCTACCCTACCCTACTCTACTCTACTCTACTCTATTCTATTCTATTCTATTCTACTCTTATTCTTAATTTTATCCTATCCTATCCTATCCTATCCTATCCTATCCTATCCTATCCTATCCTATCCTGTCCTACCCTACCCTACTCTACTCTACTCTACTCTATTCTATTCTATTCTATTCTATTTTACTCTTATTCTTAATTTTATCCTATCCTATCCTATCCTATCCTATCCTATCCTATCCTATCATACTCTACTCTACTCTACTCTACTCTACTCTACTCTATTCTATTCTATTCTATTCTATTCTATTCTATTCTATTCTATTCTATTCTATTTTACTCTTATTCTTAATTTTATCCTATCCTATCCTATCCTATCCTACCCTAGCCTAGCCTAGCCTACCCTAGCCAAGCCTAGCCTAGCCTAGCCTATTCTATTCTATCATCTATCTATCTATCTATCTATCTATCTATCTATCTATCTATCTATCATCTATCTATCTATCAATCTATCTATCTATCTATCTATCTATCTATCTATCTATCTCTATCTATCATCCATCTATCCATCCATCCATCCATCCATCCATCTATCTATCTTTCTAATCTACCATCTATTACAGCGTAACAATATCAAACCCAGCAGTAATAACAATAGTCTATGTTTATGGACAGGGCTCCTATGCCACCTGCGCAAATGCCCTTGTTCCTGGGTACGTCCGCTTGGCCTGGTCCACCTGTGTCTCCTGCCAATCGCTGGAGACGATCCCCATCTCAAACCGTAGCTGCGTGATGTGCTGGGCCTGAGCGAACATGGCCAAACCCGCACGTCCTCCTCTTCCCCTTTCACGACGGTCTTTGGAAGAGGACTTCATGTACCGTCTACGAAGTTCTCTGCAGGCGCTGCGGGAAGCTGAGCGCCAGCCAGGCCTCAGCGGCGCTGTCCGTGGTGCTGAATTCTAAGCAGCTCGTTCCTCTCCCCGGCCTCCCGCTGCCGGCACCCAAGGCTGCCTAATTTCTTTCCCGTATCAACCTTTAAGCCTCGGCAGTTAGAAAAAACATCCCTTGCTAGAGATAGGATCAGCACCTTCGGATGAGAGAGATCTCTGATTCATCTGTCAACATGTCGCATTCTAGCTGGAGGGAACCAAAGCCCCCACGTAATGCGACAAAAGAGACCGGGTTCAAAGTCTTAACAGCATCTCATTCGGGGGGTGGGGGGGTCTATTCGGATCAGGTCAATTGAAGGAAATTGCTGGAGCTATGTATCGGAGAGGTCGAGGAAGTTTTTAAGCAGCTTGATAAATATGCGGGCTATTTAAGAAGAGAGGAATTAATCTAAAGGCTGATTTTATTTTTTTAATGCCAGGGGTATCACTGCAGCCAGCACCATAATCCAAACGGTTGTGATGCTAGTCAAATCCTAGCTGGTCTAATTTATTTCTTTGCATTTATTCTAAGTGCTGTGTATGTGAGTTATGCCTGTGCATCAGATTAGAGGGGGTTTTTTTGGCTACTGAGAGGGACCTAAGAAGAACGTAAATCTCGCCTTGAAGGAAAGGAAAAATATACATCCAAGGATTAACAAGTAAATAGTTTACTTGACCAGCTGAATGATAGGATTGAATTGACCTTGACCAAGCTCAAAACAGCTAAGCAGCTAAACAGGGACCTCATTTGTTCCTGGCTGAGAAGTCACCAGGAAACCCTGGAATGGCACAAAAGGACAAAAAAAACCTCTGGAAACATCATGGAAGAAGATGGCAAACTACTGACATATTATTGATGAGGAAATAGTAGAGTTGCACTCAAGAGCAGGGGTCAGCAAACTGCGGCTCTGGAGCTGCATGCAGCTCTTTGGGCCCTCTGCTGTGGCTCCCTGTCAGGTGATCCCACCATTGGCTGGCCCCGCCCCTCCACCTCCCCTCCCAGTCACTCCTTGCCTGGCCTGAGAAGGTAAGGGCGACAGTGGAGGATGATGGAGAAGCAGCCAGGGCAGAAACAGAGAGATACAGGGAGAGAGGGAGGGAGGGGAGAGAGAGAGATGTCAAAAGGATTGTGTGGTTCCCGGTGTTTTTTAACAACTGGTTCTCTGCCCTAATGACTGGCTGGGTAGGCATGGCTGGGAGGGGGGGGGGTCATGTGACTTGTGGAAGTGGGTGACATCGAGTTGGCCACGTCCACCCAGGATTTGTGGCTCCCGGTGTTTTCTTTTCTGTAGGAAACAGGTCCAAATGGCTCTTTGAGTATATAAGGTTGCAGACCCCTGACCAAAAGTTTCCATCCATTATTCCTTGTCTGGCCTTCAGGTGCCTTGGAAAATAGTTTGACCCCCTTCCTCCTCTCTGTGGCAGCCCCTCAAATATTGGAAGACTACTCTCATTTTTTCCCTGGTCCTTCTCTTCACTAGACTAGCAATGCCCAGTTCCTGCAACTGTTCTTCATATGTTTTAGCCTCCAGTCCCCTAATCATCTCTGTTGCTCTTCTCTGCACTCTTTCCAGAGTCTCCACATCTTTTTTATAGTGTGATAACCAAAAGTGGATGCAATACTCTAGGTGTGGTCTTACTAAGGCTTTGTAGAGTGGTATTACTTGATCTTGATTGTATCCCTCTGTTAATGAAGTTTAGGATTGCATTGGCTTTTTTAGCTGTCGCCACACACTGTTGGCTCATATTTATTTATTTGTTTGTTTGTTTGTTTATTTATTTATTTATTTATTTATTTATTTTATTAAATTTATATACTGCCCTACTGCCATTTAGCTGGTTGTCCACTAAGACTCCAAGATCCCTCTCACAGTTACCGTTATTGAGCCTGGTTTCACCCAGTCTGTATGTCTCCTTTCGGTTTTTCTTACCTAAGTGTAGGACTTTACTTTTCTCTACATTGAATTTCATTTTGTTACACAGGGCCCAGGGTTTAAGTCTGTCAAGATCCATCTGGATCTTCAGCCTATCTTCTAGGGTGTTGGCTATTCCTTCCAGCTTAGTATCATCTGCAAATTTGGTAAATTCCCCTTCTATTCCCTCATCTTTTATGAAGATATTGAAGAGTACTGGGCCTAAGATGGAACCTTGTGGCACCCCATTGATTGAGAAGGGGGTTGGACTATAAGACCTCCAAGATCCCTTCCAGCTCTATTCTGATTGATTGGTTGATTGATTGAATCTGTGATTTCAAGAGAAAGAACTATTACAGCCATTTCTTAAAAGCAGCAGACAACCAGAAATAAGAAACACTCCTGCCCCAACAGAGTTAAAAATTCCATCTTCCAAGGCCAATGTTTGCAAAGGCTGGTGCTGTCTTCTCTTAGATG
Organism: Arizona elegans; assembly: GCA_022577455.1. NCBI lineage: Eukaryota > Metazoa > Chordata > Lepidosauria > Squamata > Colubridae > Arizona > Arizona elegans. Next base: position 86,949,961 of record JAKOOJ010000007.1, on the reverse strand, counting down.
AGGACTAGAAATCAGGTTTTCCAAAAGCAACAGAAAGAAGGGGGTTCAAAATCATTTGCCCCTGTGTCTGAAACTCCTCAGCAGAGACATGTTTCGCAGCCCACAGGAAGACGACGAGAAAACGAACACAAGGAACGGCAGAGATGAGAAAGGCAGTTGAGTCAAAATTCCTCATAATCAGCATCTGGCCAGGAGCCACCAAAGACCAGGTATGGTGCAAGATACCGGCACAATTTGTGTCTAAGGTAAAGGTAAAGGTTCCCCTTGCACATATGTCCTAGTCATTCCCGACTCTAGGGGGCGGTGCTCATCTCCGTTTCAAAGCCGAAGAGCCAGCGCTGTCCGAAGACGTCTCCGTGGTCATGTGGCCGGCATGACTCAACGCCAAAGGCGCACGGAACGCTGTTACCCTCCCACCAAAGGTGGTCCCTATTTTCCTACTTGCATTTTTTTACCTGCTTTCGAACTGCTAGGTTGGCAGAAGCTGGGACAAGTCACGGGAGCTCACCCCGTTACGCGGCACTAGGGATTCAAACCAGAGGTAAAATCCAGCAGATTCTGACAGATTCTGGAGAACTGATAGCGGAAATTTTGAGGAGTTCGGAGAACTGGCAAATGCCACCTCTGGCTGGCCCCAGAGTGGGGTGGGAATGGAGATTTTGTAATATCTTTCCCCTAAGAGCGGGGAGGGAATGGAGATTTTGCAGTATCCTTCCCCTGCCATGCCCACCAAGCCACAACCACAGAACCGGTAGTAAAAAAAATTGGATTTCACCACTGATTCAAACCGCTGAACTGCCGACCTTCTGATCGACAAGCTCAGCGTCTTAGCCACTGAGCCACCGTGTCCCTCAAGAAATTTGTGTCCATAGGTACACAAATGCATTGCACCCACAAAGCAGTTGTCTCATTTGGAGTGGGTGGGGTTGGAAATGTGACAGGCTACCCTGGGATTCATTTACAAAAGTCAGTAATGAGAGACACGGGGGAAATAATAGGCCAGCCTCACCTAATCACAATGTGCTGGATTGTGTGCAGAGGTATGGAAGCAACATTTTTTTTCTCTCTCTCTCTCTCTCTTTTTTTTGCATTCCATTCCATTGTACATGGAGTGGAATGCAAAACAGCATCACTTCCCTCCTTCTTCATCCCTGTCTGTCAAATCAGCAAAGACGATGCTGGGCATATCACCCAGGTATGATGGAGAGTCCTCAACTTATGACCACAATTGGGATCAGAAATTCCGTTGGTGTGCAAGGCGGTTTTTAAGTGAGTCGTGCCTGCAATCACGCTGCGGTTGCCATGACTTTTTTTTCCAGCTGTCTGTCCATCCGTCCCCAAAGAAAAAAACTCTGGTTTCAATTGTACCTTAGTCTTTCAAATCTAGGGTATATATTTATTGGGATGGAACAGTGGCTCTGTGGTTAAGATGCTGGGCGTGTTGGCTGGAAAGCCAGCAGCCCAGGTTCAAGTTCTGAGCGCCATGAGATGGGGTGAGCTCCCGTCCTTGGCTCAGCTCCTGACAACCTAGCACAGTGATGGTGAACCCTTTTGGCACCGAGTGTCGAAAAGGGAGTGGGTGCGCCAGGGGTGAAATCTAAAATTTGTTACTACCGGTTCTGTGGGCGTGGCTTGGTGGTGGTGGTGGGGGTAATGTGACTGGGTGGGCGTGGCCAACTTTTTTTTTTTTTTTACTTTTAAAAGCATTTTTTCTACAACCTTAAGAGGTTGCAGGAAAAAAAATGCTTTTAGAAGCCTCTGACGATCAGGCAAGTCAGCTGGGATCACCAGAGGCTTTTAAAGGCATTTTTTTTCCTACAACCTCTTTGGCTGAAGAGGTTGCAGAAAAAAAAATGCTTTTAAAAGCCTCTGAGATCCCAGCTGAGCCACGCAATCATCAGAGGCTTTTTTTTTTTTTACTTTTAAAAGCATTTTTTCGGCCAAAGAGGTTGTAGAAAAAATGCTTTTAAAAGTAAAAAAAACAGCCCTTGATGATCGCACGGCTCAGCTGGGCATGGGGGGGAGTGGGGGCCACAGGGATTTTTGCTACCGGTTCTCCGAACCACCCGCCGCCATTGCTACCGGATCAGGCAATCCAGTCCGAACCAGGAGCATTTCACCCCGGCATGCGCACAGCACCAAGTACCGAATAGGGAGCACTTTGCACGCCTCACACACATTTGCACGCTCATCAGGGCTGCAACCAGGAAGAGGAGCTGCTCAGCGGGCATGCACGCACCAGGTAAGGTATTTCTGGTTTCCGGCACGAGCCAGCAAGTCTTCCGGTTACTGCCACACATGCACATGCACCAATAAACTGGCAGCCCACATACTCACGATGTGCATGCTCGCACATATATGTGTCCGGCCAGATGCTTCCAGCTCCAGAGTAGGAATCTGCAGTTCTGCGTTGGGAGGAGGAAGTGTTTATCTCAGACTTTTGAGATGGGAGGGGCCAGAACAAGGGGCAGCACCAATGAGAATGATCTCTGCTTGATCATCATCAGTCTCCGGACAGAGTCCTTTGGGACGTCACCTGAAGGAGGAGAGAGAGTTCTGCAGAGAGAAAGAAGCGGAGAAAGTGGGAGGGGGGGATCTTGGCTTGAATAACCAACTTGGGCTTCTTCTCTGCACGGAGCTCTATCCTCCAGTGGGTGAAGTCAAAGGAGACTCTGCCCAGAGACTGATGATGCTGCAGAAGGGAGAATTCCCATTGGTCCTCCTGTTCTTTCTGGACGCTCCCAATTCCGAAGTTCAAGAAAGGCCCATTCCCAACTCACAGACCAGCTCTTCCAGTTTTCTCTTCCAGACCATATGATCATTGGATGCACATGCAGTCTAGACAGGAAGCACACCCTCATGAGGTAATTCTACTTTAAAAGGTAAAGGGTTCCTGTCCAGTCGTTTCCAATCCTAACGGTTAAGGCTCATCTCTGTTTCTTAGCCAAGGGAGCCAACATTGTCTGAAGATATTTCTGTGGTCACGTGGCCAACATGAGTACGTCTGGAATGCTGTTATTCCCACCGAAGTGGTACCTATTTATCTACTCGCGTGTTCATGCTTTCGAACTGTTGGGTGGGGGCAGGAGCTGGAGCAAGGAACAAGAACTCACCCCATTGCGTGTTGCTCGGGTCTCGAAACCAGACTGTCAGCTAAAATTCTACTTTACTGTAAGGTAATTGCTAGAAGGCCTGGAATTCAACTCCCATAATCCCTGGCCTGCGTGGCTAATTACCAGCTACTGTGGGAAAATATGTGTACATATTCCCACAGTGCATACAGAGAGCACCAGGCTGTCTATCCCAGAAATATATTGTGAATAAAATCAGGGGTGAAATCTACTTACCCGCCCTACCGGTTCGGAAGTACACGCGCCGCGCACGTCACTTGCGCGTGCGGACCCTCTGCCCATGCACAAACCCTTCTGCACACATGCAGACGGTAAAAAACAGGAAGTAAAAACAACCAGGCAGGTGGGCGGAGCCTCGCACTGCCATCGCTACCGATTCGGCCGAACCAGTCCGAACCGGTAGCATTTCACCCCTGAATAAAATCCAGCAGATACAAAGCCCACCCTCTGAAATATTCTTAAATGCGACCATAATCCATTGCGATCTTTAGAGGAGCTCCAAATATTCCGAATTGTTGCGACGGGCTCTTCTTAAGCAGTCGACGATGTGATCTGTGTAAGTGCCCCTCAGCCCCCTTTGATTTGGCATTAAATATTTTACACCTGCTCGGATTACTCAGTTCGTACAAATAAGGATGACTTTGCTTCCAGATTTTACTTGGCTCTGATTATTTAACACAACGAGCCTGCTGGTCAACAATAATTCATGCGTGAAATCCAAATCATAAGCTTGCATTCTCTGTCATTCAGCTCTCCCCGAAGAACAGGCTGCCGGTGAAAATTGCCTCTGCTTTTCCTCCCCTTTTCAATGAACTCATAGGAAATGTAATGTGCGCAGAAAGATGAGAAAATCACGGTTAGAAAACATCTGAGGGAAGGCACGCCGGTCAGCTATAAAATCGCTTCCAGCTTTCTCGGCCCACCTCTAAGATTCTTGGAAGCTCTTTGGTTTCTAACATGAGGATTTAGACCTTCTAAGTTCTGGTTTAGGAGCAGAGATTCCGTAATCGATTACTCCACCAGATTCTAGATGTGAGAATCATAGGGATGGAAAGGACCCAGAGATAAGAAGAATCAGTGCCTTCCGCCGTGCCCTTAAAACCTTCCTTTTCCAGCAAGCCAGGTTGGCCTAATTTTTAAAGTGTTTTTAAGTGTTTTGTTTATCGTTTTTAATTAATGGGGCCAAATATATATATATATATATATATATATATATATATATATATATATATATATATATATATATATATATATGTCTTTGGTTATTCGGGTCTTCTCCCACGTAAAATTGGAAGTGTCTTGGCAACGTTTCGACGAAGTCTCATTCGTCATCTTCAGGCTGGTGTTCTCGGCTTCGTGCTTCCAGGAGCAAATGGTTTAAAACACTAAGTTTGCTCCTGGAAGCACGAAGCCGAGAACACCAGCTGAAGATGACGAATGAGACTTCGTCGAAAGAAGACCCGAATAACCAAAGACCTACATACAAACACCCGCGAAAACCTGAGAAAACACACACACACACACACACAAACACACACATATATATATATATATAATTGTATTTTAATATTTGTACTTGATGTTTTTACTTGGCTGTTCACCGCCCTGAGTCCTCAGGGAGAAGGGCAGTATACAAATTCAAAATAAAATAAAATAAAATAAAAATAAATCCAACCCCTTGCCCAAGGGAGGAATCCTTATACCATTCTGAACAAATGACTGTCCAGTGTCTTCTTGAAAAGCTCCAGTGAAGGTGCATCCACAACTTCTGGAAACAAGGTGTTCTACTCAGAAGCGGGTTTCACGTAATTTTACCACCGGTTCGCCACACACCGAAAATGTGAACACATACATGAGCCTGCTCACTTCACTCACACGCGCCTTCTGCACATGCCCTTTGCTCACCCACGCGGCTTGCACGCATGTGCGTGGCTTAGAAAAGGCTGCTTAATAGGACAGCATAGCGCCGGGGCAGATTGCCACTACCGGTTTGACCGAACCGGCTGAATATCACCACTGGTTCCACTGATTAATTGTTCTAACAGAAAAAATTTCCTTAGTTCTAGATTAATTCTCTTCTTGGGGGGTTTCCACCCGTTGATTCTTGTCTTACCTTCAGGTGCTTTGGAGAATAGCTTGAACCCCTCTTCTTTGTGGCAGCCCCTGAGATATTGGAAGACTGCTACAGTGGTGAAATGTAAAATGTGTTACTACCGGTTCTGTGGGCGTGGCTTGGTGGTGGGGTAATGTGACTGAGTGGGCGTGGCCAACTTTCTTTCTTTTTTTTTTTTTACTTCTAAAAGCATTTTTTCTACAACCTCTTCGGCTGAAGAGATGGCGGCGCGGGGCAGGGTGGGGCGGGACCAGTGGTGAGTTCCTCCCAGTTCGGTCCGGTTCGGCCAAACCGGTAGCGGTGACAATATGACGTCACCGAACCGGTTCTCCCCCCCCTGCTCTCCCACCCACCCACCCGCCCACGTTATTCTTACCTTTTATTTGGTCCCACTCCCAATCTATTGCTGCCTCCTGAATCCCAGCTGATGACTAGAGGGAAAAAAACTGTTTAAACTCTTGCCGCGGGGCTTCAAAGGGCCGCCCTACAGCTGATCAGTATTAAAAGCAAACAAATGAGTCGGGTCGTAAGTGCGAGGACCTTTCAGAAATGACTGACCAGCTAGCCACACCCACCTAGTCACATGACCTCCAAGCCACACCCACAAAATAAGCCACGCCCACAGAACCGGTAGTAAAAAAAATTAGAACCCACCCCTGGGCAGGACCAGCCAGGAGTGGGATTTGGCGGTTCTCTGAATTGCACAGAATCATAGCTAGAGGTTCTCCCGAACCCCTACGAACCCCCAGCACCCCACCCCTGGAGCTAACCCTGATTGCAATCGTCTTCTGGTTTTGTTCGTAAAAAGACAAGTTCTCTTCCTTTATTTCCTGTTTCTTCAGTTCTTCAAGTTCTTCAGGTCTTGAAATCCTCCGGGTCTTCAGTTCTTGAAGATCTTGTGAGTGTAACAAAGTCTAAATTTTTCCCCAGCCAAACATCTGATTGCAAAAATGAGCATTTCTGTGCTAATTGACTTGTGATCACTCTGAGGAGGAGCATTAGGATTAGCACAGGGTTCAGTCACATGTTGCCATTAGAGAGTCGCAAATTAAGGTTCTTCTTTCCCAACATTTTAGCAAATGGGGTTTTTTTTTTGAAAGAGACAACTGCTGGGTAACATAACTGAAAGTTACAAACCTGGATAACTACCTCTATTTTTCAAAGCTGCAGACAAATACATTTCAATATCTCTGTATGATCTATAAATGGTCCATTCGTTTTAATAGTGCCAGCTCCTTCCTGCTATGACCAGCAGCGTCCATTAAAAAGGGGAAAGCATCCATAAAAATTAGGTCAATAGGTAATTTTGGATGTGAAGAGACCTTGGGGTAGGGAATTTATCTTATTTTAAGTTCTGTATGTAGAATAAAAAATGGTTTCCTTGGTTTGCAAGAATACATTGTTATTTACTACAGATCTGGCTCAGATCTTTGGGGGAAGAGAGGAGGGCGTAGTAAACACAAAAACATTACAGAGCCAGATTGGTCTAGTGGTTAAAACACAAAGCTAAAAAGCAGAAGGTCTTACTACCACCTCTTACAATCCTAGACAACACAGTATCAACAGTAGAGACCTTCACATTTCTAGGTTCCATCATATCTCACGACCTTAAATGGACACCCAACATCAAAAACGTCATCAAAAAAGCACAACAAAGAATGTTCTTTCTGTGCCAACTCAGAAAGCTCAAACTGCCCAAGGAGCTGCTGATACAATTCTACGGAAGAATTATTGAGTCTGTCATCTGCACCTCCATAACTGTCTGGTTTGGCTCTGCAACCCAACGAGACAGACACGGATTTCAGAGGATCATTAGAACTGCAGAAAAAACAATGGCTACCAACCTGCCTTCCATGGAGGACCTGCATACTGCACGAGTCAAAAAGAGGGCTGGGAAAATATCTACAGACCCCTCACATCCTGGACACAAATTGTTTCAACTCCTACCCTCAAAATGACGCTATAGACTGAGCACTGCACACCAGAACAACTAGACACAAGGACACTGTCAAACTATTCACTAAGTCTGCATTACTATTACTATTTTTTTTTAAAAAAAATGATTTATATGCCTCCCTTCTCCAGAGACTCAGGGCGGCTTACAATGCGTTAAGCAATAGACTTCATACTTTTGTATATTTATACAAAGTCAGCTTATTGCCCCCACAAACTGGGTCCTCAATTTACCTATCTTAGAAAGGATGGAAGGCTGAGTCAACCTTGAGCCTGGCGGGATTTGAACTTACTTTAATTGCAGACAGCTGGTCTTAAATTACAGAGCTCTGTCTGTTGAGCTATCCAGGCTCCTATTAATCTTCTCATCGTTCCTATCACCCATCTCCTCTCACTTATGACTGTACGACTGTAACTTGTTGCTGTATCCTTATGATTTATATTGATATTGTTTCCTAGTATGATTTGATTGCTTATTTGTACCTTATGACTATCATTAAGTGGTGTACCTTATGATTCTTGACGAATGTATCTTTTCTTTTTATGTACACTGAGAGCCTATGCACCAAAGACAAATTCCTTCTGTGTCCAATCACACTTGGCCAATAAAGAATTCTAATCTAATCTAATCTAATCTAATCTAATCTAATCTAATCTAATGAGTTCAAGTCCTGCATGAGCCAGGAAAGATAGCTTCTTTCCTTCCCCTGTCACGCCTACCAAGCCACGCTCACCAAGCCACACCATGCCCACCAAGCCACTCCCACAGAACCGGTAGTAAAAAAAAAAATTGGATTTCACCACCGTCCCTAATCCTCTTTGTTGCTCTTCTCTGCACTCTTTCTAGAATCTCAACATCTTTTTTTACATCGTGGTGACCAAAACTGGATGCAGGATTCCAAGCGTGGTCTTACCAAGGCATTGTAAAGTGGTAAACTGAAACATCAGTTCTCCCCCAGGATCTTTTCTCCGCACCCTATCTTACATTCAGAAGTGACCTGGAGTGGTGGGTTGCCCCCAGTTCACACTGGTTTTATAGAACCAGTAGTAAAACCGGCAGGAGGCTCCGCCCACTGATCCTGACATCATCAAAACACTTCTGTAAATATGCAGAAGAGCGTGCGCGAAGCAGGCACACACACGCGGCCCCGTTGCGAACAGGTAGTAAAGGTAAGTAGAACCCACCCCTGAAACCCAGGTTTCCCATTTCAAAGGACTGTTCTTCCTAACTCTACAAACAGCCCCGAGTGATTTTTCTTCTTCTTCTTCTGGCCATCCTTGAGGGGTGCGGCTGCCTTTAGTTTCTTTATTAACCATCTTCTCATCCCTCTCATTTCATCAGCAAAATGTAGGTGGGTCGGAATACAATGTTCCTGTTATTGATCTGGAGGGGTTTTGATCTCGCCCAGCTTCACAACACCCAAGGAGAGAAGCTTTGATGGAGATCAAAACTGCAGCAATGCTGTATATTGATTAGCCTGGGGAATCGTGGTTGGGTGGGCGAGCTGGCATCATTGAATCAGAATTCGTTTGTATACAGCCATTTGCAGGCAGTCTGGAAAGGGAGGGGAGGATTTCAGCAGCTTCTGATCCTCCTCACAGACCGAAAACCAAAAGTGACATTCCTTCCAAGTCTTCTTTATCTAATCTTTTCAAATAAGGACTTCTGAAGTTCTTTATTGTTTCTATACCTATAGATAAAATCTTGTCAGCGTGAGCACTCTATTATTCATATCTACGATATAACCAGTGGTGGGATTCAAATAATTTAACAACCGGTTCTCTGCCCTAATGACCAGCTGGGTAGGCATGGTTCGGTGGTCATGTGACCGTGTGGCCAACTCAACGTCACTCACACTGATGGGCGCTTTGCCTTAGCTGTTACAATGTAACAAGGCTTAACCAGAGAGGCAGTTTCTGTAAGCAGGGCAATAAAGGCTAGAAATAACAGCAGAATGTTTCCTTCGTGCCTTCCTTACAGGATTAGCCCTGTAAAGTGGAAAAAAACAAAATAAGATTTCTTCCAACAACCAATTCTCCGAACTGCTTAGAAACTTAACAACCGGTTCTCCCGAATAGGTGCAAACTGGCTGAATCCCACCACTGGATATAACCCGGGAACTCTTAGGGAGACTGTGTCTTCATCCCCTTTCTCTCACACATAATATCCCTCCTCACTATATTCCATCACGTTAAAAGACTGGTCATAAATCGAGGACTACCTGTACAATCTGCATCTATAACATATCCTGGGAATTATTCAGGAGAGGCTGTTTTCGCCCTCTTTCTCTCACATGTAGTCTCCGGACTGATTTATAGCTAGTCCTTTATTTACAACAGTTGGTTTAGTCACCATTTGCAGTTACAATGGCATTGGGAAAAAAATGACTTATTATTACCATTTTTCACACTTCAAATTCAGGTCTTAAGTAATCGGAAGGTAAATCTGTCATAACTTTGAACTGTAGCTAAGCAACCAGTCATAAGTTGAGGACTACCTCATCCAAAGAACGTAAAGTGGTGAGATTGGTTTCAGTGGATTTCAAATGGACACCTCAACGTCTGATGGACCTATTCGCAAATAAAATCTAGATATCAGAAAAACAAAGAACAATATGGTTTAGAACTTGGATCAAATGGATTGGATAAAGTCCTGATGGGAACAAATAAAAAGATTCTGGCCAAACTATACAATTATTTATTAGGTGATGAGAAGTCCGTAGATATCACAAAGAATCAAATAAATGCATGGGAGAAAAATATAGGACGTGATATAAACTTTGGGGAATGGGAGGAGGCATGGAACAGGAATCTTAAACTGACCAGAGCGGTGGCCTACAAGGAAAACCATTACAAAATGCTCCATAGATGGTATTTAGCCCCGGCCAGACTAGAAAAGATATACCCTAATATACATCCCAATTGTTGGAAATATGGCCACAGTCAAGGCACCTTCTTTCACATGTGGTGGACATGCCCGGAAGCGAAAGGATATTGGAATAAGATCAGGAAGTGGCTATATGAAATAATTGGCGAAGATATTGAATTAACACCAGAGGTATTTCTCCTGGGAATAGTAAAGAAGCCATATGGAAAGGAAAAGATACATTTAATGATTCACATGATTACAGCTGCCAGACTGGCATACGCACAGTACTGGAAAGAGAAAACTCAACCACCAGAAGAGCTTACAATTAGGAAAACATTGGAGTGCGCAGAGATGACTAAATTAACCCATGAATTAAATGATGATGAGAAGTCAGTTTACTATATTGTGTGGGAAAGGTGGTATAAGTGGATGCATGATAAAATGAAAGAAAGACTTAAAGGTGTGTTAAATAATGATTAAAAGTGATTTGAAATATCACCAAGTATTACTTATGTAAATAGTTAAAACACTGCACATCCGATATTAACTGAAAATGACATTACATTTATGTTTTTTATGTTTTTGTTTGTATGTTTTTCTTTTTTTCTGTTTGTTAAAAATCTTAATAAAGTTTCTATAAAAAAAAACATTACGGTTATCTGAAATACTGTGCCTCAGAATTGAGTTATTCTACTTTGGATTCTTGTCAGCTGTTAATGAAGTTAAATTAACAACCCTTGTTCAGAAAAGACTGATTTAAACTGTACTTGTGTTCAAACAACTACTAAGAAAGCTCATTAGTAGTCCTTAATTAGTCAACTAAGGTTTGTACGGACTTTGTGTGTGCTGCGTTCTTTGGGGTTCGTAGCTGGGGCAGAACAGAATAACAGAGTTGGAAGGGACCTTGGAGGTCCAACTCCCTGCTCAGGCAGGAAACCCTACACCACTTCAGACAAAATGGTTATCCAACATCTTCTTAAAAACTTCCAGTGTTGGAGCATTCTCAACTTCTGGAGGCAAGTTGTTCAACTGACTAATTGTTCTAACAGGAAGATCTTTCAGGAAAGTGGAGTCACAGGTTAGGGGAGTAAAAACGGGAAAGATGCATGTAGAAAAGTAGGTGTGGCTTTCATCACGCGGCTGGAGCTGCCATCTTGTTTTCTCCAAGCCCTTGCAGATGTCCCCATTCCTCAGCCAATGATAAAATTTAATGTTTAAGGATGTGAGGACATTCTGCATTCTGCATAATATTATATGTTGCATCGGTTGACAGTCTGAAGTCCCGTCAACGATTCTGTTTTAATAGGTGTTTTTTTTTCCTCTCTCTCCCTCAGTGGATACTCGCAAACTCTCTCTGGTGTAGCTGAGATGCAAGGACTGGCATTGTTTGGAATGACTTTGGGCTGGTGATTTAATTCCTTCACGTGTCCTCCTTCAAGATCTCGTAAGATCTGCAAAGAACGGTTGTACCACACTGTTCACAAATTCCCCAGTGTTAATTAACCATCTGCCCCGGGGAACATCCGTGTGGAAGTCAATTAAAAAATCCATTTCCTGATTATAAGAACCAGCATGGTGCAATGATGAAGGAGTGGAGAAGGACCAGCAGAATTCAGATGCCAGTCTCTACCTCAGCCATGAGCGTCTCCTGGAGGACCTGGGGACAAAATCAGTGGTAGGATTCAGCCGGTTCGGGCTGGTTTCAGGAAAACTAGTAGTTAAATTGCTGGCTGGCTCCGCCCCTCCCCTCCCCACTCCGTCTCTTCCAGGAGTCCCCACGTGCCCCATTTTGGCTCCCAGGTAAGTGCAAGGAGGCCTACTAGGCCCAAAACGGGGTGTGGGGGTGCAGTGCCCCCCTCGTGGCCCATTTTCACTCCCAGGACGCTTCAGGGAGGCCTCCTAGTCACAAAATCTGACTCTCGGCCCAAGAGGAGAAGTGAAGATGCTGACCTAGCAGTGGGGAGACCCATGTTTTCATTCATCCTTAGGTTCTGAATCCATACCTACTATATCCACCATACCAGGGGTCTCTAACCTTGGCAACTTTAAGACTTGTGGACTTCAAGACTTGTGGACTTCAACTCCCAGTTGAACTTGTGGACTTCAACAGTTGAACTGTGTTGAGTATTGATTTAAGTCCCCATTATATCCCATAATAATATAATATATTATATATTCCCAAAATATAGCACATTTTTCAAGTCCAAAGTTCATTATTATTATTGTTATTATTATTGGTTAATCTTTAGTGAGATTCACAGCCTTTGAGGCTGGTTAATAGCTCAGCAGCTTGAGTCCTAACCAAGGACCTAGGAACTGTTAAGGTATCATCGGAGGATGTAAGCTGTTCCGAGTAAGGTGGTTTTTTGTAGAGTCAAAATGTTCAAGTCCGGCAAATTTAGAATTTCTAAATAGCGGGGTAGCCCTTTGGGTATTGCTCCAAGGGCTCCAATTACAATCGGGACAACACACGATTTCTTTTTCCACAGTCGCTCAACTTCAATTTGCAAGTCCCGGTACTTTGTGATTTTTTCTTGCTGCTTATCTTCAATCCGTGCATCACCAGGTATTGCAATGTCAATGAACCATACTTTTTTCTTTTCAACTATTGTTATGTCAGGTGTGTGGTGGACCAAGTGCCTGTCAGTCTGAATCCTAAAGTCCCACAAGATCTTATGTTTCTCATTCTCTAAAACTTTCTCAACCTGATGTTCCCAGTGGTTTTTGCTGTACTCAAATCCAAACTTCTGGCACAATTTCCAGTGAATGATCTTAGCAACACGGTCATGGCGTTGTAGGTAGTCAGTTTGTGAAATTTTGCTGCACCCACTGATCAGGTGGTCGACTGTCTCATCTTTCTCATTGCATTCTCATTATTATTATTATTATTATTATTATTATTATTATTATTAATATTAATATTAATATTAATATTAATATTAATATTAATATTAATATTAATATTAATATTAATATTAATATTAATATTAATATTAATATTAATATTAATATTAATATTAATATTTCATATGACATTATACACAGCAAACGAGATGACCATGCTGGATTTCATATCCCAAATCACTAATCGAACACTTCCCAAGCATTTAGGACTTCATGATATATCGGCGGATTATGCGAGCAGATCCCAGTAAGGTTGTTATTGTTATTGTTGTTGTTATTGTTATTGTTGTTATTGTTATTGTTATTGTTAAGCATCCGCAAGAAAGCAACCAAGTTCAGCAAGCACCAATGACCCCCTCATCTACCATATGGGCCTACCTGGACTTTAAGATCATCTGATGAAGCCCTTCCCCAGGTCTCTTCATCAAGTGCATCTCTACACAGGGAGAACATTTTCTGTGAAAACTCTCTTTTTATGAGCTGCCCTTCCCCTTTTATAATGTTTATTTTGCATTTCATCGCAGGGGTGTTTGTTTTATTTTACTGTCTTTTATGGAAAACTGCCCCCAAAAGCTTTGGCTGTGGGGTGGCTTTAGAAAATTTAATAAATCAATACATTTCAAGTCTTTGATGTTTTCTGCTCTCTAGAGGGGGAAAAAAGTCTTGAATTTCTTCTTATCTCAGGCCCTAAAAGAGTCCAGTGAAGACAGATGCTTGTTTATATTTTCTAATTTCCTGCAAAGATAAATGTCCTTACGTTAGCTTGGAGTTTTCCATTAACAGACCGATTCTGAGGTGATTTATGAGGTGATGAATGTCCATCAAGGAACAGCCACCACTAGCCAAATCTCCGTGGATTTGATAGACCTTTCTCCCCCAAATTGATGGACACTGCCACCACTGGAGGCTACAAATTCGGGTTTCACTATCTATGATATAAATTCCCTTTTTAAAAAAAAAAAAAAATCAGTCCTTTCTATTGTGATGTCTCTGGGCCCATCCACATTTTCTCCATCATTTAGGGTAGTGTAATCTTGAATAATTTAATCGGTGCCTGTGCTCATCCATAATCCTTTATAAGGTCTGCCTGCTTATAACTTACTTCAGCATAATTATCTTTTCTGCTAAGGATAAGTTTCTTTGTCTTCTTTATAAATGGCCCTACGAATGAACCGCTCTTCAACAAAAGATACTTCTTGAATTCCTTATCTTGACAGGTAGATTGGTGGGACTCACACCACAATAGCTGTTATCTAATCAAAACTTTCTCACCCACCACCAACCCTCTTCTCCCTCGTTTCATCCTTCCCCTCTGCCTCTAGCAATTTAAGCTCATTAAGAATATTTTTTTTTTTCAGGAAGACAATCAAACCACATTTTAAGAAAGATTCAATTTCAAGAAAGGCACCGACAGATGATTAGACGACTGGAAGCTGCCTCTTGCAAGCAAAAGCCAAGGAATCGGGATATGTTTACCTCTGAAAAAAGATAATTAAGATGGAAATAATATCATTTTTTAAAAAAAAAATATCTAAAAGGGGCAATGTAGGAGATCAAGATGTTTGCCTTTGATAGCCTGGAATTCAGGACAGAGAATAATGATCTTAAGGCAGAGAAAGATGAATCTGAGCTGCTGCACTGAGACATTTTTCCTCATGCAAACAGTTGTCTGATATTCCAGGTTAACACAACCAGATGAGCTCATTCTACTTTATTGTAAGGCTGAAATAACAGAATCTTGCAAAGTCCAAATCTCCTACTGTCTTTTTTATAGTCTGAGAACTAAGGAAGGATCTTTTCTGAGTCTCTTTCTCTACCTGTTATGCAGTTCTGGGCTACCCCATCTCTTATCTGATTGTTCCCTATGCAGCATCTCTTTTCCTCCTCCCTCAAGGTCATTCTCACATACCACTGCATCTGGGGACCAAAGAATAGAACAGAACAGAATAACAGAGTTGGAAGACCTCCAGAGTTGGAGGTCTTTTAGTTCAACCTCCTGCTCAAGCAGGAAACCAGGGAACCTCTAACTAAGATTCTGTGCAGTTTGGAGAGCCCCCAAACCCCACTCCTGGCTGGCCTCACTCACCCCACCCCGCCCCTCCCATGAGTCCCCACACAGCCCGTTTTGGATGCAGGTAAGGGGGCTTGGGGAGGGCAAAAAACAGGCCTACCGGAAGTTTGGGAAAGCCAGAAAAGGGCCCATTTCCAGCCTCCAGAGGGCCTCTGGAGCCTGGGGAGGCCATTTTCACCCTCCCAGAGGCTCGAGGACAGCCTCCGGAACCCAGGGAGGGATAAATGCCCCCCCCCTGCTGTGGTGCATCATGGCCACACCCACCCAGCAACCAGGCAGAGAACGCCTTGCTAAAATTTTTGAAGTCCACCCCTGCAGGAAACCCTATACCAGTGATAGCTAAGCTTTTTGCCATCGCGTGCCAAAAGCGGGGGGAACGTGGGGGGGTCACACGTGCGCGTGCCGACACCCATAATTCTATGCGCCCTGTCCCCCACACACATGTGCACGTGACCCCCCCATGCTCCCCCGTTTTTGGCACGTGATGATACAGTGGGTCCGGTAGACCCATTTTTCACTCTCCCCAGGCTCCAGAGCCTTTCTAGGAGCCTGGGGAGGGCAAAAACGACCTTCCCCACTCCCCTGGAGGCCCTCCGGAGGCTGGAAATGTCCTGTTTGCCGACTGGTGGACCCAGAAGGCCTGAAAATCAGCGGGCCGGAGCTGAGCTTGTGTGCCCACCGATATAGCTCCGTGTGCCACCTGTGGCACGCGTGCCATAGGTTCGCCATCACGGCCCTATACCATTCCAGCAAATGGCTGACCAATCTCTTCTTAAAAACTCCACTGTTGGAGCATCCACAACTTCTAAAGGCAAATCATTCCACTGGTTAATTGTTTTAACTGTCAGGAAATTTCTCCTTACTTCTAGGTTGTTTCTCTCCTTGTTGAGTTTCCATCCATTGCTTCTTCTCCTGATTTCAGGTGCTTTGGAGGATACCTTGACTCCTTCTTCTTTGTGGCAGCCCCTCAATTATTGGAACACTGCTATCAGGTCACCCCTAGTCCTCCTTTTCATTGAACTAGAGTCTAGTTACTAGACATACCCAGTTCCTGCAACCATTCTTTATATGTTTTAGCCTCCAGTCCCCTAATCATCTTTGTTGCTCTTCTCTGCACTCATTTTAGAGTCTCAGCATCTTTTTCACATCGTGGCAACCAAAAGTGGATGCAGGATTCCAAGTGTGGTCTTACCATTGCATTATAAAGTGGAACTCACACGTCACGTGATCTTGATTCTACCCCTCTGTTTATGCAGCCTAAAACCTAGAGAATTGGTGGGTTCTCCTTTATTGGTTCAAGCAAGGCATTGATCAGGATTTCAGTTGGACGTCTTCACCGAGCAAGAGAATGGAACATGGGGGGTGGGCGGGGCTTTAATTCTAGGCTTCTTGATTGACCAATTTGTGAGTTTGATTGAAATAGCGGTTCATTACAAAAGGACGATGAGTCAGCAGTGGCCCGATGTGGATGCCAACAAGACGAGCTGTGTCATCAGAAGTATAATTTGCAAATCATGAAAAATAGCAGGTTGACTTGATTCTGCATTGGTCAGATCTGATTGCAAGAACTGTTAATCATCCCGAGGAGAATGCTCATTCTGTAGAATGGCTAATTTCACCCATTGACAGTATATATATATATATCTAAAAAGAAATAATTGGAATGACTCCTAGTTGCTCAAGGGAACAACCATTGTGTGCTCTTCCTCTCCAGGAGGATCTTCAACTTGCCTCCCTCCAGTGAGCCATTTAACAGAATAACAGAGTTAGGATATAGAATAACAGAGTTGGAAGGGACCTTGGAGATCTTCTAGTCCAACCCCTATACCCGTGATGGCGAACCTATGGCACACGTGCCACAGGTGGCACACGGAGCCATATCTGTGGGCACGCAAGCGTTGCCCTAGCTCAGTTCCAGCGTGCATGCATGTGCCAGCCAGTTGATTTTTGGGCCTTCCTGGCCCACCGGAAGTTGGGAAACAGGCCGTTTCCAGCCTCTAGAGGGCCTCCGGAGCCTGGGGAGGCCGTTTTCGCCCTCCTGGAAGCTTAAGGAAAGCTTCCGGAGCCCGGGGAGGACAAAAACGCCCCCACCTCCACCGTAGTGCAGGAGGCTGACTAGGCCACGCCCACCATGGCCACGCCCACCCAGCAAGCAGGCAGAGAACCCCTTGCTAAAATTTTTGAAGCCCACCCCTGCTCCAAGGTCCCTTCCAACTCGGTTATTCGATTCTTTTCTCACTCTAATAAGCAACCCTTTCGGCTCAACTTACTCTAGTTTTGATGGTCTCCAAAAACAGAAAGTTTTTTTTTTATCTTCATCTCTGCCTAGAAACGAACCCTGAAATAAAAAGCTAGACGTAGCTGTATATGCCAGTGACTCTGTCTGTGACATTGTCTGTGGGTTATGGTGACACTGAAGCAACCAACTGTAATTACCCACTTCTCCGTGCCTTTCATCTAACTGCTAGCAACATCAGAAGCCGAGATACTTTTGATGAGGAGAAATATTGTACTTTGTATGGGTAGAACGGGAAAACTCGGCTGGTTCTAGCAGGACGGGGAGTCCTCGACCTACGACCATAATGGAACCTGCAATTATGGTGGTAGTCAATTTGGTTGTTAAGCAGGTCATCAGCGGAGTTTCTCCACAAATTTGGAGATATCCATCTGGAATTTAAAAAAAATTCTTGGAAGGTGATTAGAAAAATTATGGAGTGTGCGGAAATGGATAAGCTCGTGTAGGAAGTTAGCACCCACCCCTTTCCTAGAGGAATGAAATATTTTAGGGAATATTAAAAAGGCAGAATATTATATTTCCCTGGATGAGAAATGGAGAAACATGTTTTAAAGACAAAGCAGCTTCCTGCCTCCCACCCCACACACACCTTTGTTAATGGACCATTAAGGCCTCAGCCAAGCTCGCTCAATGAGCCATATCTGCAACACAATGGGACCCATCTAGGACAGAAACTCACTACATGGCACCTGGGAAGATTACATCAGCCAGCAAGGCTAGCTAAGACCCCCACCTCCTGGGAGTCTGACAACCAATCAGGATACTCTTTCTGGGCTCCAGGAAGTTCAAAGCCAGAGAAAGCATAAAACCCGGGGACTCGCTGTATCTCGCCCCTTTTTCTGTTCAGGAACTCAAGCCATGTGATCCTGTCCACCATTAAACCATCTTTCCAAGCAGTCTCCATGTTTCCAGTGTCTTTTTCCCCACTTGGAGCAGAACCCAGAAGGATATTTCTTCCAACACTCACAAAGAAAAAATAAGAAGAAGATGAAACTGAATACTACTTAGTCTGGGAGAAATGGTAGCAATGGTTGGAGGAGAAAGAGGGAAAAGAAAAAAAAAGAGGTGGGGGGACAAAAGAAAACTAAACAATGGTTTAATTAGGTGGTGAAATATGGAAACAAATGGGAAGATATAAATTGTGGAAAGGAAACTAGATACCTGTTTATGTTAAATGTAAATAAAATATTTAGATTAAGAGAATATATCATAACGGTATATATATGATATACTAGAAATATATGTATAAAAGATAGATTAAGATAAGAAAGAGAAAATGTATCAATATAGATGACTGATGCGAAGATGTTGAAAAGAAAAAGATGTAAATATCTGTTTTTGTTTGTTTTTTGTTGGTTTGTTGGTTTGTACGTTTGTTTGTTTGTTTTTTAAAAAAATGTTCAATAAAAATTATTTTTTAAAAAAAAAACTCTTGGAACCCAACTGTTGATATCCTCTTTTCTGTAAACCAGTTAAACATCATAATTTTGATCATGTGACTGTGGGGATTGTCAGTGTGGAAAATAGTCGTGGCTCAGTCACTTTTTTCAGTGTCCTTGTGGTTCCCTTCGCACACCTGTGCTAGTCGTTCCCGACTCTAGGGGGCAGTGCTCATCTCCATTTCAAAGCCGAAGAGCCAGCGCTGTCCGAAGACGTCTCCGCGGTCATGTGGCCGGCATGACTCAACGCCAAAGGCGCACGGAACGCTGTTACCCTCCCACCAAAGGTGGTCCCTATTTTCCTACTTGCATTTTTTTACCTGCTTTCGAACTGCTAGGTTGGCAGAAGCTGGGACAAGGAACGGGAGCTCACCCCGTTACGCGGCACTAGGGATTCGAACCGCTGAACTGCTGACCGTTCTGATTGACAAGCTCATGGTCTTAGCCACTGAGCCACCATGTCCCTATAAAAACCACTTAGAGAGGGCTGTAAAAGCACTGTAAAGCAGTATATAAGTGCTATTGTTTGCTATTGCTACCTGGTCTGCAGGTTCTCCATCCCTGCCATCCATCACGTCTGCCCGCTGTGCCTTCAAACTCTTTTCTCGTCGGGCCTCCGTTGCAGGGTTTCTTCCTTCACTTTGGCACGAAGCAGATTTGCATTCAGGGAGAGCACCCTGCACCAAGCAGCGAGAGAAAGAGGACTCAATCAATCACAATCACCAGCAAATGAATGGCACCTCAGCTACTGTTAGAAATGCGCGACTCGGCGGCTGTCTAAATTGATTGCGAGGCAGGCTGTGCCCCTCGGAAGAACGAGGCTCCGAGGCCACGCAGAGGGAAGAGTGGCCTAGAAAAATCAAACAGAAGCTGCCTATTCATCGTCCTCGACTTGCAACTATTCGTTTAATGGCCATTCCAAGTGACGGCACTGAAAAAAAGCGACTTTTTCACACTTCTGACCGTTGCAGCATCCTTCTCCTCACCATCATGCGATGAAAATTTGGGTGCTGGTCAAGTGGCATGCATTTACGATGGTTGCAGCATCCCGGGATCCCGGGATTGTCACTTCTTAGGAATCTTGGAATAGAATGAATGAGCTGGAAGGGACCTTGGAGGTCTTCTAGTCCAGCCCTCTGCTCAAGCAGGAGAATGTATACCATTCTCGATAAGTGACTGTCTAGACTCTTCTTAAAACATCCAATGATGGAGCGTCCATGACTTCTGGTGGCAAGTTGTTCCACTAGTTAATTGTCCTCACTGTTAGGAAATTTCTCCTTAGTTCTAAGTTGCTTCTCTCCTTGATTAGTTTCCATCCATGCTTCTTGTCCTGCCCTCTGGTGCTTTGGAGAATGATCCCCCTCTTCTTTGGGGCAGCCCCTCAAATACTGGAAGACTGCTATCATGTCTCCCCTAATTCTTCTTTTCTTTAGACTGGTCAAACCCAAATCCTTCAGCCGTTCTTCCTGTTTTAAATTATCTCCAGGCCTTTTGATCAACTTAGTGGCTCTTCTCTGAACTTTTTCCAAAGTCTCAACATCTTTTTTGTAGTAGGGTGACCAAAATTGGTTGCAGTATTCCAGGTGTGGCCTTACTAAGGATTTATACAGCGGTACTAATATTTCACGTGATCTTGATTCTATGCCTCTGTTTATACATTTGTCTTCTGGCAAACAAAGTCAATGGAGGAAGTCAGATTTTTTTTTTAATTTGATTTATATGCCGCCCTTCTCCGGAGACTCAGGGCGGCTTACAATGCGTTAAGCAATAGCCTTCATCCTTTTGTATATTTATACAAAGTCAGCTTATTGCCCCCACAAACTGGGTCCTCAATTTACCTACCTTAGAAAGGATGGAAGGCTGAGTCAACCTTGAGCCTGGGGAGATTCGAACTTGCAGTAATTGCAGGCAGCTGGTGTTAATCACAATGCTATTAATCTGCTGAGCCACCAGGCCAGATTGGCTTAAAGAGTGCATGATTCACTAAACCGCTATAGTGATTCATTTAACAACCATGGCAAAATGGTCGTAAAGCGGGGCATGGCTTAAAGTTACCAAGTTTGAAAAACATTATTCTAGAATACAGGTAGTCCTCGACTTGCAACCACAACTGGGCTCCAATTTTCTGTTCCTAAGCAAAAACTCGCAAAGCATCCCTGGTCTGCTCTCAAGTTCCCATAGGCAAGGGGGATGGGAAACTGACGAAGCAGCACAGCAGCCAACAACAGAAGTACATTCCAGACATCTCTCTCTCAAGGCTATCTCCCAGGGTTACCCACAGTGGCCAGGGGGGAGTAATCTCTACAACCTGCGAAAGTGCTCCGTTGGCAAATGGGATTGATGACACAACCCAGTTGTTAAGCGAGTTTTGCCCCCATTTTACAGTCTTCCTTGCCATAGTTGTTAAGTGAATCATGGCAGTTGTTAAGTTAGTAAGTGAATCTGGCTTCCCCATTTATTTTTCTGGTCAGAAAGTCACATTAACAATTAACAATGGAAATGTTGGGCTCATTTGTGACTGTAAATTGAGGACTTACCTGTATTCATCCACATATAGTCCTTCTTCCTCCTGCCTTACACACACATATACAGACACACACACACAAATCTTTGATTTAGAGAGGACAGCAGGTTGAAGCAAAGTCAGGTACTACTGGACATCAGGATTTGGGGCAACCATCCAATTGTTGGAAGAAATATCCGTCTGGTTCAGTTCCAAGTGGGGAGAAAGACTTTGGAAACATGGTGGCTGATTGGAAAAATGGTTTATTGATGAACAGGACCACATGGGCTTGAGGTCCTGGGCAGCTGACAACATGGGTCTGAGAGTGAGGGGTTTTTATACCCTCTCTTGGGCTTTGAACTTGAGCTTCCTGTTCCTGTGCAAGAATATGTATTCTATTGGTTGTTGTAGGAGTCACAGCTAACTTTGTAGGCTGTCTGAATCCCAGGCTTGGTTGAAGCTTGCTGGGTGATGCAAATGTATCCAGTGATTGTGCCATGTGGTGAGCTCTGCTGCCAGATGGGTTAATCCTATTATGTCCTGGAGGGTCATATCTTAATCCCATCACTCTGGAGCTGGAGGCCTTTTGTCTTGTAAATAGGCTGGCTCAATCTTTCTTAATGGGCACCAAATATCTGCTGAGGGCAGAGAGCTGTTTTCTGAGTTTCTGTCTCCCTTTAAGATTTTTATTTCTCTTTTAGGGGAATTACAATATTCTGCCTTCTTAATATTTCTCAAAATATTTCATTTTTCTAGGAGGGGAATGGGTGCTAACATTCTACACAAGGAACCAAAGCAATAAATAGCCTTAGCAACAAACCGAGATGGTGCTAAAGTGATGGCATTTTGTGAGCTGGTATCATGTTGTTGGGCAGAGGAATTTGAAGGATGGATGGATGGGGGGGGGGAGTTTTCTGTTGAAGACATGGCAAGCTATACATCTCTATGTGAGTGGGGGCAACATTACTGTGGAGATTGGTGACCCAAGAATAGAGCCAGGCTAGCAAAGTCTCTCTGGATTAAAGAGAGATCATGAGATCGTCCACATGTACTCCAGGCAGCTTCTCCTCGCAAGTAGGAAGCAAGGTTTATATAGTCATCTGAGGAGCGAGCAACTGGGAATCAACTAAGCTCAAAGCCCTAATGCTGGCCCATATTTAGAACATGGCATAATAGAATTGCAAGGGACCTTGGAGGTCTTCTAGTCCAACCCCCTGCTCAAGCAGGAAGCCCTATACCATGGCGAACCTATGGCAGGCATGTCACAGGTGGCATGCAGAGCCATAGCTGCGGGCACGCGAGCCATTGCCCTAGCTCAACTCCAGCATGCATGCGCGTACCAGCCAGCTGATTTTCGGCTGGCCCCACCTACACTGCCCTTCCCAGGAATCTCCACGCAGCCCGTTTTGGATGCCAGGTAATTACAGGACTTGCGTGGAGGCTCTGGGAGGAGATTTTCAGCCTCCAGAGGGCCTCTGGGGAGAAGGAGGCTGTTTTTCCCCTCCCCAGGCTCCAAGGAAGCCTCTGGAGTCTAGGGAGAGTGAAAAACGGGCCTGCTGGGCCCACTGGAAGTCGGGAAACAGGCCATTTCCAGCCTCCGGAGGGCCTCTGTGGGGACGGAGGGGGGCTGTTTTCTCCCTCCCCAGGCTCCAAGAAAGCCTCTGGAGCCTGGGGAGGGTGAAAAAGAGGCCTACCAGGCCCACCGAAAGTCGGGAAACCAAAGTCAGGAAACTACCTGAAGCCTCCGGAGGCTTCAGGTAGGCCTGCTAGGCCCAAAATGGGGCGTTGGGGGGGCATGCGCACATGGGGGGGAGCATGGGGAGGTCGCACAAGTATGCGCGGTGGGGCTGCATTGAATTATGGGTGTGGGCACACACACACACGACCTGCCCCGTACTCCCCCCGCTTTCGGCACGCGACGGCAACTCACTGCCCTATACCATTTCAGACAACGGTTGTCCCATCCCTTCTGGAAAGCTACCCGGGATGGGGCACCCACAGGTGATTTGGAGAATAGATTGGCCTTTTCTTTGTGGCAAACCCTTTCACGATCGTGTTCTCGGGAACCCAAGGGTGGCATTGAAGGAAGAAGGCCCGAGAGCATAAATTTAGAGGATGTGAAAGAGTGCGCCAAACTAATCAACCCAAGGAACGAAGTTGTTTTGTTTCCTCAGAAAATGTGATCCTGCTTACATCAGATGCGGGGGGGAGCAGGGCGGGCTGGGATGCAGAAATGATTGATCTGGTGACCCACCAGACGGAAACAATAAAATATGAATAACATAATTTCAGGGGGGAAAAAATAATAATAATCCTGAACTACAGTGTAGTTAGACTAATGGGACTCCCTCCCTCCCTCCTTCCCTCCATTAAGAGATTAGTGTACCTATCCAGTTGGAGGAGACGCGCTGTCTGTGCCCTCCGCTGAATCCTCTTTCCATATGGCTAAACTGTCATATTGTAATCGTGATTTATATGCTTCCATCAGAGAGACATCACGGGTTGTTTTTGTGCCTTTTTTTTATTTTTTATTTTTTTCTTCCTGGAAAGTGATGTGGCTGTTTTGAGCAACTCAGAACTTTTGTTCTGGGTTTGAGCTGCAGCCGCAGGACCTCGGGGTCAAAAGCTAGGCAGGATGGAAGAAAGAGCAATACACCCCAAACTTCTGCGGCGATTAATCTAAAAACGGATTGAAGGCTATTGCCTGTTTGCTGCATAGCTCTAACTCGGTGGCTGTTATCCTAATTGGGCATTGCTGCGCATACCAGGTCAGAGAGCTGCGAAGAATGGGTAGCGAAGAGCTGTTAACGTGGTTCCATGAGCAGGGTTTTTTTGCATGAATATATTCCCTGTTTTTTATGCTCTAAAATGAGCATTTGGGGGAAAGGGGAACAAGGTCAGCATCTACGTTGCCATCAAGTTAAGCTCAATGTTTTTTTTAATAAAAACCGTCAATTCGGGAGGGGAGGAGGACAGGGAGGGAGGGAGGGAGGAGAAGGAGGAGGATAAATTAAGGGGAAGGTGGAAAGAAGGAAGAGAAGAGAAGGAGAAAGAAGGGCAGGAAGAAGGAAGGAGAAGGGAAAAGGAAGAAAGAGGATAAAGGGAAGAGGAAGATGAAGAGAGAGGAGGAGGAGGAGGAGGAGAAAGAAGAGGAGGAGGAGGAAAGAAGAGGAGAAGGAAAAGAAGGAGAAGGAGGAGGAGAAAGAAGAGGAGGAGGAAAGAAGAGGAGAAGGAGAAGGAGAAGGAGGAAGAGGAGGAGGAGGAGAAGGAAGAGGAGGAGGAGGAGGAAAGAGGAGGAAAAGGAGAAGGAGGAGAAGGAGGAAAGGAGGAGGAGGAGGAAGAGGAAGAGGAGGGGAAGGAGGGGAAGGAGAACAAGAACGAGAAGAAGGAGAAGGAGAAGAAGGAGGAGGAGGAGAAGGAGGAGGGGAAGAGGAGGAGGAGGAGGAGGAGAAGGAGGAAGAGGTGGAGAAGGAGAAGGAGGAGGAGGAGGAGGAGAAGGGGAAGAGGAGGAGGAGGAGAAGGAGGAGAAGGGGAAGAGGACAACGAGAAGGAGGAGAAGGAGAAGGAGGAGGAGAAGGAGGAGGAGGGGAAAGAGGAGGAGAAGGAGAAGAAGGAGAAGGAGGAAGAGGAAGAGGAGGACAAGGAGGAGGAGGAGAAGGGGAAGAAGAGGAGGAGGAGAAAGAGGAGGAGGAGGAGAAGGAGAAGGGGAAGAGGAGAACGAGAAGGAGGAGAAGGAGAAGGAGGAGGAGGGGAAAGAGGAGGAGAAGGAGAAGAAGGAGAAGGAGGAAGAGGAAGAGGAGGACAACGAGGAGGAGGAGAAGGGGAAGAAGAGGAGGAGGAGAAAGAGGAGGAGGAGGAGGAGGAGGAGGAGAAGGGGAAGAGGAGAACGAGAAGGAGGAGAAGGAGAAGGAGGAGGAGGGGAAAGAGGAGGAGAAGGAGAAGAAGGAGAAGGAGGAAGAGGAAGAGGAGGACAAGGAGGAGGAGGAGGAGAAGGGGAAGAAGAGGAGGAGGAGAAAGAGGAGGAGGAGGAGGAGGAGGAGAAGGGGAAGAGGAGAACGAGAAGGAGGAGAAGGAGAAGGAGGAGGAGGAGAAGGAGGAGGAGAAGGAGGAGGAGGGGAAAGAGGAGGAGAAGGAGAAGAAGGAGAAGGAGGAAGAGGAAGAGGAGGACAAGGAGGAGGAGGAGGAGAAAGAAGAGGAAGAGGAGGAAAGAAGAGGAGAAAGAAAAGAAGGAGAAGGAGGAGGAGAAGGAGGAGGAGAAAGAAGAGGAGGAGGAAAGAAGAGGAGAAGGAGAAGGAGGAGGAGGAGGAGAAGGAAGAGGAGGAGGAGGAAAGAGGAGGAAAAGGAGAAGGAGGAGAAGGAGGAAAGGAGGAGGAGGAGGAAGAGGAAGAGGAGGGGAAGGAGGGGAAGGAGAACAAGAAGGAGAAGAAGGAGAAGGAGGAGAAGGAGGAGGAGGAGAAGGAGGAGGGGAAAGTGGAGGAGGAGGAGAAGGAGAAGGAGAAGGAGGAAGAGGTGGAGAAGGAGAAGGAGGAGGAGGAGAAGGGGAAGAGGAGGAGGAGGAGGAGAAGGGGAAGAGGAGAACAAGAAGGAGGAGGAGGAGGAGGAGGAGGGGAAAGAGGAGAACGAGAAGGAGGAGAAGGAGAAGGAGGAGGAGAAGGAGGAGGAGGAGGAGAAGGAGGAAGAGGTGGAGAAGGAGAAGGAGGAGGAGGAGAAGGGGAAGAGGAGGAGGAGGAGAAGGAGGAGAAGGGGAAGAGGAGAAGGAGAAGGAGGAGGAGAAGGAGAAGAAGGGGAAGAGGAGGAGGAGGAGGAGGAGGAGGAGGAGAAGGAGGAGGGGAAAGAGGAGGAGGAGTAGAAGGAGAAGGAGAAGGAGGAAGAGGTGGAGAAGGAGAAGGAGGAGGAGGAGAAGGGGAAGAGGAGGAGGAGGAGAAGGGGAAGAGGAGAAGGAGAAGGAGGAGAAGGAGAAGGTGGAGGAGAAGGAGGAGAAGGGGAAGAGGACAACGAGAAGGAGGAGAACAAGAAGGAGGAGGGGAAAGAGGAGGAGAAGGAGAAGAAGGAGAAGGAGGAAGAGGAAGAGGAGGACAAGGAGGAGGAGGAGAAGGGGAAGAAGAGGAGGAGGAGAAAGAGGAGGAGGAGGAGAAGGAGAAGAAGGAGAAGGAGGAGGAGGAGGAGAAGGAGGAGGAGAAGGAGGTGGAGAAGGAGGAGGAGGAGGGGAAAGAGGATGAGAAGGAGGAGGAGGAGAAGGAGGAGGAGGGGAAAGAGGAGGAGGAGAAGGAGGAGAAGGAGGAGGAGGAGGAGGAGAAAGAGGAGAAGGAGGAGAAGGAGAAGGAGGAGGAGGAGGAGGAGGAGGAGGAGGAGAAGGAGAAGGAGAAGGAGGAAGAGGAGGACAAGGAGGAGGAGGAGAAGGGGAAGAAGAGGAGGAGGAGAAAGAGGAGAAGGAGAAGAGGAGAACAAGAAGGAGGAGAAGGAGGAGGAGGAGGAGAAGATTCATGTATGGAATGCAGCATCCAGGAATTTCAGCGAGCTAGTATGGCAAATGTTGTACAGGCCCATTTATTGAATTATTAGTAAACGGATGGGGGAAATGTAGGAGAATTTCTTTCAGTGCTCAGCCCTAGGAAAGATAATACGCAAATGAGAGGAGGGTCAGCCACATTTGAGGTATTGAGCCTAGAAATACTGCTTTTATTACTTCGGAGCAAGATGCATCCTATAATATCCAGTGGGGATGGGCAGCGTTTGGATTGGATTCAAAAAGTCCACCAAAGCATGAGGGCATTGCAAATGTAACATTTGTCTGCAGCTCTAAAGCAGCCAGATCTTTTCTCGGGCTTTTATGTCTGCAACTCTTTAAAGCAGCTGCATCTTTTGCTGAAAGAGAGAGAGAAAGAGGGAGAGGGAGAGGGAGAGGGAGGGAGAGAGAGAGGCAGGCAGGCAGGCAGGCAGATGATAGACTCATGACTCTTAAAAGCAGCCGTGTCTTTTCCCAGGATCAGGTGGCTATCGGCAACTTTTTAAAAGCAGACATTTCCCTGGATCATGGCTAGAAATACTGAACCAAGAAACGGCTGCTTTGAAGAGTTGCAAACAGCCTTTTTTTTTTAAATTTCCCCCTCCCTAAAACATCTTTAGGGCAGGGAGTCTGCAACCTTAAATACCCAAAGAGCCATTTGGACTCCTTTCCCACAGAAAAGAAAACACCGGGAGCCACAAAACCCTTCCCGTGCCTGACTAGTTCTTGAGCGGCCACAAAACTAGCATAGGTAGTTGAATTAAACGTTCTGTTTTCTTCTGAATTGGACTTATCCATGCTTGGCCTACTGGGGGCTGAAAAGCTCAATAAATCGTGTGCCGTTGGATGTCGTACATTGGCGGTCGTGACGCATATTTTGAGTGACAGGGAGCCGCAGCAGAGGGGTGAAAGAGCCACATGTGGCTCCAGAGTCGCAGGTTGCTGGCCCTTGCTTTAGGGGATCCCTCCAAATAATTGCCCCACCCGCCTTCAACCGGCTGCTCAGCAAATCGGTCAAAATGGCTGCCGACCGGCCTCCCTCCACCCTGTGAGTGTCCAACCTCCCCTCCCTCCCTCCCCTTAATTTAAATGGATGGCATCTCCTGGAAATGGCCAGGAGTTTGAATTCAAAGCTCTTGGCTTCTCTCTCTCTCTCTCAAAGAACAGCCCCGGGCCATATCTTTAATAGCTTCAATTAGTCTCTGTTTATGGATTCTAGGTCACCTGATATCTTTGGAGTACATCACCTCTAAACCGGGTGGTCAAGCTAATTAAAACTAATGAGTCCATTAAGGTCATCGTAACAAGAAACTTTTCTGACAAAGAGAGAATGGTCTGGAGCAGAAGGATGTTTTTCCAATGAGGAAATCGAGCAAAACAGCTAGAGAGGCAGAGGTGGTATTCACTTATTCTCCCTACCGGTTTGCAAATGTGAGCGTGCGCGTGCCTCGTCCCCACATGCGCTTGTGCTTTGCTTGCTCGCGCGCCTTCTGCACATGCGCCCGGCCTCAAAAACGTGCCTAAATAGGACGGCATAGAGCCAGGGGCGGGTGGGCAGTCCGACCCACAATTTCTGCTACCAGTTCAGGCGAACCGGTCTGAACCAGGCTGAACCGGCTGAATACCACCTCTGCAGGGAGGTAGGGAAGGGCTGGTTTTATCTCCCTTACATGGGACCTACATGAAGACACTAGGCTAAAACATATGAAGAACGGTTACGGGAATTGGGAGGTCTAGAAGGACTAGAGGGGACATGATAGCAATCTTCCAATATTTGAAGGGCTGCCACAAAGAAGAGGGAGTCAAGATATCCTCCAAAGCACCTGAAGGCAGGACAAGAAGCAATGGATGGAAACTCATCAAGGAAAGCAACCTGGAAATAAGAAACTTCCTGACAGTTAGAACAATTTGTTAGGAAATGACTATTACCTACCTTGTTGGGTTGGCAATATATAAATCCATCAATATGCATCATGCTGTGTCCTGATTGGTTAGCTCTGTAGCCAATCTCCTTAAGAGGGAG
The DNA here is from genome assembly GCA_022577455.1 of Arizona elegans. Taxonomy (NCBI): domain Eukaryota; kingdom Metazoa; phylum Chordata; class Lepidosauria; order Squamata; family Colubridae; genus Arizona; species Arizona elegans. The sequence goes on along the minus strand of JAKOOJ010000007.1, from coordinate 86,921,153 downwards.
CTAGGAACATGGTTTGTCTCTCTTTGCTGTTCTTGCTCTCTGATATCTCTGTTTGCAAATCCAGAAGAACTGTTTATTGTGAATGACTAAGACGACTGGTAAGAAGACTTTGCTATTGGATTATCCCTGGACTGTCGTTTTGCTATCTTCTGCTTTTTATGTGTATGACCTGGACTGTTTATTGGACTGTGCCTTACTTTTTCCTGAAAGTGCACACAACTCAGTGTATCTGTGTGTTGACTGTGTTTTATTCGTATCTACTCTCAGTCGCTTTCATGTGCACACCCTTGCTATTCAAGGGTTACTCTGCAAATTCCTTAACACAATTCATCAGTGGAGCAGCTTGCCTCCAGAAGTTGTGGATGCTCCATCACTGGAGGTTTTTAAGAAGAAATCGGACAACCATTTGTCCAGGATGGTATAAGATGGTATTAGAGCAGGGGATGGACTAGAAGATCTCTTAGGTCCCTTCCTATGATTCTATTAGTCCCCAGGATTCCAAACAAAATCAGCTGTTCCTGTCACTTGAATTATTTCTGAGGTTAGTGGATCTCCGAAGCTGACTTTTGTACAATTTCTTCTCCGTTACGGAGAATAGAACATAAAGCATACAGATCTGGTTATTGCTACATATGCCTGCTCGTTTGATCTCATCTGCTTGTCTCGGTGCGCCCCTATGCACGCATTCTCTGTGTCTTCCTAAAGTTGTGAAGAACAGTGAAAAATTCAAGGGCGGGGGAGAAGCTGCCACTGCACCCAGCTGCATTTTGGTTCACGTCAAGCAAGGATGGGCAATTTCTGGAGAGCGGGTTGCAGGCAGACTGCGGAGGCCACAAGACAGCAGGGTCGAAAACTGGCAGCAAAGCAGCAAATAACACTGGTGTGAATTCCCATCAATTTTTCAGCAGCCAAAAAAAAAAAGGTTCTTCACCGCATAGAAAAGAAGCCAGAAACTCTAGCTGTAATCATTACCTCACTGCCTTCTGTTGTTTGCCGAGGGAGGGAGGGAGGGAGAGAGGGAAGAAAGGAAGGGATGGGAGGAAGGAAGGAATAAGAGAAGGGAGGGAGGAAATAAAGAAGGGAGGGAGGGAGGGAGGGAGGGAGGGAGGAAGGAAGGAAGGAAGGAAGGAAGGAAGGAAGGAAGGAAGGAAGGAAGGAAAAGGGAAGGAAGGGGGACAGACGGAAGGAAGGAAATTGAGAGGGTGGGAGGGAGAGAGGGAGGAAAGGAGGGGATTGGAAGAAGGAAGGAATAAGAGCAGGGAGGGAGGGAGGAAATGAAGAAGGGGAGGAAGGGAGGAAGGAAGGGAGGAAGGAAAAGGGAAGGAAGGGGGAGAGAGGAAAGGAAGGAAATTGAGAGGGAAGGAGGGAGGGAGGAATAAGAGTAGGAAGAGAGGGAGGGAGGAAATAAAGAAAGGAGGGAGGGATGGGGGAGGAAGGATGGATGGAAGGAAAAGGGAAGGAAGGGGGAGAGAGGGAAGGAAGGAAATTGAGAGGGAGGGAGGAGTGAGGGAAACGGCGGAAAGGAGGGGAGGGGAGGAAGGAAGGAATAAGAGTAGGGAGGGAGGGAGGAAATAAAGAAGGGAGGGAAGGAGGGAGGAAGAAAGGAAGGAAAATGGAAGGAATGGGGAGAAAGAGAAGGAAGGAAGGTAATTGGGAGGGAGGGGGGAATAAAGGGAGGGAGGAAAGGAGGGGAGGAAGGAAGGAAGGAATAAGAGTGGGAAGTTAGGAAGGAAAGAAATCAGGGAGGGAGGAGGAGGAAAAGTTGGGCAGGTGTAGGAACAGAGAGGGAGGGGAGGGAGAATGGAAGAAGAAAGGAAGGAGAAGGGAAGGGTGGAAAGAAGGAAAAGAGAGAGGAGAGGGGTTGGGAAGAGAAAGGGGAAAGGGAGAAAGAGGGAGGGAAGGCTGGAGGGGAAGAGAGGGAGGATGAGAAAGGGAGGGGAAAGAATGGCAGAGTGGAAATAAGCAGAAGGAGAGGGGGAGAGGAGGAGGAAGGAGCAGAGAGGAGGAAGGAGGCGAAGACTGGGGAAGGAATCCTTTGTATATTCTGCAGCTTCCTCTTTTTTAAAGGGAGTTTTCTTCATCTCCAGGAGATTGCCATCTAACATGGTCCATTCCCTTCTCCTCCCCCAGTCCTCCTCCTCCTCCTCCCTAGGAGTAGGGATGCTCAGGGACAACTCAAATAAGATGCTAATTGCTGGATGCAGAGAGAGACAATTGTGTCCATGACATTTTTAAACGGGAGGCCAAGGCGATTTTCGTTTCCACCCCCGGAATACGAACCTGTGATGTCTGATCTGGCCTGAAGGCACGCCGAAGGATTATTTTCTTACCATATTCTATTCCATTTCTACACTGGGCAATTTCAGAAAAGCCTTGGAACTTTTGCATAAAAATCGAGAGGAAAAAACGTGATCTTTTGGCCTTGAAAAGACAGGGCCCTTCGTAGCAAAGCCGGGCTGGAAATCCACAGAGGGGCCTATTTGGTTCCCTCGCTTAAGCCAAGGATTAGCTGGTTTGCATCTCTCTTAAGTGGCTTCTTTAAAGAAAAGAAATTATTGACCTATTCTCCTCCTGTGGTGAACAAGGAAGAGACAGAAGGTTTAGAAAATAAAAATGAAAACAAATCAACATATAGAGGTCTTCTAGTCCAATCCCCTATTTAGGCACCAGGAAACCCTACACCACTTCAGACAAATGGTTATCCAACATCTTAAAAACTTCCAGTGCTGGAGCCTTCACAACTTCTGGAGGCAAGCTGTTCCACTGATTAATTATTCTCACTGTCAGGAAATTTCTCCTTAGTTCTAAGTTGCTTCTCTCCTTGATGAGTTTCCACCCATTGCTTCTTGTCCTACCCTCAGATGCTTTGGAGAATAGCTTGACTCCCTCTTCTTTGGGGCAGCCCCTGAGATATTGGAACACTGCTAACATGTCTCCCCTAGTCCTTCTCTTCATTAAGCTAGATATTCCCAGTTCCTGCAACCATTCTTCGTATGTTTTAGCCTCCAGTCCCCTAATCATCTTTGTTGCTCTTCTCTGCACCCTTTACAGGGTCTCTTCTTTGTATTGTGGTGACCAGAAGTGGATGCAGTAACCCAAGTCTGGCCTCACCAGTGCAGTATAAAATGGTACCATCACTTCCCATGATTAACAGATTAACAGAGTTGGAAGGGACCTTGTAGGTCATCTAGTCCAACCCCCCCCCCCCACTCAAGCAAGAGACCCTACACCATTTCTGATAAATGGCAGTCCAGTCTCTTCTTGAAAGCCTCCAGGGATGAAGCTCCCACAACTTCTGAAGGCAACGTGTGTTCCATGGGTTGATTGTTCTCACTGTCAGAAAGTTCCTCCTTATTTCCAGGTTGAAGCTCTCCTTGATCAGTTTCCATCCATTATTCCTTGCCTGGCCTTCAGGTGTTTTGGAAAATAGCTTGACCCCCTTCCTCCTCTCTGTGGCAGCCCCTCAAATATTGGAAGACTGCTATCCTGTCTCCCTTGGTCCTTCTCTTCACTAGACTAGCCATGCCCATTTCCTGCAACCGTTCTTCGTATGTTTTAGCCTCCAGTCCCCCAATCATCTTGGTTGCTCTTCTCTGCACTCTTTCTAGAGTCTCAACATCTTTTTTACATCGTGGCGACCAAAACCGGAATGCAATATTTCAAGCGTGGCCTTACCAAGGCCTTATAAAGTGGTATTAACCCTTCACGTGATCTTGATTCTATCCCTCTGTTTATACAGCCTAGAACTGTGTTGGCTTTTGTGGCAGCTGCCGCACACAGCTGGCTGGTATTTAAATGGTTGTCCACTAGGACTCCAAGATCCTTCTCACAAACCCCCCATCTATGTTCCCCCTCCCTATCTCTTCTTTGCATCATGGCAACCCTGAAGCATCCAAAATGGGCCCAGCCAGGTCCGTTTCCGACTTGACAGAAATAAGGTTTAATGCAGACTTCAGGAGCAGTTTCCTGATGTTACAATGCCAGCCAGGGAAACAATTTGTCCCCTTGAAGTGTTGTGTTCTCCTTCCCTGGATGTCTTCAGACAGAGGACCGATGGTCGTCGTTCACAGATGCTCTCGTAGATCCACCGCTGAATCAGAAGTCAGTCTGGATGACCTCTAAGCTTCCTTTCCAGCTCTAGAACCCTATGGTTCAAAGCCCACAGACCACCATTCAATTCAATCTCTTTTTCTGCAACTTCCTTTCATGTTGTAGGATCAGGGGTGAAATCTACTTATCTTCCTTACCAGTATTGTGGTCCGCCAACAGCCTGCGGAGCTGGCAGCGTAGTCGGACAGCAATGAGGCTGAAGAAGAACATGGGCCAGTCCTGGAGGCTGGGGAAGGCCCGGATGAGGCTCTGCGTCGGAGGCAGGGATGGGGCCAGGGCCATCAGGGAGTGATGTGTGGAATCCGGAGCCTCCAGGGGCTGACAGTAGAGAGGCAGAGGAACAGGAGGAGCCTGTTCCTAGTGCACGCATGAGAAGAGCTGCCAGAAGGCAAGAGCAGCTAAAGCAAAAAGGACAACTCAGGAGTAAGGCCAAGAGATGATTGGCCCCTCCCATCAGGCTTAAAAGACCAGCAACAGCTCTTGGGCTCTTTGTCGGAAAACGTCGTTGATAGATTTGTTTCTTGTCTTGCTGCATTTATTTCTTGTCGGCGTCTTCTGCTTCTGAACTTTTGCCAAGAAAAAGCCTTTGGCAGGTTGCCTAATTAGACCAAGGTTGGTGATAAGGCTGAAGAATTGTGTTATGAAGAATTTGTTTTGAATGAATTTGGACTACGCTGAGGATGAGTTAATTCTCAGCTGTTCTAGTAAAATCTGTTTGTTTCGAACTGTTTGCGTCTGATAATACCTACTTGGGCCTGGGTCACAACAACCAGTTCGGAAGTACATGCACCACACACACATGCTGATTTTGCTCATGCATGCATCACATGGGTGCACAGTCCTCTGCACATGCGCAGAAGGTAAAAAACACATGACACTGGGTGGTGGGAAGAGCCTCGCGCCACCATCGCACCCGGTTCTCCGAACCACCTGCCACAATCGCTACCGGATCGCCCGAACCGGTCCGAACCGGGAGCATTTCACCCCCGCGTAGGATCTCTGCAAATTGCTGATTCTATTAACCTCGGGCCGAACGCATGAATGCCTTGCTTTTCCAACGTTGGCTTCCAACATCTGCTCCCTTCCAACGGTGTCTCTTTTTTGTTCTTGCCGATTGCAAGGGATGATGAGAGAAAGCGCTGCCCTTGCCTTTAGCTTGAGAAGGGGAAACTTTACATCGCGGCTCATTGATATTCCAAAAACACAATTCTCTGAGCACGATCTCCAGCACCAGCGAATCCATGGAAACGGAGGAAAGTCAGGTAAAAAACAACAAGTAAATTACTTTCCCCAGAATGAGGACACGCAGACCTCTTTAAGAGAGTCCTAAATTGAAGACTCTCTCTGTGTGTGTGTTTGTATACACCTGCTTTTGAGTCAATCGCCTGGAATACTCCGTGTAGTGCAGAGAAGAGCAACGAAGATGATTAGGGGACTGGAGGCTAAAACATATGAAGAACGGTTGCAGGAATTGGGAGGTCTAGTTTAATGAAAAGAAGGACTAGAGGGGACATGATAGCAGTATTCTGATATCTCAGGGGCCTTTGGGAGTCATTTCAGCAGTTCCAAGAAGGCTCCAATCCCATTTGCAACCCTCCGGTGACCCTGAAGACACAGATAAACCTCCAAGCAGCCTCAATGACTTGCTAAAAGGATGCAAATGACCCAGCTGTCTGCAAGGAACATGAATCCTTCCATTCCACAACATCCAGTCAGAGCTGAAGAAGCTTCTTGGATGAGAAGTGGAACGTCTTCAAAGAGAAACCAGAAAATCCAGTGGCCTCTTGAAAAAAAGCACCTTTGGGACAATCGCGACCTGGATGACTGAGAATCTCCATAGATTTTAGCCAAGGCTGAAAACCCTTCAAACGGTGTGGGAGTCTGAACAGATTTCCAGAAAAATTGCAGACTACAGGAGCCATTTGCACCACTCAGGTGGCCCTGAGGACACAGACAAACTTCCAAGTGGCCTCAACGACTCTCTAAAAAAGGATGCAAATGACCAGCTGTCTGCAAGAGGTATCAATCCTTCTATTGCCCCACCATCCAGCCAGAGCTGAAGAAGCTTCTTGGATGAGACGTGAAACGTCTTCAAAGAAAATGTTATTATAGTCAGTGCACATGGGTGTATCTGTGGGGTTGCAGTCTTCCATACCATGTCTTTGTAACAGGTCTTCAATCTCATCCTTTTGTGAGAAGCAAAAACCTCTATCCGTTTTAAAAATTTGTACGCCCAGATATTGGTCTACATGACCTAAGGTCTTTAAATTAACACGTCCTCTTAATTTGTTTGCAAATTGTTCGCTGGATTGTATGTTGGGCCCGATATAAATCAAATCATCAACTTAGATTAAAATAATTTCTTTTCCCCCTTCATAAGGTTTTGTCATTACGCACTGGTCAGATCGAATTTGATCATACCCCCTTGATTTTAAAGTTTTGGTAAGACAGTCAAACCAGAGTTTGCCCGATTGTTTTAAACCGTATAACCCTTTGTGTAGCCTCCATATTCTGCCGAATTCAACTTGGAATCCTGGTGCCCCCTTGACATAAATTTCCTCCTCTAATGGTGCATGGAGGTATGCGGTTTGGACATCAAATTGGTAGACTTCTTGATTTGAGACAATGGCTGAAGTCAGTGCCGTTTTTACGCTTTCTGGTTTTACTGTGGGGGAGTAAGTTTCATCATAATCTTCAGGTGTTGCGATCATCCTGGTGGGCTCCCCATGAGGAGTTCAGATTAGAGAAGACACAGGACAAGTGTTTCTCGGGATGAGAGAGCCTCGAGCTGACTCCAGACCTCTCTTTTATTAAGCAAGGGTATTGGGCGTATCAGAAGGCATGATTACAGCTATACATTCTCATATTACATCCGTGATATAAAGGATTCTCTCCATATCTGGACATAACTTTCACATTCTACCATATTACAGTAAATCACATGAATTCTAGGAAAGCGATATCTCAGGTAGAAACAAAACTTAATTCTTGCTATGTTATCATATTTGGCTTCATTCCCAGCATCTTCTTCTGCTAGCCGAGAGGCCCATCTCCCCGTTACCAGTGGTTATCTCAGTCCTCAGGAATGTTCTACAAGGAGATGTCTATGCCTTGCAAACACAGCCTCCATTCTAAATAGAGTCTCTCCAGTGGTCATCTAGCTGAACCCGCTTTTCCTACTCAGATTATTTTGGTGCCAAGCTCCGTACACGTGTCCAACCAGCTAGGCCGATCTAACACAAATACTATGGCCACCTGATTCCCACATTCAGGAAAGCATTGGGCAAAACCTTGGGTTACGAGGTGTGCTTTAATTGTTCTGATTCCAGTAATTGGAGCATGTGTTTAAAATTTTTTGGAGTGATGGATATTTGGTTTGTCTGTGTCACATTGTTCACGTCAAATTCAGGGTCAGACAATGAGGAGGTTGGGGAGGTACACGGGCCAGTCCTGGGGGCTGGGGAAAGCTCGGACGAGGGCTCTGTGTCGGAGGCAGAGAGGGAGATAGACAGCAGTGAGGCAGAGGAACAGCTGGAGCCCGTTCCCAGTGTGTGCATGTGCAGAGCTGCCAGAAGACAAGAACAGATCAGAAAGCAGGGTCGACTTAGGAGTAAAGCCACGCCTTGGAGGTAATTGGCCCCTCCCATAGGAAACAAAAGAGGAGCAAACGAAGAGGGGGCTTTTGCAGGAAACAATTTGTTCGGTCGGTCGTTTCAAGAGTGAAAAGTTCTGTTTGTGACCCTAAGACAGTGGTCACCAATTGGTGGTCCGTGGACCACTGGTGGTCTGCGAGAAAATTTGGGTGGTCCGCAGAAAAATTATTTGCATTTTTTATATTGCACTAAATCAGGGGTCTTCAAACTACAGCCCCTGGGCTGGTTACGTGCAATGAACGTTTGTGTTGCTGCAGAGAGTCTCTCTCTTTGGGGTCTTTTTGTGTGGGTCGGAGGGGGGCAGAAATTCCAACTTGGGATCTGCTTCAGCCTCCTGGTGTGGAGCTTTGGGAGAAGGCTGGAGGGAAGTGCTGCTGGTGGCCAAGAGCCGGAGGGCCTCGTTCCAGTGGGACTGCCTCATGGCCTGAAACTGGCTGACAATCTCAGCCTGCTGAGCCTCCAGGTGCCGGTACCTGGCCTTGCACTCCCGCAGGTCTTCCCTCTGCTTGGAAAGCCTATGCTCCTAGTCCTCAGTGAGGTGCTTCTACTGAGCCTCCTTCTCGGTCCGATCCAATTTGAACTGAGCCAACTCTTTCTCATGGTGGCTGCTTAGCTCCAACAACCGCTTCCTGTTGGGGCCCTAAGGAGCCCGGGTGGGGGAGGGGAGGAGTGGCTGGGAGGGGAGGGGCAAGTAGAGGCCAGCGAGGCACCCCTCGACACGAGTGACATCGAGTTGGCCACGTCCACCCAGTCACATAACCACCTAGCCACACTCAGCCAGCCAGTCATTAGGCAGATCATCTTAGTGGTCCACAGGATTTAAAATTATGAATTTAGTGGTCCCTGAGGTCCAACAGGTTGGTGACCCCTGCTCTAAGAGACTCTGTGCGAAGGTTTGCCTTACTCTGCGTTTGGAAACAATTCACGTGGCAGCTTGCTAAGCGAGATAAGGTCTGTGTTGATAAATGTGCCTTTGGAAAACTATTTGGGACAAACCTTGCTGACTGTGAATGAATGTAATTCACAGTTGTGTAAATAAAAGAAGTTTCGCCGGGACCAATTCCTGCTTTTTAAGGGAGCCTAGGTCATAAAAAGGACCCAGTGTTTAAGTCTGTTGCAGCTTTTAAGCTTATGGTAAAACTTGACTTTTCTCTCGGCCGAGTTTTCGTTTCGTTCGATAGGACCCAGTGTTTAAGTCTGTCGCAGCTTTTAAGCTTAACCAACTTTCCGCACACCTGGATGTGACACACTTCTCTCTCTCCGTCAAGCAGCTCCTTGCACATCAACACCTGGATTTGTTGATCGCTTCACAGACAGCTTCCTAATTGCCCAGCAGAAAATGACACAGATGTTCAGAGGGGCCACTAAATGAGATTCTTGTTTTCCAAACACAACCTGAGATTTAATTACAGGCACACTGAGTGCTTATTAAAACTCCCTTTTACCCATTGTTTTCCCGGGGCCTCTGCATATTGAATCTAGCAGCAAATAGAGATTCTAATAATTATCAATCTTGCTTTTTCCAACAAAAAGCTAAAAAGGACTTCGCATCAAGCTGCACAACCAGCGGAATCAAATTGCTCTTATAGGGACTTTTTGGATGGCAAAAAGAATATCCTAATTTCTTTTTAATTGGGTTTTTTTAAAAAATAATAATAATAAAAGGCTTTTCCTGAAATCTGAAGCTTGACGGAACTGAAAAAAAAAATTGGTTTATCAGTATGTTGTCTAGCATGAATGAGAGGCTGTGCAAAGACACAATCCTTTTGAACGATGAAGAATGGCTGAAGGTTTGGGGTCTGGCTAGTCTAGATAAAAGGAGGACTAGGGGGTACACGATAGCCGTAGTCCAGTATTGGAGGGGCTGCCACAAAGAAGTGGGGATCAATTTATTTTCCAAAGCACCGGAAGGCAAGATGAGAAACAATGGATGGAAACAAATCAAGGAGGGAAGCAACCTGGAATTGAGAAGAAACTTCCTAACAGTGAGGACAATTAACCAGTGGAACAGCTTGCCACCAGAAGTTGTAGGTGCTCCAGTTTCAAAAAAATTTGAAACTGTGGGTTTCAAAAATTTTTACTACTGGTTCTCTGGGTATGGCTTGGTGGGCGTGGCATGGCTTGGTGGGTGTGGCTTGGTGAGCATGGCAGGGGAAGGATACTGTAAAATCTCCATTCCCACCCCACTCCAGGGGAAGGTTACTGCAAAATCCCCCTGAGCCACCCTCCGAGCTCCACTTTTGCTGGCAGAGGCACCGCAGGCTGGCCCTTTGCTGTTTCCAGGCCGGCCTCATGGGCCAGATCTAAGCACCCCGTGGGTCTGATCTGGCCTGGGGGCCTTGAGTTGGACAACCCCTGTTGTAGAATATCAAACCTCCCCCCAGTTGTGAAAGTTGCAATTTATTCAGGGGTGGGCTGCTGAGGGTTCGCATAGGTTCGGGAGAACCTCTAGCTAAGAGTCTGTGCAGTTCAGAGAACCTCCAAATCCCATTCCTGGCTGGCCCCGTCCACCCTACCCCACCCCTCCCCGGAGTCCCCACGCGGCCTGTTTTGGATGCAGGTAAGTGCAGGATGCGCACGGAGGCTCAGGGAGGGCAAAAAACGGGCCTACCAGAAGATTGGGAAGGCCAGAAATGGGCCCAGCCTCCAGAGGGCCCTCGGAGCCTGGGGAGGCCGTTTTCACCCCCCTGGAGGCTCGAAGAAAGCCTCCAGAGCCCAGGGAGGGCAAAAATGCCCCTCCTCCCACCATGGTGCAGGAAGCCGACTAGGCCACGCCCATTATGGACCCAGCCAGCCAGCAACCAGGCGGAGAACTGGTTCAAAGCCCACCTCTGAATTTATTACACCTCTTTCCTTTCTCCGCAGCGTCTCGGATTAACTCGTGAGGTAAATGAGTAACAACCGTACGGAGGATTCGAAAAGGAATTTAATACCACTCTGGCAAATCCAGAAATATCATTTCAAGGGGAAGGCAGGGGCAACGTGGGATTAAGTAAACACCATCAGATCATCCGGCTATTAAGCCCGACTGTAAATCCCGAAGCAAACATGTAGGATGAAAAAAAACTAGAGATTAAAAATATAAATAAATACAGGGAGCAATTTTACTACAGGACGTGTCACCATGATTCTATCAGGACTAAGACGCGGCAACGCAACAATTTATGCTGGGTTGTTTCTGCGTGGTGCCATATCGTTTACAAACATACCTAACTGTCAGAAGAGAGGCATATATAAATTGCCCTGTGTGATTTTGGTTTCGTTTAAACATTTATTTCCTCTCTGATATACACTATATATATATATATATATATATATATATATATATATATATATATATATATATATATATATATATATATATATATATATACACACACATACATAATATTTCGGGTTTCTTCCCGTGTAATTGTGAACATATCCCTAAAAGGGTAGAAGCGACGTTTCGACAGAATCTCATCTGCCCTCACATAACACACACACACACACGCACACACACACACACATATATGTTTTCTCAGGTTTTCGCGGGTGTTTGTATGTAGGTCTTTGGTTATTCGGGTCTTCTCCCACGTAAAATTGGAAGTGTCTTGGCGACGTTTCGACGAAGTCTCATTCGTCATCTTCAGGCTGGTGTTCTCGGCTTCGTGCTCCTGGAAGCACGAAGCCGAGAACACCAGCCTGAAGATGACGAATGAGACTTCGTCGAAACGTCGCCAAGACACTTCCAATTTTACGTGGGAGAAGACCCGAATAACCAAAGACATATATATATATATATATATATATATATATATATATATATATATATATATATGTATATGTATATGTATATGTATATGTATATGTATATGTATATGTATACACACACACACACACACATTAAACGTGCCCTGCAGGCAGAATGCAATACATATAGTCCTTGACTTACGACCTTACGAATTGAGCCCCAAATTTCTGTCACTGAGCAAGACAGTCATTAAGTGGGTTTTGCCCCGTTTCAACGAGCTTTCTTGCCACCATCGTTAAGTGAATTACTGCAGTCGTTTGCCGGTTGTGAAGAGAATCTGGAAAGTTTGCAAAATGTAATCACAGGACATTGCAACCGTCATAAATACGAGTCATTTGCCAAATGTCTGAATTTTGATCACATGATCCCGGGACACTGCAACTGTCTTAAATACATGGCTTGGTGGACATGGCAGGGGAAGGATACTGCAAAATCCCCATTCCCTCCCCACTCCTGGGAGAAGGATATTGCCAAATCTTCATTCCCATCCCACTCTGGGACCAGCCAGAAGTGGTATATGCCGGTTCTCCAAACTACTCAAAATTTCCACTACCAGTTCGCCAGAACCTGTCAGAGCCTGCTGAATAGTACCCCTGTAGAAAGGGCTTTGAATGGTGGCAGAGAAGCTTCACAAGAAGCATCATATCGCTTTCTCACCTCCAGAGGAGAATTGTATCATGCGCAAGTCATATCACACTGGCCTGTGGCTAATGACCTCCCAGCTCTGGGTTCACTTATCATACTAAACCAAACTGAAATAAACAGCCCTTTTGCTCAGTGAGACATATTAACTCGGCCTTTACATCTAGCAGGAAAGTTGTAATTCATTTGAGAGAATCCAATCCAGGAAATTCTTAAGTAAGGGCCAGCCACTCAAAACAGGATGTAGAACCATACATTGGAAGGGACCTTGGAGGTCTTCTAGTCCAACCCTCTGCTCAAGCAGGAGACCATATTCCATTCCGGACAAATGGCTGTCAAGTATCTTCATAAAAACCTCCAGTGATGGTGCCTCCACAGTTTCTGGAGCCAAAAGAAGAAGGAGGAGGAGGAGGAGGAGGAGGAGGAGGAGGAGGAGGAGGAGGAGGAGGAAGAGGAAGAAGAAGGAGGAGGAGGAGGAAGAAGAAGAAGAGGAAGAAGAAGGAGGAGGAGGAGGAGGAGGAAGGAGGAAGGAGGAGGAGGAAGAAGGAGGAGGAGGAGAAAGGAGGAGGAGGAAGGAGGAGGAGGAGGAAGAAGAAGAAGAAGAGGAAGAGAAGGAGGAGGAGGAGGAAGAGGAGGAAGAAGAAAAAGGAGGAGGAGGAGGAGGAGGAGGAGGAGGAGGAAGGAGGAGGAGGAGGAAGGAGAAGGAGGAGGAGGAAGGAGGAGGAAGAAGAAGAGGAGGAGGAGGAGGAGGAGGAGGAGGAGGAGGAGGAGGTGGTATTTATTAAGAATTACTTAAGAAGGTACTTGGTTGATACCTAGGACGCTGGCAGCAACCCGTATCAACCATGAGCATCAGTCAATGGTATTTGAGATGCATTTTTGAATGTTCAGTTGACTGAGATTCATATTTAATGAATAACAATAACAATAACAATAATAATAATAATGTTGGAAGGTCATCTAGCCCAACCCTCTGCCCACGCAGGAGACCTGTACTAGGGATTGGAACCACCGAACTGCCAACCTTTCTGATTGACAAGCTCAGTATCTTAGCCACTGAGCCATCTAGTCAGGCTAAACACTGAGCTGTTCTACTGTTCAATTGTTCTCCATGTCAAGAAATTTCTCCATAGGTTTTAAGCTCGATCGATCTCTAATAAGCCTCCATGCATACATATGACCAAACCGGTCTGCCCAAACCGGTCAGAACCGGCTGAATCCCACCTCTGCATATGACCACAATTGAGGCCCAAATTTCTGTTACTAAGGGAGACATTTGTTAAAAGAATTTTGCTCCATTGTATGACCTTTCTTGCCACTCATCCGACTTCGAACCAGTCCTGACCCTGCTTAGCTTCCAGAGAAAAATCAGAGATTTAATTTAACTCACTCGTTGAAAAAAATCTAGAATATAGAACTTAGAATAACAGAGTTGGAAGGGATCTTGGAGGTCATCTAGTCCATCTCCCTGCACAAACAGGAGAGTCTATATACCGTTTCAGACAAGTGGCTGTCCAGTCTCTTCTTGGAAACCTCCAGTATTGGAGCATCCAAAAGGCAAATCATTCCATAGATTAATTGTTCTCACCGTTAGAAATTTTCTCCTTAGTTCTAAATTGCTTCTCTCCTTGATTAGTTTCCATCCATGGCTTCTCGTTTTGTCTTCAATTGCTTTGGAGAATAGTTTACTCCCTTCATCTTTGGGACAGGCCCTCAAATAGTGGAACAGCAGATAAATCTTAGGCTGGGCCCATCGAAAAATCCTTGCTGAGAACACAATCCTTTCAGCTGTCCCAAAAAGTTTCCAAACCCATTTGTACTCTGAATCAGGTTTCCCTGAGGGCACAGATAAATCTCCAAGCGGCCTCAATGATCCTCAGAGGGAGTACTAATGACCAGATGACTGCAAGGTTTAGAAATTTTCTTCCATTCTCCGCCATTCATTCAGAACAGAAGAAACCTCTTGGGTGAGAAGTGAAACGTCTTCGAGGAAAAACAATGTCCAGGTGCCTCTTGAAAAAAAGCACCGTTATAATCCCGCCAGTTTTGCCGAGCGATGCTTCCTTTTTATGCCAAGCATTCTCTTTCACACCCTTCTCTAACACACCATTTGAACCCCTCAAAAGGACAATAAAAAAACCTACGGCAAAAGCCCCGCTCTGTTTCTTTGGTTGGTTAATTGTGATGTCTCAGCAATGGTTTTGCGCACCTTTCTAACCCCTTTCCGGACCACATGTCAGAGATCAATACTGCAGATGTTGACTTAGCTACCCTGCCTGCAAGAGGTATTTTAATACCTTAAAAGTGTGACAACAAAGAAGAAAGAGGGTTCAGACAGAGACAGAAGGATGGCTCTTTTTTTTCCCCTAATCCAAATTTCTGGAAATTCGTTTCCAGGTTGCCTTAATTTTTTGACGTTCTACTTCTCAAGGTTTTTTTTCCCCCTCTTCTCGCTCTCTCTCTCTCATACACATCTTTCTCTGCCTCTCTCATCTTTGTCTATCTATATCTATCTCTTTCTATCTATTTTTCTATCTATCTATCTATCGCTATCTATCTATCTCTAAATCTCTGTCTCTTTCTATATCTATCTATCCATCTATCTCTAAACCTCTATTTTTCTATCTGTCTATATCTATCTATCTATATCTATCTATCTCTAAATATTGTTCTATCTATCTCTATCTATCTATCTGTATCTATCTTTAAATCTATTTTTCTATCTCTATCTATCTATCTATCTCTAAATCTCTAACTATCTATCTCTAACTATCTATTTTTCTATCTATATCTATCTATCTATATCTATAAATCTCTATTTTTCTATCTATCTATCTAGCTGAATCTCTATTTTTCTATCTCTATCTATCTCTATCTATCTATCTCTATGTATCTACCTCTAAATTTCTATCTCTATCTATCTCTAAATATCTATTTTTCTATCTATCTATCTATCTATCTATCTATCTATCTATCTATCTATATCTAACTATAAATCTCTATTTTTCTATCTATCTCTATCTATCTAGCTAAATCTCTATCTATTTTTCTATCTATCTATCTATCTATTTATCTATCTATCTATCTATCTACCCATCTATCTATCATATCTCTCCCTCATCTATCTAGAATCTGTCTGTCTGTCTGTCTGTCTGTCTGTCTCTCTCTCTCTGTCTCTGTCTCCCACCCCCCTTTCTATTTTTCCCTCCCGCAATGCATATTAAATGTTAACATGTTATCCTTGACCTTTTCAATCCACAAAGATGAAAATTCAATTCCCTGCTGGCAAGTGAGGTGGATGGGGAGAGACGGACTGAAGGCAATAGAGGCTTTGAAGAAAATGCCATTGGCAAAATGTTTGTCTCTTTCTCTGTGTATGTGTGTTTGTGTGTTTCATGCACCTGGTGAACAGAGCTCACTCACTGAAGAATTCGGAGTACCACGAGACCATTACCATTTTCCTAGCTAGACAGGACCGGGTTTGGCCAAGGAAGAGAAGACTTGGGTTCAAATGCTGATTGATACTTTTCAAGTGG
This sequence comes from Arizona elegans, assembly GCA_022577455.1. Classification (NCBI taxonomy): domain Eukaryota; kingdom Metazoa; phylum Chordata; class Lepidosauria; order Squamata; family Colubridae; genus Arizona; species Arizona elegans. Next base: position 86,905,419 of record JAKOOJ010000007.1, on the reverse strand, counting down.
CTAGATCAATCAGAACCCATCGCTTTGATCCCATCCAGAAGGGGTGAGAATAAAAGAGAGACACACACACACACCCCCGCTGCATGCAAGAAGCCCTCATTTGCTAAAACCAGGTTTCACAAATCCAATGTCAACTTGCAAAGCTTTCAAGTTGCCATAAGCAGGAGGGAGGGAGAACTGAAGTGAATTCCATACATTCTTCCTGACCGCAATCAGAAGGAGGGTGTTAGGTTTCACAGCCAGCCAAAGTGGGTAATTGGAGAACGTGATTTATGACATGGCCAGGGAGGAGGGGAGAGACAGGGTCATAGGGGAATGTAAATCTGCGTGGGATCAGTCCTAACTGCATCCAAGTATTGCCGGAATGTTGCTCCTAATAAATAAATATATTTCCTTTGAAGTTTGGATCATGGCTCATGAATTAATTAGGGCATCTTTTGGAAACTTGACATCCAATTGCCGGGGTGACATGTCACATAAGGGGCTTTGCTCACCAAGATGAATTAGTCAGGTTTTTAAAACGATGGGCTGTTTCAAACCACGGGCCCTGATTTCTGACACCATGCCAAAATGCAAGCTATCCAACTCGTTTTGATTTATATTGCAGGCCCCACCTTGGTGGGCTTCATTCCAGCTTCTTAGAACATAGATGTTCTGTCCCCGTACCATGCACACACCCCCACAGACGGCCCGGAGTTAATAAGCAACACGACAAAACTCTTTGATGATAAAGCTGGCAGCAATCCAGTGGCTAGCTGCCAATTCAGACTTTACTCACAGAAAACAAAGATTAGTCCAAATGCAGTCCGATAAAGCAGGCAAAGTCCAGTAACGCAGAGATCATGGATTATTTCTAGTTTTTGCTCGTCACAAACTGAACCGGCCACCACACCACATTTATACCCTGTGGGGTGTGGTCCAGTGACTCAGCTAATCTCTGGCACGCCTTCCCCTCTGCTGCGCACACTTCTCCCTGCGCCTCTGTCGCGGGTCCAGCCAGCACTTATCTTCCTCATCGCTGTCCACCTGTGGCTGCGGGGACGTGCTTGGCTCTGAGCCTATCTTTTGGCCTTCGGTGTCCTCCGGAGGCATTGCAAGAGAGGAGGGTCCTGGAGAGGGAGGCCTTGCCAACTCCTCTCCCTCACTCTCAGAGTCTGCATCTGTCGATAGCCCAGGCTCAGGCAACGGAGCCACAACAATAGAATCATAATGTCAGCACGTCGAGATGCATTTATCCTAGTGTTGACATAAGAAGGAGAACGCAAGTGTCTGCAACGGGATGGTTGCCTTTCACCCACTTATTTCCTCTGGAGATAATGTCCCCTAGGAGATGGATGGGAGGGGGGAAATTCTTTGAATTGGAGCAGTAGATTAGGGGTGAATGATTGGGAAGATGTCCAATGAATGCAGAGGAGTGGGGGAAGGAAGAGGAGGAGTTTTGAGGCAGCACATCAGTGCCGGCTGCAACGAGTCAGTGTAAAAAGTGCTGGGCTTAATAAAATGAAAGTTTGTTTTATAAAAGACTTTGTTTGTGATGCAATTTATTTGAAGACAGCCTGAAAACCTGACATGTAGGGTTTGAAGGGACCTTGGAGGTCTTCTAGTCCAGCCCCTTGCTCAAACAAGAGACCCTATACCACTGGTGGCTAACCTTTTTGCCATTGCGTGCCAAAAGCAGGGGGAGTGCGGGGGGATGGAGCACACACATGCCCATACTCATAATTCAATGCCCCCCACGCCCCACCCCTCCGCGCATTCACGCAGGCTACCCTGCTACCTCCGCTTTTGGCATGCGCCAGCAAAAAGGTTACCGGTGGGCCCAGAAAGCCCATTTTTCACCCTCCCCATGCTCCAGAGGCTTTCTTGGAGCCTGGGGAGGGCGAAAACAGCCCTCAGGAGGTTGGAAATGGCCTGTTTCCCAACTTCCGGTGGGCCTGGAAGGCCTGAAAATCAGCTGGCGGGTGTGACCATGCATGCTGGAGCTGAGTTAGAGCAACATTCATGTGCCCACAGATATGGCTCCACGTGCCACCTGTGGCATGCATGCAATAGGTTTGCCATCACGGCCCTATACCGTTTCAGACAAATGGCTGTCCAATCTCTTCTTAAAAACCTCCAGTATGGAAGCCCCCACAACTTCTGAAGGCAAATTCTCAAAGTAGGATACACAATCTCTCAACTTGTTGGGGTCAAAGCTTGTTGGGACAGGATTGTGCTGAATTGTTTCTGAGATATCACCCAGGTGGGACCATGTGTGTTTACAGAATAGATACAGAATAGAATACAGAATAACTGAGTTAGAACCAAGCTCAAAGAACACCAGGCACCTGGCGGTCCCCCTCCTCCTCCACTCCATAAACCCCACTCCTGTCGAGCATTGATGATGTTACATGGTTGGGTCATGAAACGTCTTCAACAGTGGTGGATTTCGAAAAATTCTACTACCGGTTCTGTGGGTGTGGCTTGGTGGGCGTGGCATTGCTTGGTGGGCGTGGCTTGGTGGGGCGTGGCAGGGGAAGGATACTGTCAGCGTTTCAGCACTGACATAGAAAGGGAGATAAGCCCTGGACTTTTGCCTGCTAAATCCCTTTGAAGCTTGGTCTCCGTGGAAATGAAGAGGGGGGGGGAACATTCCTGTGAAATGACGAGACAAGAAGTCAGGAGAGTGACTTGGAAGATAGCCAATGAGAAGCAGAGAATTGGGGATCGGAAAGGGAGGGATTGGGGGGCAAAAGGTCAGTCTTGTCCGCACGAGTCATGATCCGGTTGCTGTGCTCGAATAAAGAGAAGATTTCCTTAAAGATTGGCAGTTTGGAAATTCATTTATTTTGAGATAGCATCGAAGTCTGACAGATACTATAAAATCTCCAATACCAATCCACACCAGGGGAAGGATACTGTAAAATCTCTGTTCCTTCCCCAATCCAGGGGAAAGTTACTGCAAAATCCCCATTTCCTCCCGATCAGCTGGGACTTGGGAGGCAGAGAATAGATGGGGGTGAGGCCAGTCAGAATTTTTAACTACCGGTTCTTCAAACTACTCAAAATTTCCACTACTGGTTCTCCAGAATTGGTCAGAACCTGCTGAAGCCCACCTCTGGTCTGCAAGAAAACAACCATAACTCAGAAAGCATCAAGGACTCCACAGTCATCCATTCCTCAAATTCTAATTCAATTCAAATTTTTATTGTTAGTGCACAACATATGTACAATGAGATTGGTTGAACTCCCTCAGTGCACCCCCCCAACACAATACAACTCACAGTGAAGACAGAAAATCCCTAACCCAATAAACCTCCTCCTCCTCCTCCTCCTCCACTCCCTTGAAGCTCTGATGATGTTACCTAGTTGCATCATGAAACGTCTACAAGAAAACAGCCAAACTCAGAGAGCACTAAGGACTCCACAGTTGTCTTTCTCCTCTTCCTCCTCCTCTTCCTCCTCCTTCTTGTAAACTCTACTCCCTTGTAGCCCTGATGTTGTTACCTAGTTGTAACAATCATGAAATGTCATGAAATGTCTGCAAGAAAACAAGCAAGCTCAGACAGCACCAAAGGAAGAATATTTCTTAAAGAACATCATTCAACACATAACAATGTCCTGCAAGACCAGGGGTGAAATCCAGCAGGTTCTGAAGAACTGGTAGCAGAAATTTTGAGTAGTTCAGAGAACCATCAAATACCAATTCTGGCTGGCCCCAGAGTGGGGTGGGAATGGGGATTTTGCAGTATCCTTCCCCTGCCATGCCCACCAAGCCACGCCCACCAAGCTACACCATGCCCACCAAGCCACGCCCACAGAACTGGTAGTAAAAAAAAATTGAATTTCACCACTGCTGCAGAACCTAATGAAGAACGACCAACATTTTATAGGTGGCATTTAACACCGGCGAGATTGGCTAAAATGTACGCAAATATAAAAACGGACTGCTGGAAGTGTAAATATAAGGACGGAACATTTTATCACATGTGGTGGCAATGTCCCAAAGCAAAGAAATATTGGGAACAGATAAGGAGATGGTTACAGGAGATAACAGGGAAACAAATTGAATTTAAACCTGAGTTATTTTTATTAGGAATAAAGATAAAGAAGCAACTCCAACATATCATTTTACGTATAGTAACAGCAGCACGAATTATTTATGCCCAATGTTGGAAACTTGAAAATATACCAGCCAACGAGAGGATTATTCATAAGATATTAGAATGTGCCGAGATGTATGAGTTCACATTAGAAATAAAAGACAAGGAAGAATCAGAATTTTATGAGGTGTGGGATAAGTGGTATAAGTGGTTAAAACAGAGAAACAAAAATGTATAGAAATAAATGTAGATACCTGTAAGAGACACATGACACAGTATTGTTAAAAAACGCTTATTGTTATGTAAATTGGAAAAATGGGGGGGGGGGAAATTTAAAAAAAGAAGAAGAATGACCAACAACGAGCCACTGGCCCGTTTCTCACACGATCCACCATGAAGTCATAAAAGCCATTGTCACAAAGTCATTGTTCTGTCCCCAACCCCACGGACACACCCCAACAGACGTTCAGGAGTTAAAGACCAAACCAGCCGGCAAAATCCTTTTCCTTATGATAACGGAACTTGGCAACAACCTAATAGCTGCCTGCCAAGAGTTTATTATTTACAAAGAGGAGAGATAACTTCTCCCCACTTCTGATACATCAAAGGAAAGCAGCTCAATAATTACAATCAAGTCCAGAGATAATCCAGTCTTAAAGCAAAAGTCCGGCAATGCAGAATGGCGTGGAAGCTTTCAGCTTTGTTCGTCACAAGGTTTGACTGGCCACCACGCTCCCTTTTATATCCTGTGGGGTGTGGTCCAGTGACTCAGCCTAATCTCGGGTACGCCCTTTCTTCTGTTGCGCGCGCTTATCTCTGCGACGCTGGCGTGGATCCAGCCAAGACTCATTACTCTCATCACTGTCCATCTGTGGCTGCGTGGACGTGCTTGGCCCCAGCCCTATCTCTTGCTCTTTGGCGGACACCGAAGGCATTGCCAGAGAGGAGGGTCCTGGAGAGGGAGGCCTTGCCAACTCCTCCCCTTCACTCTCGGAGTCCTCTCCTGACAATGACACAGGCTCAGGTAACGGAGCCACAACAGTCATTGATTTAGCAATGAAATGTTAGAATGGTTTGAATGAAGATGAAGATAGAAGAAACTTATGGAAGATGGAGAAGAAGCCTAGAAGATAACACCCGAGATGTCACAGGGAAGGGAGGATTGATGTATTAAATGTTTGTTTGTCTTAAAAAATAAAATAAAAAAATTACTAAAAAAAAAAAAACAGTCATAAAAGCCGAGTTACATCAAAGCAGAGAGAGCAGACGGCCCGATGCATTGGCGGGGTTAAAGTTCTTCTTTTTAAAAGAGCAGTCATCTTATTTATCTCGTGGCGGATGGACGGGGACGGGCAGGGAAGACAGTTTTAAGCTTCAGAAAAAACCTCACTCATCTCCTTTAAGTCCAGCCTTTCTTGTAGAGAACTGGCAGCAGAAAATATGAATGGCATTGAAAATCTTACATCCCCTTTGTTAAGGCTCCTATATCACATCCAGGAGTTGGAAAAAGCTATTATTTTCTCCTTCCCCGAATTCACTGCCAGCATAAACTGCATATTGTTTCAATAACTCCAGATGATTCTCTTAATCCAGCCTGATCGTATTTATTTCCCTGGCTCGCCTCTTGAGGTTAGCTACTTCCCTACCTCCCTGCTTAATTATCAGGCATCTCTCACGAAGCTACTCACCAGAAAATTGTGCAGCTTTTATATATATATATATATACATACACACACACACACACATATATACATACATACATACATACATACACACACACACACACACACACACACACACACACACACATATATATATATATATATATATATATATATATATATATGCCTTCTGCTGGGGCCATCATGTTATTTGAGAATTTTATGTCTCTTTGGATTATAGAGCCATATAATCAGGCTATATAGGATGGGTGAGGGATGAACGAGAGAGAGAAAAAAGAATTGCAGAATAGTAATTGGCCATCATAGGAGGAAAGCAACCATTTCGCTATATTCTGCATTGGTCAAACCTCACTTTGTAACTGGGATCACTTCTGGGCATGTAATGCTTATGGATGGATGGATATGTAGGAAGGTAGCACCCACCCCTCTCCTAGAAGAAGGAAATATTCTAGGAAATATTAAAAAGGCAGAATATTGTATTTCCTTGGATGAGAAATGGAGAAATGTGTTTGTTTGTTTTTTTGAGGCAGGAAGCAGACTCACCCTTAATAGCCCCCACCCTCCTCAATAGCCCCCAGCAGATGTCAGCACTTAAGAGATAAAGAGATAGCTAGGTCTATTCATAAACAAATACCCTCAGCCAAGATCCAACAAAGGTAGGAGTAGCCCTCTACCAATCTAGCAACAGAACTCACCACTTGGCACCTGGGGAGATTGCATCACCCAGCAAGACTCAACCAAGCTTGGCAGCTCTTCTCATACGTGCACTAGGAACAGGCTCCTCCTGTTCCTCTGTCTCTCTACTGTCAGCCTCTGGAGGCTCCGGAGTCCGCACATCACTCCCCGATGGCCCTGGCCCCATCTCTGCCTCTGACGCAGAGCCCTCATCCGGGCCTTCCCCAGCCTTCAGGACTGGCCCATGTTTCCCCCCCAGCCTCCTCACTGTCCGACTCCACTGCCAGCTCCGCAGGCTGCTGGTGGACCACAACACTACCGTGGACCTCTCCCCATTTTTAAGAGGTCCATAAAGGGGGCGTGCATAAGAGCACCAGCGTGCCTATTGTCCCTGTCCCCATTTGTAAATCAGGTCCTTCCGCCTTCGCTGGTTCACTGCATCTAAATTAAAACCAAAAAGCTGAAAATAGAAAGGTACCCCTCAATCAAACTTCATCTCGATGTCCTCTTTGCCATCGTACCCAGCCAGATGTCTCCAAGGGGATCAAGAGTCAAAAAAATAAAAATAAAAATAAATCCAAACGATGGCTGTGATTGTATGAACAAAACTTTGCTCCTTTGAAAATGGCTGACCTTGTGTAAAAAAAAAAGAAGGGGGAGGGGCTTCAGTGACACCATTCTGACTGCCATCTTGACATTTTCTGGACTCCCTCCTTCCCCAGCTCCTTCTTTTGGCTGCCTTCTCCCCAACAGGTTTAACCAGGTCCGTGAAAAACTCAGCAGAGTCATTTTTGGAATATGCCAAACTTATCGATAGAAGAGAAGCTTTGTGTTGTGGCCCCGCCCTCTGAGCCTATCTCATCGGAGGAAGAAAGCTCCAAACATGAGGAAGAGGAGTCAGCCAGGCCTCCCTCTCCAGGCCCCTCCCCTCTGGCACTGTCTCAGGTGCCGGCCGAGGGAGAGGAGATTAGCCAGGAGCCAGGTGTCTCTGATGAGGGCGAGGAAGGAGAGCCGTCATTCCTGGGTGCACGCCAACGAAGGCGTGATAAACGCTTGCAGCAGTTAAGGAGGCGTGCTAGGGATTAGAACTGAGTCACTGGACCACACCCCAGAGACTATATAAGAGAGGGTGGTGGCTGGTAAAACTCCGTGACGAACAAAAACGAACTTTGGCTAGTCTGAAGCTGCCGAAGGGATATTGTTTTGCTGGACTATTTGCAATGCGTATGTAATTTTATGTTATCTGTTGCAGTAAAAGCTCTTGGCAGACGATGCTTATATTGTTGCCAAGTTTGAGATAACGACCTGTGTGCATGCCAAGTACTTTCTTAACCCTCGGCTGGCTGTGTTTGTGTGTGTGTGGACGGGGATAGATCACTTTGTAGCTCGGAGTTGAACTGTGGGGTCCTTGGTCGTTTCTGAACTTGTTTTCTTGAAGACATTTTATGACTCAACGAGGTAACATCATCAGTGCTAGAAGGGAGTGGGGTTTGGGAGGAGGAGAACAGTGGGGTCCTTAGTGCTCTCTAAGCTTTGTTGTTGTTGTTGTTGTTCTTTGCAGACATTTCATGACCTAACTAGATAACATCATCAGTGCTAGAAGGGAGGGGGGTTGTGAGGAGAAGGAAGGGGAAGGAGAGGAAGAGGAGGAGGAGGACAAGGACTGTGGGGTCCTTGGTGCTCTCTGGGCTTGGTGGTTTTCTTGCAGACATTTCATTACCCAACTGGGTAACATCATCAGTGGGATGAGGAGGAGGGCAATTATAACTGTGGTGTTAATGCTCTCTGAGCTTGGTTGTTTTCTTGCAGGTATTTCCTGACCCAACTAGATAACATCATCAGTACTAGAAGCCTTATGTCAGAAGTCTTCTTACCATGGATGTGATTCTCCAGTTGGGTCTTGAAAATTCTCCCAGAAAACAACCCATGCTCGGAGACTACCAAAGACCTCACATGCCAAAACATTTTGAGCTAGCTTTTGAGTTGGGAATGTTTGTGCCTGAGCCCATTATGCCAACTCAGTTTGGTGGCTTCGTGCAACCCCCCCCCCCATCCCCCTAATTTGGGGAAATATTTTAACTGCATGGAGATTTGTCTGTAGGCACACACAGAGGGCAGATCTCTGCAAACAAGTAAAGACGTATTGAAATATGTGGGATTCTGCTGCCCTCTAGAGTCCAAACTAAGTAAATATCCACCCACATTGAAAAAATTGGGGAGTGGGAAGGAGACACACAAAACTGCTCAATTAATTATGTGCTGTAGATTAAATCAGGTTTTTTTTTTCCCCATTTAAAACTGGAAGAGAGCAGTCCAGGCCAAGTGGAGGGGTTTAGCTGTACAGAGTCGCAGAGACAGGGGAAGAGATTTTAAGAATCCCCCTTCCGGCATCGTCTTGAGTCTGTTAAGGGAAATGGGAGAGGGAGGATGAATTGGTCTGATTGAGCTTGCAGTGGCCGGACTTCTGATGCAGCATCGCCATCCTGAGTTCAGAACTTGGAAGTGGTGAAAAAGGAAGAATTGCTCCCTAGCCTGAACCTCCCAGAATAAAACTGGATTTTTGGCACTTGAGAATGAAAGGGGTCGTAAGGAAGAAAGCAGCAGACAGAATGACCGAATAACAGTGTGGGAAGGGACCTTGGAGGTCATCTAGTCCAACCCCATCCCTGCACCCCCCCAGCCCACGCCAGAGACCCTACACCAGGGTCAGCAACCTGCGGCTCTGGAGCCGCATGTGGCTCTTTCACCCCTCTGCTGCGGCTCCCTGTCACTCAAAACATGCATCACAACCGCCAATGTGCGACACCCGCCGGCACGCTATTTATTGAGCTTTTCAACCCCCGGTAGGCCAACCATGGATAAATCCAAGAAAAGAAAAGTTTCAGAAGAAAACAGAACATTTAATTCAACTACATATGATAGTTTTGTGGCCGCTCAAGAAATAGTCAGGCACGGGAAGGATTTTGTGGCTCCCGATGTTTTCTTTTCTGTGGGAATTGGGTCCAAACGGCTCTTTGAGTGTTTAAGGTTGCAGACCCCTGTTCTAGAGTCTCAACATCTTTTTTTTTTTTTTTTTTTTTTGCAATATCGTGGCAACTAAAACTGGATGCAATATTCCAAGTATGGTCTTACCCAAGGGTCAGCAACCTGTGGCTCCGGAGCCGCATGTGGCTCTTTGGACTCTCTGCTGTTGCTCCCTGTCAGGGGATACCACCATTGGCTGGGCCCGCCCCTCGCCCTCCCCTCCCAGTCACTTCTCGCCTGGCCTGAGAATGGAAAAGAGACATAGAGATACAGAGAGAGGGAGAGAGAGACATAGAGAGATACAGAGAGAGAGAGGGAGAGAGAGACATAGAGAGATACAGAGAGAGAGAGGGAGAGAGAGACATAGAGAGATACAGAGAGAGAGAGGGAGAGAGAGACATAGAGAGATACAGAGAGAGAGAGGGAGAGAGAGACATAGAGAGATACAGAGAGAGAGAGGAAGAGAGACATAGAGCGATACAGAGAGAGAGAGGGAGAGAGAGACATAGAGAGATACAGAGAGAGAGAGGAAGAGAGAGACATAGAGAGATACAGAGAGAGAGAGAGGAAGAGAGAGACATAGAGAGATACAGAGAGAGAGAGAGAGGGAGAGAGAGACATAGAGAGATACAGAGAGAGAGAGGGAGAGAGAGACATAGAGAGATACAGAGAGAGAGAGGGAGAGAGAGACATAGAGAGATACAGAGAGAGAGAGGGAGAGAGAGACATAGAGAGATACAGAGAGAGAAAGGGAGAGAGAGACATAGAGAGATACAGAGAGAGAGACATAGAGAGATACAGAGAGAGAGAGGAAGAGAGAGACATAGAGAGATACAGAGAGGGAGAGAGAGACATAAAGAGATACAGAGAGAGAGAGGGAGAGAGAGAGATAGAGAGATACAGAGAGAGAGAGGGAGAGAGAGACATAGAGAGATACAGAGAGAGAGAGGAAGAGAGAGACATAGAGAGATACAGAGAGAGAGAGGGAGAGAGAGACATAGAGAGATACAGAGAGAGAGAGACATAGAGAGATACAGAGAGAGAGAAGAAGAGAGAGACATAGAGAGATACAGAGAGAGAGAGGGAGAGAGAGGCCTTCCGCCGCGCTCTAAAGACCTTTTTATTTCACCAGGTGGGCCTGGCCTAACTTTCTCCCTCTTTTTAAACATTTTTTATATTTTTTAGTATTTTTAAATTAGTATTTAGTAATTTAGTATTTTAAATTTTTAATATTTTTTAGTATTTTTAATATTCAAAGTTTAAATTTGTTTTAAATCGATTGGGGTTTTAAATTTGTCTGGGCCAAACTATTTAATTCAATTTTATCTCTGCTTTTTAAATTTTGTATATATGTATTTTATTGTTGGCTGTTCACCGCCCTGAGTCTTTCGGGAGTAGGGTGGTATATAAATCAAATAAAAGTAAAAGTAAAAGTAAAATAAAGTAAAAGTAAAGAGGGGAGAGAGAGAGATGTCAAAAAGATTATGTGGTTCCCAGTGTTTTTTAACAACCGGTTCTCTGCTCTAATGACCGGCTGGGTAGGCGTGGCTGGGGGGTGTCATGTGACTGGTGGAAGTGAGTGACATTGAGTTGGCCACGCGCACCCAGCTTTTGTGGCTCCCGGTGTTTTCTTTTGTGTGGGAAACGGGCCCAAATGGCTCTTTGAGTATTTAAGGTTGCAGACTCCTGGTTTTACCAAAGCAGTATAAAGCGTACTAAGATTTCTTTCTTTGAAACTATACCTCTGTTGCTGCAGCCTAGGCTTTTTATTTTTATTTTTTATTTTTTGGCAACAGTGGCTGCTAAGACAGACGTTTAAACATGAGCCACTCTTTCAGAAAGTTGCATACCAAGAGGGAGCGTTTCAAGAAAAAGAACCGGGGTTATTAATATTTAAAAAGTCATCACGGAGAAAAATTTCTGCCATGAAACCAGTCACCGGGGAAGTTTGCACGCTAAAAGTTCTTCAGGGAGAATTTAAGTTGACAAGTTCAGTACTTTGAGGACACAAGCGCATAAAAGCGCCATATGTTAGGGAAAGTTGCAAAGATACATATGTGCAGGTGGGTGAGAGAAAAAAAATCTGTAAGGGAAACCACGAGCAGCTGAACATTTATCGACTTGTTCTAGCCCCGTTTCTCACTTGCGGCTTCCTGAAAGTTACAGGAAGTCCTCGAGTTATGACCATAGTCGAGCCTGCGAATTATGATTGGAAGTTGTGACGGTCAGGTGATGGAGTTTAGCAGAGATGGCTAAATTGACTGCTGTGATAAAAGAGGTGGGAAAAAAACACAATTACTTTTGTTTCTGCTGGGAAACCGCTTCTGGACTTTGTGCCTGAGGTGGAAAAAAAAAACTGATGAAATTACTAGGTGCTATTTTTTTAATTATTAAAGAGTTTTACAGTTTTACACAAACCTGTTCCCCCCTCCTCCCCCCTCCCTATCCCTCCCCCCTCTCCCCCCCGACTTCCCAGAGCAAAATACAGGGTAAAATATTAAACAAACATAGTCAAACATAAACAACCTAACTATAAACTCTAAACATCCCTCAGCATTTTAACTCCCCCTTACACTAGGTGCTATTTTTGAGTCCAGTACAGTCCTCGATTTACGATGCTAACGGAGCTCAAAATTTCCATTGCTAAGCAAGAGAGTTGTTAAGTGAGTTTTGCCCCATGTTCTTTGCCATGGCTGTTAAGTGAATCACTGCAGTTGTTAAATTAGTAACCTGGTTGTTAAGTCGCAAAACAATGTTATGTGACCTCGGGACCCTGCAATCGTCATAAATAGGAGCCAGTTGCCAAGCATCTGAATTTTGATCACATGACCACAGGGACGCTGCAATGGTCATAAGTGTGAAAAATGGTCATAATTCACTTTTTTTTAGTGCCGTTGTAACTTTGAATCACTGAACAAATGGTTGTAAGTCAAGGACTACCAGTAGTGTAAATATATAGTCATCATCTTCATTTAACGACCCCATAATCCCTTGCGGGGTAGAGTCTGGGCAACTGAATGGAGCTAGCGGAGTGTTTTGATTGCCAGATGCCCTTCCTGTTGCCAATGCGGAGTTTTGTTCAGCAGATATATTCTCCGAGTGCCCAGAGAGAGAGAAATATCTGCCTCTACCTAGGATCGAACTCACAGCCTCCTGATTGTGAGGCGAGAGCTCCACCTCTAGGCCACCGCACCAGGGGTGGTTTCTACTTACCTTTACTACCAGTTCACAACGGGGTCGCGCGCGCATGCACAGAAGCTTTCTGATGACGCCGGGGTCAGTGGGCGGAGCCTCCCACCGGCTTTACTAGCGGTTCTTGCGAACCGGTCTGAACCAGGGGCAACCCACCATTGCACCGCACCCAGTGGTGGGTTCCTTCCGGTTCGGTCCGGTTCGGCCGAGCTGGTAGCAGTGACGATATGACATCACCGAACCAGTTCTCCCCCCCCTCCCATCCCCCCCCCACCCCACCCCCGTTATTCTTACCTTTTATTTGGCCCCACCTCCAATCTATTGCTGCCTCCTGAGTCCCAGCTGATGACTAGAGGGAAAAAAAACTGTTTAAACTCTTGCCACGGGGCTTCCAAGGGCCGTCCTACAGCTGATCAGTGTTAAAAGCAAACAAATGAGTCGAGTCGTAAGTGTGAGGACTGGTCGTAAGTGCGAGGACCTTCCAGAAATGACTCTGACCCGCTAGCCACACCCACCTAGTCACATGACCTCCAAGCCATGCCCACAAAATAAGCCACGCCCACAGAAGCGGTAGTAAAAAAAATTTAGAACCCACCCCTGACCGCACCACTCCTAGTATAAATATACAATGAAGGAATAATAATAAAAACAATTACATCACGTCACCTTTCGTGGTTGCACGAGGGAAACAAAAGCTTTACTTCGTTATATTTTTCTTTTTTTCTTGCTATCCAACGTGGGAGACACGCTGGCATTTGATACGAGGCAATAATTAACTTCTGATAGAAAATGATTGAGGAAACAGCACGGATAATTTGCTCGCCAGAGATCCCCGTTTAATCTTTGCCAAGGTACATTAATAAATTTTTCATCTTGGGCCGAACGAGAGGGATGTTTAACCCTTAGAAGGGTATTAATTAGCAGTACCCTCTCCTTTGACAAACTGAAGGCAGGGCCCATCCCTCCGTATTGAGATAAGCAAATAATAAGAAAGAAGAAAAGAAAGAAGCAAGAAAAGAGGGGGAAGTCAGGAAGTCATGAGGGCTATGTTCACACAACAGCAGAGGTGGGATTCGCATAATGTACCCTCACTTCACTTGCATGCACCCCTACCCTGCACACACGGCCTTCCACGCATGTGCAGTTTGTACACATGAAAATAGCAATAGCAATAGCTCTTAGGCTTATCTACTGCTTTTTAATACTTTCCAACTCTCTATAAGCAGCTTAGAGAGTCAGCCTATTGCCCCTAACAATCTGGGTCCTCATTTTACCCACCTCGGAAGGACGGAAGGACGAGTCAACCTTGAGGCTGGTGAGAATCGAACTGCTGGCAGTTGGCAGAATTAACCTACAATTCTGCATTCTAACCACTGCCCCACCAGGAAGAAGAATGAGAAAGGGAATAAAAGAAGAAGGAAGGAAGATAAGGAAGGAAGGAAGGAAGGAAGGAAGGAAGGAAGGAAGGAAGGAAGGAAGGAAGGAAGGAAGGAAGGAAGATAGGGCAATAGCTCTTAGACTTATCTACTGCTTTTCAGTACTTTCCAACTCTCTATAAGCAGCTTAGAGAGTCAGCCTATTGCCCCTAACAATCTGGGTCCTCATTTTACCCACCGCGGAAATTTATCTAATATTCCTTCCTTCTCCTCTTTTCTCTACAGCAACCCTGTGAGGTTATTTTATTTTATTTTATATTTTATTAATTTGCATTTTGCCTTTATTATTTTTATAAACAACTCAAGAGGGTGAACATGTCTAATATTCCTTCTCCTCTTTTATTTTTTTATTTTTTATTTTATTAATCTGTCTTTTGTCTTTATTGTTTTTATAAATAACTCAAGCTAGTGAACATCTCTAATATTTCTTCTTCCTCTTTTTTTTAAATTAATTTGTATTTTGTCCTTATTATTTTTAAAAATAGCTCAAGATGGTGAGCATATCTAATATTCCTTCCTCCTCCTCTTTTCTCCACAACAACCCTGTGAGGTAGGGCTGGGCTGAGAATGAGTGACTGGCCCAAAGTCACCCAGCTGACTTTCAGGCCTAAGGCAGAACTAGAATTCACAGTCTCCTGATGATTGGCTCAAACTCACCCAGCCGCTTTTATGCCTAATGTGGGACTAGAACTCATTTCTCCTGGTGACTGGCCCAAAGTCACCCAGCTGACTTTCAGGCCTAAGGCCGAACTAGAATTCACAGTCTCCTGATGATTGGCCCAAAGTCACCCAGCTGACTTTCAGGCCTAAGGCAGAACTAGAATTCACAGTCTCCTGGTGATTGGCTCAAACTCACCCAGCCGCTTTCATGCCTAATGTGGGACTAGAACTCATTTCTCCTGATGATTGGCCCAAAGTCACCCAGCTGACTTTCAGGCCTAAGGCAGAACTAGAATTCACAGTCTCCTGGTGATTGGCCCAAAGTCACCCAGCTGACTTTCAGGCCTAAGGCAGAACTAGAATTCACAGTCTCCTGGTGATTGGCTCAAACTCACCCAGCTGCTTTCATGCCTAATTCGGAACTAAAACTCATTTCTCCTGGCCCAAAGGCACCCAGCTGCCTTCCATGCCTAAGGCCGCAAAACTAGAACTCTCCCTCTCCCGGTTTCTATCCTAGTTCCTTCACCACTAGGCCAAACTAGTTTTAATCTCTTTCTGGAAAACGATGACTGTCCTTTCTGGGAGAAAAACTGGAGAGCAAGGTCATCTCATTAGTAGCACCGGTTTTATTGCAGTTTTTATTGGTAGCTTTTAGTATCATGTCTAATGGTGTTTAACTGCTTAGAATGTTTGTAAATATTTTATGGCTGTGCCACCGTGTTTGCTGTAAGATGCCTACAGTTGCAAAAGGGGCAGCCAAGAAATAATTAAAAAGTCATCAAAGCATAAACTTCCTCCTCATCCGACGAGGAACAAAGGAAAGAGGTGGCGAAGGAGGTGAAGCAGAAGAAGCGAATAAAAACAGCTGTCATAAAGACCTCGTCAGTTTCTCTAAAAATGCACGATAATAATAATAATAATAAAAAAAACCGAGATATCTCGTTTTGAGTAAGTGCCAGAAGAGGGCGTAGTTAGCCTGCTATTTCCTTCACACAACTTTGCAAACAGCTGCAGAAAGTCCAACCCAAACGAGAACATAGAATCATTGGATCGGAAGGGACCTCAGAGGTCTTCTAGTCCAACCCCCTGCTCAAGGAGAAGACCTTATATCATTCCGGACAAATAGGTGTCCAATCTTTTCTTGAGAACTTCCAGTGATGGAGAACCCATAACTTCTGAAGGCAAAGCTGTTCCACTGATTGATTGATTGTCCTCACTGTTAGGGAAATTTCTCCTTACTTCTACGTTGCTTCTCTCCTTTTTTTTTTTTTTTTTTTAAATTTGATTTATATGCCGCCCTTCTCCGGAGACTCAGGGCGGCTTACAATGCGCTAAGCAATAGCCTTCATCCTTTTGTATATTTATACAAAGTCAGCTTATTGCCCCCACAAACTGGGTCCTCAATTTACCTACCTTAGAAAGGATGGAGGCTGAGTCGACCTTGAGCCTTGGCGAGATTCGAACCTGCAGTAATTGCAGACAGCTGGTCTTAATAACCAGCTTAATAACAGGGTGCCTTAGACCACTGTACTACCAAGGCTCCTTGATTAGTTTCCATCTGTTGTTTCTCATCTTGCTTTTGAGAATAGATTGACCCCTCTCATCTCTGTAGGAGCTCCTCAAATATTGGAAGACTGCTATCGTGTCGACCTCAGGAACCACTAAATTCATAATTTTTATATATATATATATATATATGTGTATATATACATATATACATATATATGTAGGTCTTTGGTTATTCGGGTCTTCTCCCACGTAAAATTGGAAGTGTATGTAGGAAGACCTACATACAAACACCCGCGAAAACCTGAGAAATATATATATATATATATATATATATATATATATATATATATATATATATATATATATATATATATAATTTATTTATAAGTATAAACTAAACAGAACAATGAAACATATAAAACATAAAAACATATAAACATCCATTTCAATACATGTTCAGTTTGTCGCAACTATAATATACATTTCTCTTTGTATTTTGACTCTTCCTTATTTGGTCATTCCCTTTTATCTATCTAATATTGATCTTTGATAACCTATGTCTGTTCTTTGTTTCCATCATTTTATATTTGGTCATTTTATTTACTTCCTATTGCTTCATCTCTTTCCTATCTTTCAACCAACTATACCACTTTTCCCATACTAAGTAAAAGTCATGTTCTTCCCTATTTTGTAATTCCTTTAAATTTTAAATTCCGCAGACCACTTATATGATCTACCTAATGACTGGGTGGGTGGGTGGGTGTGGCTAGGTGGTCATGTGACTGGATGGGTGTGGCCAACTCAATGTCACTCACATCAAGGAGCATCTCGCCAGCCTCTACTCGCCCCTCCCACTCACTCCGCTCCTGCCCCCCCCCCAGCCTCCTTAGGGCCCCAACAGGAAGCAGCTGTTGGAGCGAAGCAGCCAGCAGGAGAAAGAGTTGGCAAAACAGCTGGCTTAGCTCAAATTGGATCTGGCCGAGAAGGAGGCTCAGTAGAAACACCTCACTGAGGACTAGGAGCATAGGCTTTCCAAGCAGAGGGAAGACCTGCGGGAGTGGAAGGCCAGGTAGCGGCTCCTGGAAGCTCAGCGGGCTGAGATGGTCAGCCAGTTCCAGGCCATGATGCAGTCCCAGTGGAACGAGGCCCTCCGGCTCTTCGCCAAAATCGGCACTTCCGTCCACCCTTCGCCCAAAGCCCCACACCAGGAGTCCGAAGCAGACCCCAAGGTTGGAGTTTCTGCCCCCTTCTGACTGACACAAAAAGACCCCGAAGGGAAGAGACTCTCTGCAGCAACACAAATGTTCCGTCCCAGGGGCCGTAGTTTGAGGACCCCTGATTTAGTGCAATATATAAAAAAATTCTGTCCTTCTATTAGTTCGTTGAATGTTCTTCCATCTTCTGGTTTAGCAAACCTCTCCTGAAGTTCTCCAGAAGTTCCACCAAAGGGATGACGGATCATGCCAGATAAACAAGCTGGCTTCTTCTAACTCTCCTTTTTCCATCCATGGAACCAGCCAGCATCAGCTCACTTTCCCCCGTCCAGTCTCATTAATCATGGGACCCAAATGGCTTTTTTGGAGGGTGGGCAGAGAGTTCTAGATAAGCACCGGTATTGACAGGAAAGAGATTAGGGGTTTTCCAGCCCACCTCCCTAATCTCAGCAGCAACTGCAGGTTGCCTAGCTATAAACAGAAGCAAACCACATTCCATTCTCACCGAATTTTTTTTTTTTTAAAAAAAAAACCACAAATGTTTTTGGAAGGCTGGAAATGGAACCGTGGACGCTAGATTGGTTCTTGTTTCTCATGGATATTAGAGAGGCCTTTTCTTTTTTTTTTCTTTTTTTTTTCCACCGTGGAAAGAGAATTTTGGCAAGCAGGGATCGTGCCTCGGTGAATTAGATCCCAGAGTAAAACCTTATCGGCCGTGCTGATTTGTCATCCGGGATCTTTGGCTCTTTTCTCTCCGCTTGAGTGTTTTGGTGTCGGTCCAGCTAAGTCGAGATGAACCGAAAGAAAAGATTTAAGAGGGTCTTTGCTGTTGAACAGCGGATTGGGAGCCATCAGATTGTCTTAGGGACCAGAGCCTTGGTAGTACAGTGGTCTAAGGCACCCTGTTATTAAGCTGGTTATTAAGACCAGCTGCCTGCAATTACTGCAGGTTCGAATCTCGCCAAGGCTCAAGGTCGACTCAGCCTTCCATCCATTCTAAGGTGGGTAAATTGAGGACCCAGTTTCTGGGGGCAATAAGCTGACTTTGTATATATATACAAAAGAATGAAGGCTATTGCTTAACGCACTGTAAGCCGCCCTGAGTCTCCGGAGAAGGGCAGCATATAAATCAAATTAAAAAAAAAAAAAGATAAATAGATCTTCCCTAGAATGATCTGTTCCCAACCTATTGTCCAGAGACAAGAAGCAATGGATGGAAACTAATCAAGGAGAGTAGCAACCTAGAACTAAGGAGAAATTTCCTGACAGGGAGAAAAATGAATCGGTGGAACAGCTTGCCACCAGAAATAAAAAAATAGAATAACAGAGTTGGAAGAGAGTGTTGTGACCTAGGCTTACTAAGTCATTACAAGGCACAATTAGTCCCAAATAAACCTATTTTATTGTAACAGCTGAGAATTACGTTCCTTCCCAGCTGAGTCCCAATTAGTTGCAAAACAAGTCCTTCGGAAGAAGTCCTTCGGGATAATCACCAACCTTTATCTTCTTTGACATCCTGCCAAAGGCCTTACTTGGCAAAGCCCCATGAAGTTCAGAAACAAACAAAAGACGCCGACTGGAAACAGAATTAGCAATCTTGCTTTCCTGCAAAAGGCCCCAAGTGCCTTTGTTTCTCTTTTAAGCCTTATGGGAGGGGCCAATCATCTCCTGGCCTTACTCCCGAGTTGTCCCTTTTGCTTTAGCTGCTCTTGCCTTCTGGCAGCTCTGCGCATGTGTGCAGTAGGAACAGGCTCCTCCTGTTCCTCTGTCTCTCTACTGTCAGCCTCTGGAGGCTCCAGAGTCCGCGCATCACTCCCAGATGGCGCTGGCCCCATCTCTGCCTCCGATGCAGAGCCCTCATCCAGGCCTTCCCCAGACTCCAGGACTGGCCCATGGTCGTCCCCAGCCTCCTCACTGTCCGACTCTGCTGCCAGCTCCACAGGCTGCTTGTGGACCACAACAGGGAGCCTTGGAGGTCTTCTAGTCCAACCCCCTGCTTAGGCAGGAAACCCTACACCACTTCAGACAAATGGTTATCCAGACAAACGGTTATCAACTTGTGGGATGCTCCAACACTAGACGTTTTCAAGAAAGGACTGGACAGCCATTTGTCTCAAATCGTATAGGGTCTCCTGCCTGGGCAGGGGGTTGGACTAGAAGACCTCCAGGGTCCCCTCCAACCCTGTTATTCTGTAGTCTATGTTCAATCTTCAGGTCTCCCAAGGGTGCCCTGATCACCTCCATAGCTGAGCCCATCCCTCTTGCTACTGGTTGCCCACTTCTCTTTCTTTCCTCTTTAGAGACTTCTCAACAATCGCTTAAATAGGAGCCAGCCATGTGCTGCAGCTGCCCAAAAAGCCAACGCAGTTCTAGGCTGCATAAACAGAGGGATAGAATCAAGATCACGTGAAGTGTTGATACCACTTTATAAGGCCTTGGTGAGACCACACTCGAAATACTCCTTCCTGTTTTGGTCACCACAATTTATTTATTTTTTATTTTTATATGCCGCCCTTCTCCGGAGGCTCAGGGCGGCTTACAATGCGTTAAGCAATAGCCTTCATACTTTATACTTTATACTTTATATGTATATACTTTATACATACTTTATATGTATATTTTATACAAAGTCAGCTTATTGTCCCCACAATCCGGGTCCTCTTTTTACCCACCTTAGAAAGGATGGAAGGCTGAGTCGACCTTGAGCCTGGTGAGAATTGAACTCGCAGTAATTGCAGACAGCTGGATGTTAAATGCTGCTTTAGTAGGAGGCATTAGACTCTAGAAAGAGTGCAGAGAAGAGCAACAAAGAGGATGAGGGGACTGGAGGCTAAAACATACGAAGAACGGTTGCAGGAACTGGGTATGTCTAGTTTAATGAAAAGAAGGACTAGGAGAGACATGATAGCAGTCTTCCAATATCTCAGGGGCTTCCACAAAGAAGAGGGAGTCAAGCTATTCTCCAAAGCACCTGAGGGCAGGACAAGAAGCAATGGATGGAAACTCATCAAGGAAAGAAGCAACCTAAAACTGAAGAGAAATTTACTGACAGTGAGGACAATTAGCCAGTGGAACAACTGGCCTCCAGAAGTTGCGAATGCTCCAACACTGGAAGATTTTAAGAAGATGTTGGATAACCATTTGTCTGAAGTGGTGTAGGGTTTCCTGCCTAAGCAGAGGGTTGGACTAGAAGATCTCCAACCTCCCTTCCAATTCCGTTATTCTGTTAAGTTCTCTTTTTGTCCTATTCCTCTACACTTCACTGCTTAGGTCTCCTGGCTCAGACATCAAACTAAGTTTCTGTTCTTTTGCAGTAAATGGAGTCCCTTCCCACCCAAGGGGAAATAACTTTCTGATTTAGAAATGTTGGAAGCAAGAAGCAGGACAAAGAAAGGAAGGAAGGAACGTGACTTTGAAAGCCCGCAGATCGACAGACTAAAATAGTCGGCGGCCTGATTTGTGACAGTGACAATCGAGAGAAACTCGCTCCTTCAATAGTTTGTTTCAGGGGTGAAATCCAGCAGGTTCTGACAGGTTCTGGAGAACCAGTAGCAGACATTTTTGAGTAGTTCGGAGAACCGGCAAATACCACCTCTGGCTGGTCCCAGAGTGGTGTGGGAATGGGGATTTTGCAGTATCCTTCCCCCAGGAATGGGGTGAGAATGGAGATTTTGCAGTATCCTTCCCCCAGGAGTGGGATGGGAATGGGGATTTTGCAATATCCTTCCCCCAGGAGTGGGGTGGGAATGGGGATTTTGCAATAACCTTCCCCAGAAGTGGGGTGGGGATGGGGATTTTGCAGTATTCTTCCCCTGTCACGCCCACCAAGCCACGCCCACAGAACTGCTGGTTTAAAAAAATTGGATTTCACCACTGATTTGTTTGCGTGGCAGTATTTTCTCGGGGTCACTTTGACAAAAGTTTGTCAAACTTCTTTTCTTAGATGAAGAAAAGGAAATATGGTACAGGCGGTCCTCGGCTTACGACCACAATTGAGCTCAAGATTTTTGTGGCTAAGCAAGACTATCGTGAGTTTTGCCCCATTTTATGACCACTCTGGCCACCGTCGTTCAGCGAATCCCTGCGGCTGTTAAGTTAGGAACACGGTTGTTAAGTGAATCTGGGTTCCCCTGTTGAATTTGCTTGTCAAGAAGGTCGCAAACGGGGATCGCGTGACCCCAGGGATACTGCAACCCGTCATAAATATGAATCAATTGTCAAGCATCACAATTTTGATCATGTGTCTAGGGGGAACGCTGCAACCGTCGTAAGTGTGGAAAACAGTCACAACTCACTTTGAACAACAATGAACTCTTGTAAGTTGAGGACTACTTTTATAAATCCTGCCTCTAACGCAAGACAGGAGAAGAAGCAACGGAAGGAAACTAAATCAAGAAGAGACGCAACCTTGAACTAAGGAGAATTTTCCTGACAGCGAGGACAATTAATCAGTGGAACTGCTTGCCACTAGAAGTTGTGGGTGCTCCATCACTGGAAGGTTTTTAAGAAGAGATTGGACAACCATTTGTCTGAAATGGTTTAGGGTTTCCTGCTTGAGCAGAGGGTTGGACTAGAACAGCGGTCACCAACTGGTAGTCCGTGGACCACCGGTGGTCCGTGAGAAAATTGTGGTGGTCCGCAGAAAAATTATTTGCATTTTTTTATATTGCACTAAATCAAGGTTCCTCAAACTACGGCCCCTGGGCTGGATACGTGCAATGAACGTTTGTGTTGCTGCAGAGAGTCTCCCCCTTCGGGGTCTTTTTGTGTCAGTCAGAAGGGGGCAGAAATTCCGACTTGGGGTCTGCTTTGACCTCCTGGTGTGGGGCTTTGGGCGAAGGCTGGAGGGAAGTGCCACTGGTGGCAAAAAGGCGGAGGGCCTCATTCCAATGGGACAGCATCATGGCCTGGAACTGGCTGACCATCTCAGCCCACTGAACCTCCAGGTGCCCATACCTGGCCTTGCACTCTCGCAGGTCTTCCCTCTGCTTGGAAAGCCTATGCTCCTAGTCCTCAGTGAGGTGCTTCTGCTGAGCCTCCTTCTCGGTCAGATCCAATTTGAGCTGAGCCAACTCTTTCTCGTGGTGGCTGCTTAGCTCCAACAACTGCTTCCTGTTGGAGCCCTAAGGAGCCCGGGCGGGCAGGAACGGAGTGAGTGGGAGGGGCGAGTAGAGGCTGGCGAGATGCTCCTTGATGTGAGTGACATTGAGTTGGCCACGCCCACCCAGTCACATAATCACCTAGCCGCGCCCACCCGGCAAGATCATATTAAGATATATAATATATATCTTTTTAATGGTTTTTAATGTTTGTATTGTATGTTTTTTATTTGGCTGTACACCGCCCTGAGTCCCTCGGGAGAAGGTGCGGTATATAAATTCGAAATAAAATAAAAAATAAAATAAAATAAATAAATAAATTAGTGGTCCACAGGATTTAAAATTATGAATTTAGTGGTCCCTGAGGTCCGAAAGGTTGGTGACCCCTGGACTAGAAGACGTCTAAGGTCCCTTCCAATATGTTATTCATTGTTTCTCAACCTTGGGCAATTTTAAGCTATCTGGACTTCAGTTCCCAGAATTCCCCAGTCAAATCTGGGAATTGAAGTCCGGATGTCTTAAAGGGCCCTAGGTTGGGAACTGGACAAAGGGGTAAAGTTAGAGTCAGGCTGTTCAAATATCTAACCTAGCATTGTCTTCCTCGAACTTGGATGCTCTCCAAATGCGCGGGATTCAACTCTCACCAGTGTCAACAATGGCCATGTAGCCTAGACAATACTGGGAGGTGGTGCTCTCTTGATGTATACGTGAAACGGAAAATACGCTTTATTTTTAGCTTGGGAGAAAATAGTCTCACTCAGAACATTCCATCCGCAGGTCTCGTGGGAGATACGTTCTAATGGGGCAAAGCCAAAACAGGTCCGATCATACAGCCTTGGGAAGGGGGAAAAAAAAAAAAGAATACGTAAGCCAGGATTCCCGGTCGATGGCTACCCACCCACAAAAAAAATAGCCAAGAAGATCGTTTTGGTTTAAAAAAAAATGCTCTTCAGGAGGATTCCTCAGTCTTGTTTTATGGAGACTTTGAATCCATTTGGAGACTTTGGGGTTCCTTGGGGCTCTCTTGAGCCTGGTGGTTTTCTTGCAGACGTCTCGTTACCCAACTGGGTAACATCATCAGTGGGAGGAGGAGGAGGAGGAGGAGGAGGAGGAGGAGGAGGAGGAGGAGGAGGAGGAGGGGGAGGAGGAGAACTGTAAGATCTTTGGTGCTCTCTGAGCTGGTGGTTTTCTTGCAGACATTTCATTACCCAACTGGGTAACATCATCAGTGGGAGGAGGAGGAGGAGGAGGAGGAGGAGGAGGACTGTGGGGTCCTTGGTGCTCTCTGAGGTTGGTTGTTTTCTTGCCGATCTTTCATTACCCAACTAGGGAACATCATCAGTGTTAGAAGGGAGGGGGATTTGTGGAGAGGAGGAGGAGGAGGAGGAGGAGGAAGAGGAGGAGGAGGACTGTGGGGTCCTTGGTACTCTCTGGGCTTGGTGGTTTTCTTGTAGACGTTTCATTACCAAACTGGTTAACATCATCAGTGCTAGAAGAGAAGGAGGAAGAGAGGGAGTGGGAGGAGGACTATGAGGTCCTTGGTGCTCTCTGAGCTTGGTTGTCGTCTTGCAGGCATCTCATTACCCAACTAAGTAACATCATCAGTGCTCGAAAGGAGGGAAGCTTGCTCTTATTCTTATATACTAGTGGCTTGTCCTGTCAGTGATGGTGAGACGTTGCTGGAGGTTTCCAAGTCCAGAATGGTATAGGACAGTGATGGCTAACCTTTTTGCCATCGCGTGCCAGGAAGGGGGGGCGGGGGAGGTTTGCGCGCATGCCCACACCCATAATTCTATCCGCCCCACCCCGCACATGCGCATGCAACCCCCTCTCCCCCCTGCTCCTGGCATGCGATGGCCCAGTAGGCCCGTTTTTCTTTCTCACCTGGCTCCAAATCCTCTCGATGCATCTGGGGAGGGCAAAAACAGCCTTCCCCACTCCTTCGGAGGCCCAAAACGGCCCGTTTCCCAACTTCCAGTCGGACAGGAAGTGACTTTTTTGCTGTCCCTAACCTCCAGAGACTCCTAGAGACTCCAGAAGGCCCCAAAATCAGCTGGCCGGTGGACGCATGCGCACCGGAGCTGAGCTGGCGTGCCAGGCAACATGGATCCACGTCCCACCTATGGCACACATGCCATAGGTTCGCCATCATGGGTATAGGATCTCCTGCTTGAGCAGGGGGTTGGTCTAGAAGATCTCCAAGGTCCCTCCCGACCCTATTATTTGGTGTTTTGTGTCTCCGTGAGATGCATCTTGTCCAACCGAGTAACACCACTACGCCATGAATCTACAGAACAAAACTCCTTTCCAGGCTGCGTTAACACAATATCAAAGCCACGGCTTATCCGTAATTTGTCAACGGAGACCAATTTGTCAGCTAATTAAAATAAATGTGGTTATTTACAGGCCGAGACCAGTCGTAAAAGCAGACTGTAGAGCAAACGTGCTGAGTCAAAGAAGAATCAAATAAAATCCATACTGCAGGTAGTCCTCGACTTACAACAGTTCGTTTAGTGACCGCTTGAAATTACAACAGCACTGGAAAAAAGTGACTTATGACCATTTTTCACACTTACGACCATTGCAGCATGCCCATGGTAAATCACTTGGTTAACATTCTTGGCAACTGGCTTATATTTATGACAATTGCATTTATGACGGTTGTGACTTTCTGACAAGAAAAGTCCAAAGGGAAGCCGGATTCACTTAACAATGTGTGACTAACTTAAGAACTGCAGTCGTTAAAATAATTAATTAACTAACTAACTAACTACCCTGTTTCCCCCAAAATAAGACATCTCCTGATAATAAGCCCAATCGGGCTTTTGAGCGCATGGCAATAAGGCCGAGTGCTTATTTCAGGGGTTCAAAAAAATATATATAAGACAGGGTCTTATTTTCGGGAAAACACGGTAACTAATCAAGGAGAGAAGCAACCTGGAACTACAGAGGAACTTCCTAACAGTGAGGACAATTAACCAGTGGTACAGCTTGCCACCAGACGTTGTGGGTGCCACATCACTGCAGGTTTTTAAGAAAAGACTGGACAGACACTCTGAAACGGTAGAGGATCTCCTGCTTGAGCATGGGGCTGGACTAGAAGACCTCCAATGTCCCTTACAGATTCTATTCAATCCTATTCCGTTCTATTCTATTCTATTCTATTCTATTCTATTCTATTCTATTCTATTCTATTCTATTCTATTCTTTGCTATGCTTTGCTATGCTATGCTATGCTATGCCATGCCATGCCATGCCATCCTATCCCTATCCCTATCCCTAACCCTAACCCCAATTTACCTACCTTAGAAAGGATGGAAGGCTGAGTCAACCTTGAGCCTGGTGAGATTCGAACTTACAGTAATTGCAGACAGCTGGTGTTAATCACAATGCTATCAGTCTGCTGAGCCACCAGGCCCTAATTCTGGTCCCATTTGTGGTTATAAGTTGAAAACTACCTTTTTTTAAAAAGTTGGTTTTTGAAAACTTGAAGGACAACTCTGCAATCAATTCTTTTGTGTCCAATGTCCTAAATTCACACTTACACTGACCAGTGACAGGAAGAGAAACCAATATGGGATTCTTCTACATAAAAAACATCTATTGTTTTTCCTGGACATCTCGTACCAATTGTTTAATATAAATATTTGATTTTGCAACAGACATCCAGGTGAAGCTCGGATTAAGGTCTCCCTTCCAGCTGTATTCTGATTGATTGATCAATTCACTTAACAAATGCAGCAAGGAAAGTCATAAAATGGGGCAAAACTCACTCAACCTATCTCTCACTTAGCAACATAAATTCTGGGCTCAGTTGTGGTCGTAAGGCGAGGACTGCCTGCATTAAATTTTAAAAAGCAAAGAAGATGATAATGTGAAGGAGGCACCCGGCTATTTTTAAAAACTGCTCCTATTTATAGGAATTTCTTAGAGGTGTTGCGGATGTGTGACACGGGGAAGTAGTAATCTCCTAATCCGAGAAGCAATTAAAATTCCGGATAAGCGAAGTTGTCGTTTCAAAAAGATATTCTGGGCTAGGATCAGGGGTGAAATCTACTTACCTTCCCTACCACCTCGGAAGTACACGTCACGTATGTGTGCAGAACTTCTGCACATGTGCAGAGGGTAAAAAATAGGTTACTTCCTGGTTAAAACCAGGAAGTAACAACGACCGGGTGGGTGGGCGGAGCTTCGCCTTCCTGTCGCTCCGGTTCTCTGAACCACCTGTCACCATTGCTACCGGTTATCCGAACCACCCACCGCCATTGCTACTGGTTCTCCGAACCACCCACCACCATCGTTACCGGTTCTGTGAACCACCCGCCACCATCACTACCGGTTCTCCAAACGACCCACCGCCATCGCTACCAGTTCTGTGAACCACCCACCACAATCACTACTGGTTCTCCGAACCACCACCGCCATCACTACCGGTTCTCCGAACCACCCGACGCCATCGCTACCGGTTCAGCTGAACCACCCACCACCATCGCTACCGGTTCTGTGAATCACCCACCACAATCACTACCGGTTCTCTGAACCACTGCTGCCATCACTACCGGTTCTCCGAACCACCGCCACCATCACTACCGGTTCTCCGAACCACCTGCCACCATCACTACCGGTTCTCCGAACCACTGCCGCCATCACTACTGGTTCTCCGAACCACCCGCTGCCATCACTTCCGGTTCTCTGAACCACCCGATGCCATCGCTACCGGTTTGGCTGAACCACCCACCACCATCGCTACCGGTTCGGCTGAACCACCCACCACAATCACTACCGGTTCTCTGAACCACCGCCGCCATCACTACCGGTTCTCCGAACCACCCGCCACCATCGCTATCGGTTCTCCGAACCACCCACCACCATCGCTACCGGTTCTCCAACCCACCTGTCGCCATCACTACTGGTTCTCCTAACCACCCACTGCCATCGCTACCGATTCTCCGAACCACCCGCCACCATCGCTACCAGTTCTCCGAACCACCCGCCACCATCGCTACCGGTTCTCCTAACCACCCACCGCCATCACTACCGGTTCTCCAACCCACCTGTCGCCATCACTACTGGTTCTCCTAACCACCCACCGCCATCACTACCGGTTCTCTGAACCACCGCCGCCATCACTACCGGTTCTCCGAACCACCCGCCACCATCGCTATCGGTTCTCCGAACCACCCACCACCATCGCTACCGGTTCTCCAACCCACCTGTCGCCATCACTACTGGTTCTCCTAACCACCCACTGCCATCGCTACCGATTCTCCGAACCACCCGCCACCATCGCTACCAGTTCTCCGAACCACCCGCCACCATCGCTACCGGTTCTCCTAACCACCCACCGCCATCACTACCGGTTCTCCAACCCACCTGTCGCCATTACTACTGGTTCTCCTAACCACCCACCGCCATCACTACCGGTTCTCCGAACCACCCGCCACCATCACTACCAGTTCTCCGAACCACCCACCACCATCGCTACTGGTTCGGCTGAACTAGTCCGAACCGGTAGCATTTCACCCCTGGCTATGATATATCTGGGCTTAGAAAGATCAGAATTACGCAAGCAGTGTTAAAACTTTGAGAAAATGAAAGTTGGACTTTGAACAACTGTCTATGTAGATTCTCAGTCATCCCAGTTATGATTGTCCCAAAGGTGTTTTTTTTTTCAAAAGGCAGCTGGGCTTCCTTTGTTTTTCCTTGAGGATGTTTCGCTTGTTCATCCAAGAAGTTTCCGAACTTCACAAGAAAATCCAGTTGCCCTTTGCAAAACCCAACGTTGAGACTTTGAAGGAGCTGGATAGGAAGATTATAGATGCTTTTGAATTTTGGTGTTGGGGAACACAGCCAAGGAAACAAACAGCTGCATCAACAAACGATCAGCTCAGAATTCTCACTCAGAATCAGAATAGAGCTTGGAAGGGACCTTGGAGGTCTTCTAGTCTAGCCCTTTGCTCAAGCAGGAGACCCTTCACCATTCTGGACAAATGGTTGTCCACTCTTTTCTTGAAAACCTCCAGGGATGGACCACTCACAACTCCTGAAGGCAGGCTGTTCCACCGATTAATTGTTCTGTCAGGAAATTTCTCCTTAGTTCTAAGTTGCTTCTCTCCTTGATTAGTTTCCACCCGTTGCTTCTTGTCCTGCCTTCAGGTGCTTTAGAGAATAGGTGGACCCCCTCTTCTTTGTGGCAGCCCCTCAAATATTGGAAGATGCTAACATCTCAGCCCTAGTCTTACCCAATTCCTATGGAGATTCTCAGGTATCGAGGTCCAGGTTGTCCCAAAAGTTTTTTTTGGACTTTCTGGTTTTTCTTTCAAGATGTTAATGACTCTCTAAAACAGGGGTGTCAAACTCAATTTCTTCAGGGCTGTGGTTGACGGAGGGGAGGATGGCCAACTGAGTGGGTGTGGCCAACTGGGTGGGCGTGGTCAGCTTGATGCCACTCCCCAAACTGCTGGCATGTTTCCTCTTCACATTGGGTAGACCGGGCTGAAACGAAGCGGGTGGCCCTTTACATTTTCCAGGATGACCCGGCGAGCCAGATCCAACCACATCACGAGCCAGATTCGAATCACGGGCCTTGAGTTTGACACCCCTGTGCTAAATGGATGCAAATGACCAGTTATCTACAAGGAGTATAAATCCTTCCATTTCCCACCATCCAGCCAGAGCTGAAGAAGCTTCTTGGATGAGGAGCAAAACATCTTCGAAGAGAAACCAGAAAGTCCGGTTGCCTCTTGAAAAAAGCACCTTTGGGCTACCCAATTCCTGCAACCGTTCTTGATAAATTTATCCTCCAGTCCCCTGATCATCTTTGTTGCTCTTCTGTGCGCCTTTTCCAGAGTCTCAACAAGCGGTAAAATCCAGCCGGTTCTATCCAGCTCGCCGAACTGGTAGCGCTGGGGGTGGGAGGCTCCATTCACCCATCTGTTGTGGCCCGTCAGTAGCCTGTGCAGATTGTAGCTGATTCTGACAACGAGGAGGCTGGTGTGGTGTTGCGCCAGCAGCCTGTGCAACTGGCGCTCGAGTCGGACAGTGAGGAGGCTGGAGAAGATGTGGTGCCAGAGGCAGGGATTCAGCCAGGGCCTTCAGAACCTCCAGAAGCTCCTTTAAGTGAAGAGGACGAAGAGGAGGAGCCTCTTCTCAATGCACGGGCACGCAGAGCTGCCAAAAGGCAGGAGTGACTCCTCAGGAGGAGGTCTCCTCAAGAATAAGGCTTGGGCTAATTGGCCACTCCCCTAGTCTATTTAAGGAGGAACACCACTTGCAGCAAGCTGTAGGGAACAACTTTAGTTCAATCTCCTTCATATCTGGATTCTCTGCAAAGTTGTTTCTGGGCTTTCTGCCAACTCTAGTAAGACTGTGATTACCTTATCTTAGAATGCTGGTAGGCTGTTAAGACAGTTTTATTAACAGCCTTTGGTTGATAAAGACTAAGTTATTTGAGTAAAATAAGCTTTGTATAGAGTTTGTGTGTGCTGCGTTCTTTGGGGTCCGTAGTTGGGGTGGAAGGCTCCGAGCATGCACAGAAGAGGCACGCATAGCGTGCTCCCGTTCCCGAATCGGTAGCGAAGGTAAGTGGATTTCACCAGTGTCTCAACGTCTTCTTTTTAACTATGTTCTTCTTTTGATCCTGCACCCTGTGCTCATCATTCCTCAGTTCTGCATGTAGGATCAAAAGAAGAGCATAGCTAAAAAGAAGACGTTGAGCAATGAAGATGATTAGGGGACTAGAGGAGAAAACACACGAAGAACGGTTGTAAAATATGCTGCACCCCAATGATCCCTCCAGTGTGTTTCTCCCTTAGGCAGAGCTCAAGGGAAACTACGCGGAAGGATGACCGGATTGGAAAAACAGAAGAGCAGCAGGAATGGCCCTCGGCTCTGGCTGCAGTATTTTTAACTCACGCAGTTGCTTTCTTCCTGCGGCCCATTCATCAACGAAACGGCGGCAGCGTGTCAGGAGAACCTGCCGGCCGGGTCGCAGATGATACGGTTTGTGCGCATAAATTCTCCGGCTGTGTCCCAGATCTGAGAAAGCCAGTTTGTTCCTTGTCACCAGCACAAAATAGGCTGTCGAGCTACTGATTTATTACAATTCTAACCAGCCTGGCCTTCAAGAACCCACTATCTGGAACGAGCTCCCCCGCCAGAGATACGGAGGATCCCGGATCTACGGACTTTCCGCCGTGCTCTTAAGATTCTCCTATTCCAGCAAGCCGGCCTGGCCTAATTTTCTCCCCTGTTTTAAAATTCTTTTAAATCGAAATTTTAATCTGTTTTAAATTATTGGGATTTTTTTCATTGTCTCGGGCTAAATTATTTAATCTGGTTTTAATTATGTCTTTTAACTTTTGTATCTATGTATTTTATTTTGTGCCTGTCCACCGCCCTGAGTCCTTCGGGAGTAGGGCGGTATATAAATCTAATAATAAAAAAAATTAAAATTAAAATTAAAAAAATCCCAGAGCAGGACACACAAAGTTCTTCCCCAAGACGGGTTCATCTTCACAAACGGTGCAGGTCGGCCTTGACTTACGACCACAACGGAGGCTCAAATTTCGGTGGCTAAGCAAGAGGGTGGTTGTGAGTTTCACCCAGGGGTGGTGGGCTTCAAAAACTTTAGCAAGGGGTTTTCTCTGCCCGGTTGCTGGGTGGGCGTGGCCTAGTTGGGCTCCTGCACTATGGTGGGGGGCGTTTTTGCCCCTCCCCAGGCTCCAGAGGCTTTTTCTGAGCCTCCGAGAGGGCGAAAATGGCCTCCCCAGGCTCCAGAGGCCCTCTGGAGGCCAGAAACGGGTCTTCCCGAACTTCTGGTAGGCTCGCTTTTCGCTCTCCGTGAGCCTCAGTGTGCGCCCTGCACTTACCTGCATCCAAAATGGGCCGCGTGGGGACTTCTGGGAGGGGCAGAGTGGGGTGGATGGGGCCAGACAGGAGTGGGATTTGGGGGTTCTCCAAACTGCACAGAATCTTAGCTAGAGGTTCTCCCGAACCCGTGCGAACCCCCAGCAGCCTATCCCTGGTTTCACCCCATTTTATGACCCGTCTTGCCAGAGTGGTTAAGGGATTCGCTGCGGTTGTTCACTTAGTCACATGCTTGTTTAATGAATCTGGTTTCCTCAAGGACTTTGCTTGTCGGAAGGTCTCAAAAGTAGCTTTGGAAAAGGAATAAAGGCGGGATATAAATCGGTAAAATAAAAATATAACATATCAAATAAATGAGACAAAGCCACCCAGACCCTGCCTGGATCAAATGCTTACCTTTGCAACATGCATAGTGTAGAGATCTGCACCACTCCAAGGGATCACTAGAGGGCGGTCAAGCAAGACGGAAAGCCTTGTTAGTGCCCTCTAGTGGCCAGTTGGATTGCTGCAACACAGCTATAATCATCTTGCCAATGAGCCGGGCATGAAACTCTCCCTGGTTGGGGGTTCTAGTCTCAGCTAAGGAAGAAGGCCCCACTCGGTCGATGGTAGCTGTAATAATAATAATAATAATAATAATAATAATAATAATAATAATAATAATAATAATAATAATAGGAGGAGGAGGAAGAAGAAGAAGAAGAAGAAGAAGAAGAAGAAGAAGAAGAAGAAGAAGAAGAAGAAGAAGAAGAAGAAGAAGAAGAAGAAGAAGAAGAAGAAGAAGAAGAAGAAGAAGAAGAAGAAAGAGAAGAAGAAGAAGAAGAAAAATCACAAAGTACCGGGATTTGCAAATTGAAGTTGAGCGACTGTGGAAAAAGAAATCGTGTGTTGTCCCGATTGTAATTGGAGCCCTTGGAGCAATACCCAAAGGGCTACCCCACTATTTAGAAATTCTAAATTTGCCGGACTTGAACATTTTGACTCTACAAAAAACCACCTTACTTGGAACAGCTTACATCCTCCGATGATACCTTAACAGTTCCTAGGTCCTTGGTTAGGACTCGAGCTGCTGAGCTATTAACCAGCCTCAAAGGCTGTGAATCTCACTAAAGATTAAATAATTATAATTATAATTATAATTTTATTTCTATACCGCCCTTCTCCCGAAGGACTCAGGGCGGTGTACAGCCTGATTAAAAGCACAAAGACAAACAAAAATTAAAAATTATTAAAATTATTAAATAATTGGCTCAATTATAAAACCCCCCAATTTAAACTCCCACATTTAAAACCAATTAAAATCTTTACATTGATAGCCCGGCCTGGCGGAACAACAAGGTTTTGAGGGCACAGAGAAATACACGGAGGTCGGAGATCTTACGCATTTCTGGGGGCAGTTCATTCCAAAGGGCAGGGGCTCCCACAGAGAAGGCCCTCCCCCTGGGTGTCACCAGACGACATAATTTGGCCGATGGCACCCTGAGGAGACCCTCTCTGTGGGAGCGGACTGGCCGGTGGGCCAGGCTACTGGTGGCAGAAGAGGGCTTGTTTTTCCTTTCCAAAGATTTTGCAGGAATGAAATCTAATCAGCTGCAGATAAAGAGGCTAGTGCAGCAACGGGAGAAAGGATGCCTCCCCCGAGTTTGCTGAGTTAAGAGGAAATATTTTTCTAAGAGAAGCGGGCTTATGGGATTTCTCAATTAGGCAGCTCGGCGAGGGCGTGGGAACCAAGTGGTTTTCGTTGGCATCCCAGGGGGAGAATGTCTGTTAAGGGTCACCCGATTGACGCCGTCAGGCTCGGTGGCAAAAAAAAAAACAACCTGTGATTCCAGCCCCCTTTTCTGGGAACTGGGAATAATCAGTCCAACGCAGTGCTTTTCAACCCTGAGGACTTTAAAACTTCTGGACTTCAATTCCCTAACACCCCCCCGCCCCCCACCCCAAATTCAAACCGGTTGCCCAACAGCTGAATTTTGATCCCATGATCATGGAAGACGCTGCGATGGTCATAAGGGTGAGGATTGGTCCTAAATCTTTACAAATCCTAGGCCAGTGATGGCTAACTTTTTTGCCGTTGCGTGCCAAAAGCGGGGGGAGTGGGGGGGAGCACGCAACGTGCCCATAATTCAATGCCCTCCCGCACCCCACTCTCTCGCCAGGGGTGGGTTCTAAATTTTTTTTGCTACCGGTTCTGTGGGCGTGGCTTATTTTGTGGGTGTGGCTTGGAGGTCATGTGACTAGGTGGGTGTGGCTAGCTGGTCAGGGTCATTTCTGGAAGGTCCTCGCACTTACGACCCAACTCATTTGTTTGCTTTTAACACTGATCAGCTGTAGGGCGGCCCTTTGAAGCCCCGCGGCAAGAGTTTAAACAGTTTTTTTCCCTGGGACTCAGGAGGCAGCAATAGATTGGGGGTGGGGCCAAATAAAAGGTAAGAATAATGTGGGGGGGGAGGGCAGGCGGGGGAGAACCGGTTCGGTGACGTCATATCTTCACCGCTACCGGCTTGGCCGAACCGGACCAAACCGGGAGGAACCCACCACTGTCCCTCGCGCATGCACGCACAACCCCCCACCATGCTTTTGGCACACAACGGCAAAAAGGTTACCGGTGGGCCTGGTAGATCCATTTTTTGCCCTCCCCAGGCTCCAGAGGCTTTCTTGGAGCCTGGGGAGGGCGGAAACGGCCCATTTCCCGACTTCTAGTGGGCCCGGAAAGCCCGAAAATCAGCTGGCCGGCACACGCATGAGCACTGGAGCTGAGCTAGGGCAACATGCGTGTGCCCACAGATTTGGCGCGTGCCACAGGTTTGCCATCACGGTCCTAGGCATTTGGCACTAGACACAATCACATCATATCGTACATAGGTGGTTCTCGACTTACGACAGTTCATTTAGTGACCGTTCGAAGTGACAATGACGCTGGACAAAGGGACTTACCGTTTCTCACTTTTACAACCATTGCAAGCATCCCCCCCCATCATCAAAATTCAGCCACTTGTCAACTGATTCATATTTATGACGGTTGCAGTGTCCTGGGGGGGGTCATGTGATCCGCTTTTGGGAACTTCTGACCAGCAAAGTCAATGAGGAAGCCAGATTCGCTTAACGACCGTGTTACTAACTGAACCGCTGCAGTGATTCACTGAAGGGCGGCAATAAAATGCGTAACGTGGGGTAAAATTTACTTCACCGCGGTCCCGCTTAGCAACAGAAATGTTGGGCTCCATTGTGGTCGTAAGTAGAGGACTTACCTGTATAACACAACATCTGTGGGCAAGGGACAACGTATCATGATGCAAGTGACTTCATTTGCTCCCCTCCTTTCCAAAAGAACCATGTAGTAGGGTGGAAAAGGTGAATTTAGCAGGCGTGGACAGTATGTTAGCTTGTAACAATGGAAAAATGGAAGAGATTGGATGACCATTTGTCTAAAATCGTATAGAAGAATGGAATGGAATGGAATGGAATAGAATAGAATAGAATAGAATAGAATAGAATAGAATAGAATAGAATAGAATAGAATAGAATAAAAAATAGAATGGGATGGGATGGGATGGGATGGGATGGGATAGGATAGGATAGGATAGGATAGGATAGGATAGGATAGGATAGGATAGGATAGGATAGGATAGGAAGGAGCCTTGGTGACGCAGCGGACTAAAGTGCTGTTAAGTAGCGCTTAGCTGCCAGCTGCCTGCAATTACTGCAAGTTCAAATCTCACCAGGCTCAAGGTTGACTCAGCCTTCCATCCTTTCAAGGTAGGTAAAATGAGGACCCAGATTGTGGGGGCAATAAGATGACTTTGTATAAAAAAAGAACACCGCTTAGGGGGGCCCGAAAGCCCTACTAAGCAGGTACTGTATATACAAAAGTATGAAGGCTATTGCTTAACGCATTGTAAGCCGCCCTGAGTCTCTGGAGAAGGGAGGCATATAAATCGAACCAATAAGTAAATAGAATGGAATGGAATGGAATGGAATGGAATGGAATGGAATAGAATAGAATAGAATAGAATAGAATAGAATAGAATAGAATAGAATAGAATAGAGTTGGAAGGGACCGTGGAGGTCTTCTAGTCCAACCGCCTGCTTAGGCAGGAAACCCTACACCACTTCAGACAAATGGTTATCCAACCTCTTCTTAAAAACCTCCAGTGTTGGAGCATTCACAACTTCTGGAGGCAAGCTGTTCCTCTGGTTAATTGTTCTCACTGTCCAGAAATTTCTCCTTAGTTCTAAGTTGCTTCTCTCCTTGATTAGTTTCCACCCATTTCTTCTTGTCCTGCCCTCGGGTGCTTTGGAGAATAGCTGGACTCCCTCTTCTTTGTGGAAGCCCCTGAGATATTGGAACACTGCTATCATGTCTCCCCTGGTCCTTCTTTTTATTAAACTAGACATACCCAGTTCCTGCAACCGTTCTTCGTATGTTTTAGCCTCCAGTCCCCTAATCCTCTTTGTTGCCCTTCTCTGCACTCTTTCTAGAGTCTCCACATCTTTTTTACATCGTGGTGACCAAAACTGGATACAGGATTCCAACTGTGGCCTTACCAAGGCCTTATAAAGTGGTATTAACACTTCACGTGATCTTGATTCTATCCCTCTGTATCGAATCTCTTGCTTGAGCAGGGGGTTGGACTAGAAGACCTCCAGGGTCCCTCCCAACTCTGTTGTTCTGCTATCTGTTACCTGCTCCTAATCACACAAGATTTCAGTCCCAGAAGGAAGTTTATTTGAGAATGCGAGGCCCGTGTGGTTTGCAACGTCTCAACTCACTTGCCTCCCTCAGTGCTCTGAATAATAATTCAAATATGTCTCGATTTGGATCGTTTATTTATTTATCATGGTTTGAGATTTACATGCTGCTCCCCTCAGGCTGATTCTGAGAGTGATTTGATTAAGGCCAGCAAGATAGTACACAAATCGATAAATAAAAACCCTCGGCACGTCTATCGGTGAGGAAATACAAATTTTGTATGCCAGGGCTCCTTCGGGAAGTCGGAAGGATAACAAGGTGACAAGTAAAATGAATTTGCAAACACGCCTCTTTTCACGCTGCGTCTTAAAACGAGCTTCACCTGGATGTCTGTTGCAAAATCAAATATTTATATTAAACAATCGGTACGATACACCCAGGAAAAACAATAGATGTTTTTTTTTTTTTTATGTGGAGGAATCCTGTAGGTTTCTCTTCCTGTCACCGGTCAACATAAGTGTGAATTTAGGACACTGGAGACAAAAGAATGGATCGCAATGTTGTCTTTTTAAAATAGGTAGTCTTCAACTTATCACTACAAATGGGACCAGAATTGTAACTTCAAATGTTCACTAAACAAATAGTTGTAACAGTGGAGAACTACCTGTAGAATAGAATAAGAGGAGAGGAGAGGAGAGGAGAGGAGAGGAGAGGAGAGGAGAGGAGAGGGGAGGGGAGGGGAGGGGAGGGGAGGGGAGGGGAGAGGAGAGGAGAGGAGAAGAGAAGAGAAGAGAAGAGAAGAGAAGAGAAGAGAAGAGAAGAGAAGAGAAGAGAAGAGAAGAGAAGAGAAGAGAAGAGAAGAGAAGAGAAGAGAAGAGAATCTGGAAGGGACCTTGGAGGTCTTCTAGTCCAACCCCCTGCTCAAGCAGGAGAACCTATACTATTTCAGATATGTGATTGTCTAGTCTCTTCTTAAAAACCTCCAGTAATGAAGCACACACGACTTCTGGAGGCAAGCAGTTCCATTGGTTAATTGTCCTCACTGGAAACTAATCAAGGAGAGAAGCAACCTGGAATTAAGGAGAAACTTCCTTAATTCCAGGTTGCTTCTCTCCTTGATTAGTTCCCATTCATTGTTTCTTCTCCTGCTTTCTGGTGCTTTGGGGCACAGGGGGGGGGCACAGACGTGCGTGAACCCTCAAAATGCAACGCGAGTGCCCTGTGCATGCGCCCCGCCTCCTCCCCGCACATGCGCACGCATCCCCATGTGCCCCGCCGCCTGCGCATATGTGGCAGAGACCCAAAGATCAGCTGGCTGGTATGTAGCATGTCTGCATATGTGGTGGAGCTGGGCTCGGGCAACGGCTGGCGTGCCCGCAGAGAAGGCTTTACGTGCCACCTATGGCACACGCGTGCCATAGGTTCGCCATCACGGGCATAGAGCATAGACCTGCCCACCTGCAGGTCACAGCAAATACGAACCGGCTGAATCCCACTCCTGTCTAAAAGTCACTAAACGAACAGTTGTAAGTCAAGGACTGCCTGTACAGCTTCATAAAGCTTTTTTTTTTTGTTTTTCTCTCTTTTTCTTTTGCTGGCCCAGCTCAGATTCTCCGATGCAGAATTTCTCCTCACATCCCACGTAGGCGAAGTGCAGCTAAAGAGAAGCATCAGAGGAACATTTGCCTGAGCCTGATGGTGCCTAATGGATGCGAGGAAAACAATCTCTTGTCTGTTTCGCGGAGATGCACTCACACCGTGACAGTCTGCGCCAGGTGTAAGCCTACAGGCACAAGAGGGCGAATTAAAAACTCGACGCCTGGCTGTGCTTTTATTTCTTTACGTACGTTATTTCTTATGTACCAGCTCTACGACTTGGTCACACCGGCTCCGTGTGGGAGAGGAAGAAATCCAGGAGGGGCTGCTGGGAGTTCGCAGGGGTTCGGGACAGGGGTGGGTTCTAAATTTTTTTACTACCGGTTCTGTGGGCGTGGCTTATTTTGTGGGTGTGGCTTGGAGGTTATGTGACTAGGTGGGCGTGGCTAGCTGGTCAGAGTCATTTCTGGAAGGTCCTCGCACTTACGATCAGTCCTCGCACTTACGACCGGACTCATTTGTTTGCTTTTAACACCGATCAGCTGTAGGACGGCCCTTTGAAACCCCGCGGCAAGAGTTTAAACAGTTTTTTTTTCCCTCTAGTCATCAGCTGGGACTCAGGAGGCAGCAATAGATTGGGGGTGGGACCAAATAAAAGGTAAGAATAACGTGGGGGGGTGGGAGGGCGGGGGGAAGAACCGGTTCGGTGACGTCATATCGTCACCGCTACCAGCTCAGACGAACCAGACCGAACCGGGAGGAACACACCACTGCTTCGGGAGAACCTCTAGCCAAGATTTTGTGCAGTTTGGTACCCCCAAATCCCACTCCTTGCTGGCTCCGTGCAACCTACTCTTCCCATCCCAGGAGTCCAGTTTTGGATGCAGGTAAGTGAAGGGCGCATGGGGATGCTTGGAGAGGGTGAAAAATGGGCCTAGTTTCCAGCCTCCAGAGGGCCTCTGGAGCCTGGGGAGGCCGTTTTCCCCCTTCCAGAGCCTCGAGGAAAGCCTCCGGAACCCAAGGTGGGTAAACACCCCCCCACACTGCTGTGGTGCAGCCACGCCCACCATGGCCACGCTCACCCAGAACCCCTTGCTAAAATTTTTGAGGCCCACCCCTGAACCAATCCTCATTAAAACGTAGTATCTAAACCAGTGTTTCTCAACCATGGCAACTTTTAAGATATGTGGACTTCAACTCCCAGAATGCCCCAGCCAGCTTTTAAACGGAGGAAAGAAGGACTTGGGGGGGGAACATGATAGCAGTCTTCCGGTATCTTTCAGTATTTCCAGGTTACAGTGCAGGACTACAGGCTACTGCGGGCTACTTCGGCTGACTGCCAGCTGACTGCAATTTGGCAGTTCGAACCTCACCAGGTTCAAGGTTGACTCAGCCTTCCATCCTTCTGAGGTGGGTAAAAGAAGGACCCAGATGATTGGGGGCAAGAGGCTGACTCCGTAAACCACTTAGAAAGGGCTGGAAAAGCACTTGTGAAGCAGTATATAGGTCTAAGTGCTATTGCAAAGTGTGAAGAAGGAAGGAAGGAAGGAAGGAAGGAAGGAAGGAAGGAAGGGAGGGAGGGAAGGAGGGAGGGAGGAAGGAAGGAAAAGGAGGGAGGGAGGAAAAGGAAGGAGGGAGGAAAAGGAAGGAGGGAGGGAAGGAGGGAGGAAGGAAGGAAGGAAAAGGAGGGAGGGAAGGAGGGAAGGAAGGAAGGAAGGAAAAGGAGGGAGGGATGGAAGGAGGAAGGAAGGAAGGAAAAGGAGGGAGGGAAGGAAGAAAGGAGGGAGGGAAGGAAAGGGAAGGAGGGAGGGAGAGGAGGAAGGAAGGAGGGAGGGAGGGAGTGAAGGAGGAAGGAAGGAAGGAAGGAAGGAAGGAAGGAAGGAAAAGGAAAGAGGGAGGGAAGGAAGGGAGGGAGGGAGTGAAGGAGGAAGGAAGGGAGGAAGGAAGGAAGGAAGGAAAAGGAAAGAGGGAGGGAGGGAAGGAAGGGAGGGAGGGAGGAGGGAGGGAGGGAAGGAGGGAGTGTGGGTCCTGGTGGCACAGTGGTTAGAATGCAGTATTTCAGGCTGACTCTGCCAACAGCCAGGAGTTCGAGTTTCACCAGGCTCAAGGTTGACTCAGCCTTCCATCCTTCCAAGGTGGGTAAAATGAGGATCCAAATTGTTGGGGGCAAGAGGCTGACTCTGTAAACCGCTTAGAGAGGGCTGGAAAGCACTGTAAAGTGGCATATAAATCTAAGTGCTGTTGCTATTGCTATTGGAGGGGCTGTCATAAAGAGGAGGGGGGTCAAAATTATTTCCCAAAGCCCCTGAGGGCAGGAGAAGAAGCAATGGGTGGAAACTCATCAAGGAGAGAAGCAACCAGGAATTAAGGAGAAACTTCCTGACAGTTAGAACAATTAACCAGTGGAACTCCTTGCCTCCAGAAGTTGTGAATGCTCCAACACTGGAAGTTTTAAAGAAGATGTTGAATAACCCTTTGTCTGAAGTGGTGTAGGGTTTCATCCTTGAGCAGGGGGGTGGGGTTGGACTAGATGACCTCCAAGGTCCCTTCCAACTCTGTTTTTCTGTTAAAGCTAAGAAAGAAAAGAAACTGGACACTTTTAAGGAACTCTTCAAATCTGATCCTGAAGTTGTTCTCCTGGTTAGATAGCCATGACAGTGTTTTGATACAACTGAATAAACATAACAGTGTTTTGAAACAGCAGCTCTTGGGAGAGAATCCTAGCATATGTCAAGGAGACACTTTTTTCCCCAGACTGAGTTGTTTTCATCCAAAAAATAGAATAAAAAAAAACCAAAAAACCAAATAGGACCAGGGCAGAGAAATAGGGTACATTGCAAAAGAAACCAATATATTTGAATTTAATTTAAAACATTAATTCAATAACGGTTTAGTACGTAGCTCCTTATAATTTAAAAAAATGTTTCTTCTTCTGAAATAATCCATGTTATTATTGTTACTTCATTACCTATCCAATCCATCCATCATTTGTATCTATCTATCTATCTATCTATCTATCTATCTATCTATCTATGCATCTATCCATCCATACATCCTCCCGCCTACCTACATACCTACCTATTTATCTATCTATGTCTGTCTATTTATCCATCTATCCATCTATCTACCTACCTACCTACCTACCTACCTACCTATCCTATCCATCTGTCATATCTATCTCTATCCATCTATCTATCCATCTATCCATCTACCTACCTACCTACCTACCTCTTCATCCATCCATCCATCATCTATCTATCTATCTATCTATCTATCTATCTATCTATCTATCCATCTAACGATCCATACATCCTCCCACCCACCCAACCGCCTACCTACCTACCTACCTATTTAACAATCTATCTATCTATGTCTGTCTATCCTATCCATCTATCCATCTACCTACCTACCTACCTATCTAGCTATCTATCCTATCCATCTGTCATATCTATCTCTATCCATCTATCCATCTATCCATCTATCCATCTATCCATCTATCCATCTATCTATCTATCCATCTATCCATCTATCCATCTATCTATCTATCCATCCATCCATCCATCCATCCATCCATCCATCCATCTATCTATCTATCTATCTATCTATCTATCTATCTATCTATCTATGCATCTATCGATCCATACATCCTCCCACCTACCCACCCGCCTACCTACCTACCTACCTACCTATTTATCTATGTCTGTCTATCCTATACATCTATCCATCTGCCTGCCTGCCTCCTACCTACCTACCTA
Source organism: Arizona elegans (assembly GCA_022577455.1). Classification (NCBI taxonomy): domain Eukaryota; kingdom Metazoa; phylum Chordata; class Lepidosauria; order Squamata; family Colubridae; genus Arizona; species Arizona elegans. The sequence goes on along the minus strand of JAKOOJ010000007.1, from coordinate 86,863,934 downwards.
TCAATCCTATCCATCTGTCATATCTATCTCTATCCATCTATCCACCTACCTACCCATCCAGCCAGCCAGCTATCCATCCATCCATCTATCTATCTATCATCTATCTATCTATCTATGCATCTATACATCCATCCATCCATATATCCTCCCAACCACCCACTTTCCCACCTATCTACCTATCATCTCTATCTATCTATCATTATCTCTATCCATCTCTCTCTCTCTCTCTCTCTCTCTCTCTCTCTCTTTATTTATTTCTATCTATCATTCTATCTATCTCTCGATCATGTGACCACAGGAATGTTGCTATAATCGTAAGAGTGAAAAACAGTCGTAAATCCCTTTTTTCAGTGTTGTTGTAGCTTGGAACGGTCACTGAATGAACGGTTGTAAGTCGAGGACTAATTGTACAGGAGGAGGTATGATTTCCTGCAGCTTGACGAATTAATGACCGAAGCTACTTCTCCACAATTCTGGCCGCCTTTCCCAACCTCCCTGACCTACTTCGCTGCTCCCATGCTGAGGGTGCAGAGACCCTTGCTGGGATAAGAAACTGTCTGGGCCGGTGGATATAATGCTCAACTTCACAGAACCGGTAGTAAAAAAAATTGAAACCCACCACTGCTCCAGTTCCCTAATCTTAGTGGCTCTTCTCTGCACTCTTTCTAGAGTCTCAACATCTTTTTTGAAATGCGGTGACCAAAAAACTGGAAGCAGTTATTTCAGGTGTGGTGGTCTTACTAAGGTGTACTTATTTTACACCGGACTTGTTTTTTAGTTTAGACTGGATTTGATTTTTTTTCCCCCCAGCCTCCCGCCTCTTCTTCTTCTGCCCTTTGGAACGGAATGTTTTCTCCTCTCATCCTAAGAGCAGAGAAAATCCACTTCAGAGAGCAACTGGATATGCCAGCAATGTCAAGAATTTCACCTTTTAGGAACTCCCGTTCCTGGTACCTGAGCTGCTGCTTCTCCCCAGTGGATCTGGCTTGCCTCCTCCTGTGCCAGGCCCGAGCAGCCTTCCTGACAGTTGTTTTGATCTCCAAGGTGATATATTCTGCAGGGCCCTTGCAAATCAAAAGCTGCAGCCATCTGCTTCGTGGACCTCCCATCACTCCAAAGCGGGAAGATGATTTTCAATGGAGGCCTGGATCCCAGGAGAAAAATCACAGCCCCCCCTCCCTTAAAAGAGCAAATTAGCTTGTGCTAATCTTCCTTTGCTGATTTTTCTCCAGGTTGCTTGGAGGCATCTTGGAGTCCTAGTGGACAACCATTTAAATAGGAGCCAGCAAGTGTGCAGCAGCTGCCACAAAAGCCAACACAGTTCTAGGCTGCATTAACAGAGGGATAGACTCAAGAGCACGTGAAGGGTTAATACCACTTTATAATGCCTTGGTAAGGCCACACTTGGAATCCTGCATCCAGTTTTGGTCACCACGATGTAAAAAAAGATGTTGAGGCTCTAGAAAGAGTGCAGAGAAGAGCAACTAAGATGATGAGGGGACTGGAGGCTAAAGCATATGAAGAACGGTTGCAGGAACTGGGTATGTCTAGTTTAATGAAAAGAAGGACTAGGGGAGACATGATAGCAATCTTCCAATATCTCAGGGGCTGCCCCAAAGAAGAGGGAGTCAAGCTATTCTCCAAAGCACCTGAAGGCAGGACAAGAAGCAATAGATGGAAACTCATCAAGGAGAGAAGCAACCTACAGCTAAAGAGAAATTTCCTGACAGTAAGAACAATTAATCAGTGGAACTCCTTGCCTCCAGAAGTTGTGAATGCTCCAACACTGGAAGTTTTTAAGAAGATGTTGCATAACCATTTGTCTGAAGTGGTGTACGGTTTCCTGCCTAAGCAGAGGGTTGGACTAGAAGACCTCCAATGTCCCTTCCAACTCTGTCCTATTGTATTGTATTGTATTGTATTGTATTGTATTGTATTGTATTGTGTTCTGTTCTGTTCTGTTCTGTTCTGTTCTGTTCTGTTCTATTCTATTCTATTCTATTCTATTCTATTCTAATTCTTTTCTCTTCGGCCGAAAAAATGCTTTTAAAAGTTTTTTTAAAAAAGCCTCTGATGATCGTGCGGCTCCGCTGGGATCGTCAGAGGTTTCTAAAAGCATTTTTGTCCGCAACCTCTTAAGGTTGTAGAAAAAAATGCTTTTAAAAGTAAAAAAAAAAAGTTGGCCACGCCCACCCAGTCACATTACACCCCCCACCAAGCCACGCCCACAAAATAAGCCACGCCCTTAAAACCTGTAGTAAAAAATGTTAGAACCCATCCCTGAATGACACTGGGGAAAAAAAAGTGACTTATCACCTTTTTCACAGGTACAAGCGTAGCAGCATCCCCCATGGTCATGTGATCAAAATTCATACACTTGGCCGCTGACTCGTATTTATGACAGTCGCAGTGACCCGGGCTCACGTGATCCCTTTTTGCAACCTTCTGACAAGCAAAATCCATGGGGAAGAAGGATTCACTTAACAGCCATTTTGCTAATTTAACAACCGCAGCGCTTCACTTAACAACAGTGGCAAGAAAGGTTGTGAAAATGGGCCCAAACTCACTTCACAAATGTCTCACTTAATGGCAGAAAAGTTGGGCTCAATTGTGGTCGTAAGTCGAGGACTACCTGTATATCTTTACGTTTGGCTTAATGTTAGAAGCACAAAATTCGTTGGGTTTTGGGGTTGTTGTTTTTTTTGTCTTACTCCTGCCTTCGATAGTCAAGAGAGTTTATCATTTCCAAAGATAACCAAAAGCACAAAAGTGCTAATTAAACCCTTTTGCTTAATTAAACACTAATTAAGCATTTCAGCCTGCAACGGTTCTGAAACGGTTATCAATATCATTTGACACATAAAGGAAATTAAGAGAGATTGATAGTAACTCTTAAGGCAGGCTTGCAAAACTGATGAGGATGCCATGAAAATGTAGCTGGTGGAGATTTTTTTTTGAGCTGAATTTATTTTCCAGCTCAAAAGAAAGGAAGACAGTACCAAAAAACCCACATTTGTTTATCTCAACGAAGTAACGTTTTGACATATGCTTAATTCCCATTGGGGGGAAAAAAAATGGCAATGGCACATATAATTAAAATAACCCCATTTAAATTATTTTGCTATTCTTTACATTATAACATACACTGCAATCTGCCAGGAATATATGAATTTGGCCAGCCTTGCAATTTCTTTGTTGCTATTTGCCAGAAAAGAAGAATGCCAAGTCAGTCAATAAAATGCAATTTATTCACATTCCTCCGATAATATTTCTTTTTCTCCTTTTTGTGAAATGAAATGACTTCTTTGCTAGGGGACTCTCTGCCCATCATTTGAAAGGCCGCTTCGTGGCGGATAATTGATCACCATGTTATAAAATAGACGCTGAGATTCTGGAAAGAGTGCAGAAAAGAGCAACTAAAATGATGAGGGGACTGGCGGCTAAAACATATGAAAAACGGTTGCAGGAACTGGGTATGTCCAGTTTAATGAAAAGAAGGACTAGGGGAGACATAATAGAACCTTGGTAGTACAGTGGTCTAAAGCACCCTGTTATTAAGACCAGCTGCCTGCAATTACTGCAGGTTCGAATCTCGCCAGGCTCAAGGTTGACTCAGCCTTCCATCCTTTCTAAGGTAGATAAATTGAGGACCCAGATTGTGGGGGCAATAAGATGATTTTGTATAAATATACAAAAGTAGGAAAGCTATTGCTTAGCGCATTGTAAGCCGCCCTGAGTCTCCGGAGAAGGGCGGCATATAAATCAAATTAAAAAAAAAAAAATAGCAGTGTTCAGGGGTGAATCCAGCAGGTTCTGACAGGTTCTGGAGAACTGGTAGCAGAAATTTTGAGCAGTTCGGAGAACCGGTAGTGGAGTAGGGTGGGAATGGAGATTTTGCAATATCCTTCCCCCAGGATTGGAGAGGGAATGAGGATTTTGAAGTATACTTCCTCTGTCACGCCCACCAAGCCACGCCCACAGAAAAAAATAAAAAAAAATGGATTTCACCACTGGCAGTGTTCCAATATCTCAGGGGCTGCCCCAAAGAAGAGGGAGTCAAGCTATTCTCCAAAGGACCTGAGGGTAGGACAAGAAGCAACAGATGGAAACTAATCAAGGAGAGAAGCAACATGGAACTAAGGAGAAACTTCCTAACAGTGAGGACCATTAACCAGTGGAACAACTTGCCACCAGAAGTTGTGGATGCTTCATCACTGGAGGTTTTTAAGAAGAGATTATCTGAAATGACATAGGGTCTCCTGCTTCAGCAAGGAGGTCGGACTAGAAGACTCCAAGGCCCCTCCCAGCTTTGTTCTATTCTGCCATCTGGGAAACATCCATTGAATTGTACAGAGTAAAAATTGCCTGAACCTTCACGCCAATCCCATTTTGGGAAAACGATTATCCGGCATTTCGCCTTGGTTGGTTTTCCTCCTAAGCATCCTTTCCTCCTGACGCAGGTGGCCAGGAGGGGCCTTCTGCTCATCCAGGTTGACCTCAGGGCTCTGCTTACCAATTCGGATATTTTCTTTTAATTATCGAGAGAGTCCAAGGCGCTTCTCCAAACTTTTATACTGGCTGGCTGGCTGGCTGGCCGGCCTTCGCCTTTACAACCAGAGACCGGCTGGTTTGACTCATCGGTTCACTTAATTAGTCCCTGGCCGCCAAAACAACACGGGGCTTTTCTTCGTCCAGCTTGCGTCCAGCTGTAGCCGGAGAAACCCCTGTTCTGCCAACTTCAGCAAGACTTAAGTCGCTGCAGGACCTGCACTCAGCAAAATTAAGTGCTTACGAAGCAGAGGGGGGCAGGGTAGGGTTTAGCTAGGTGTGAAACTGAAGGAGGAGGCATGTTCCGGGTCAGGGAGATGCAATAGATGGAGGTCGGACTCGCTCTCTTTCCAGAGCAAGGAAGATTAAAAACTGGAGGAGGAGGGATGTAGTAGCCAGGAATGGAATTAAGTGGTATACAGTCTCCTGCTTGAGCAGAGGGTTGGACTAGATGACCTAGTTAAGACTAGCCGTACCCAGTTCTGCAACTGTCATATGGTTTAGTTTCCAGTCATCTTTGTTGCTCCTCTCTGCACTCTTTCAAGAGTCTCAACATGGATATGTATTTGTATCGTAGCAACCAAAATTGGATAAAATAGATTTGTCTTTCGTTCTTTCTTTCTTTCTTTCTTTCTTTCTCTCTTTCTCTCTCTCTCTCTCCCTCCCACTCTCTCTCTCTCTCCCCCTCTCCCTCTCCTCTCAAGTATTAGTCATTCCTCCCAGTTTTGTGTCCTCTGCAAACTTGATAAGCATTGCCTGGACTCCCCGGTAGAAGATTTAGTCCCATCAGCGATTTTCTTAATAACTGTTCCTTGTTTATTATTCATTGCAAAGGGCTTTGTCTGGGATGCTGTGAATTTTCCAAAACCTGGGCCTGTGGCAGGAGTGGGGAGGGGAAATGCCCTTACCAAACTACTTCAAGAAAGCAAATATCATCCGGCCCCATTGCATCTGCCAAGTGGGTGTCATTTTTTTTTTTCCAACAAGCCCTCTTCTCAGGGCAGCCAATGTATCTCAAAGGAAATCTTTAAAAAAAAAAAACCCTCTCCACATTCTCAAGAGCCCAGAACCAGACGGCTTCTGTTGTTCGGGCTGCATTTATATTCTCTCCAAGTAGAGTTGAGGCTTCGTTCATCTGGAATCTAATTTGCTCGCGTCCAGTTCAAATCATCCTGATAATCCATATTTGGGAGGAGGTGAAAAAAACCCCAAGTGACACAGAAAATAAATAACACAGGAAACTGACATTTGGGGTAGTCGTGAATAGAGCCAGCTGAGCGTAAATGTTGTGTTTTGTTTTTACTGTCCCAAAGGTGCTGAAGAAGCTTCTTGAATGAGAAGCAAAATGTCCTCAAAAGAAAAAAAAAAGAAATTTCAGTTGCGTCCGGAAAAAAAAACCCTTTGGAACAACTGTGACCTGGATGACTGAGAATCTCTAGACTTTTTTTACTGATTCACAACAGGCAGTGGAATCCAGAGTGGGCCAGGGATGAAATTCAGCAGCTTCTGACAGGTTCAGGAGAACCGGTAGCGGAAATTTTGAGTAGTTTGGAGAACTGGCAAATACTACCTCTGGCTGGCCCCAGAGTGAGGTGGGAGATGTACAGTAGGAGGACGCTTTTCGAGAGAGGACAGAACTTACAAAAGAAGGACTGTCCACCCTAAAGGAGGACGATTGGTCGCCTTAGCAATATCCTTCCCCCTGGAGTGGGGTGGGAATGGGGATTTTACAGTATCCTTCCCCTGGAGTGGGGTGGGAATGGGGATTTTGCAGTATCCTTCCCCTGGAGTGGGGATGGAATGGGGATTTCGCAGTATCCTTCCCCTGGAGTGGGTAGGGAATGGGGATTTTGCAGTATCCTTCCCCTGACACGCCCACCAAGCCACGCCCACCAAGCCACACCACGCCCACCAAGCCACAGCCACAGAACCAATAGTAAAAAAAAATTGAATTCCACCACTGGAGTAGGCTGTTCCCTTGATTATGAGTATTCCTCAACGTAAAATTATTCATTTAGTGACTGTTTGAAGTTACAACAGCACTGAAAAAAGGGACTGATGACCAATCCTCGCACTTATGACCATCACTGAATCCGCATGGTCACAGGATCGAAATTTGGGTGCTTGGCAACTTGCCGCATCCTGAAGGCATGTGGTCCCCCTTTTGCGACCTTCCGGGTTGGCTTCAACAAGCAAAGTCAACCGACGAAGGCAGATTCGCTTAACGACCACATGATTCGCTTAACAGCTGCATGGTTCATTTATTTATTTGTTTATTTACTTACTTACTTACTTACTTACTTACTTACTTACTTACTTACTTATTTATTTATTTATTGGTTCGATTTATATGCCGCCCTTCTCCGGAGACTCAGGGCAGCTTACAATGCGTTAAGCAATAGCCTTCATACTTTTGTATATACCTGCTTAGTAGGGCTTTTGGGCCCCCCTAAGCGGTGTTTTTTTATATATATACAAAGTCAGCTTATTGCCCCCACAATCTGGGTCCTCATTTAACAACCATGGCCAAAAACGGTCGTGAAATTGGATGTGACTCACTTAACAGCCATCTTGCTTAACAACAGAAAAGCTGGCCCCAAATCAAGGATTGTGTCTACTTTACTGAAATTTCTAAAAAAAAAATCTAATTCCACAGTGTGTGATAATGATATTAAATCGCAGAGGCTAAATCGCTCAACAATAACAATGACCAGATAGATAATTAAGAAGCTTTTTTATTTCCTGAGTCAGCCAATTGGACTGAAAATACAATTCATACTGTAAGGTCATCAACAGATTTGGTGAAGCATGTTGGTGAAGCAAGCCGATGTTTCATGAAGCGATGGAGAAACATGGCGGAAGGATTCTCTCTTCGAAGAGAAACAGATGCTCAAAATGGCTTCCTTCTTTTTCACAAGTTGCCCAGAAAGTTACAGAAGGAGGTACAAAACGAAACGTCCCATGAATGGAATGTTCAAGATTTCTCCGGAATGCTCCAGTGTTCTCCACAATGTTCTAGGATTCTCAGGAATGTTCCAGTGTTTTCCAGAACATTCCTTTCCAATTATTATTATTATTATTTTTTGCACATTCCTCTTATTTTAATATTCCCTGATTTAAAAAGCTGGAGAAGGATGGACCTACATCACCAATCCAAGTTGCAAAAGGTTGTTGCAATACCAGAAGTGAGTCAAAGTTCCCAGTTAAAAGCTCCCGTACATATCTCTTCCAGTCACTGACTGGAATGGAAACAAAAATGCTTGCTTGGATATTCTGCAAAGGATGGCAAAAGCAGGAGGAAGAAAAAAAAATAACTCCACTCTGCAAAGCTTCGGACAGAAATATTTCAAATATGTTAGGGAGTAAAGGGAGGTGTTCGTGTTTTTTTTTTTTTTTTTTATGGGCAATTCAGGACGATTTGTCCTTGTCTGGAATCCAAATTTTTGCCCTTGTTGAACAATTTAGAAATATCATGGACCCAATTAGTACATAGCTCGGTATTTCTGCACAATGTCCATTCAGTTTCATTTTGAAGGTTCACCCAGAGTTGCTCCATCGTGGATGAAATTTAAGGGTTTTAGAAGCACCAAAATCCATGCATAGGATGGAATACAGGATAAATGTTCTTATTTCTAAAAGAATAACAGAGTTGGAAGGGACTTTGGAGGTCTTCTAGTCCAACCCTCTGTTCAAGCAAGAGACCCTATATCTTTTTCAGACAAAATGGCTGTCCGGTCTCTTTTTGAAAGTTTCCAGTGATGGAAGAACCCATAACATCTGAAGCCAAGTTATTCCCTGATTAATTGTTCTCACTGTCAGGAAATTTCTCTATTTAATTCTTAGGTTGGGTCTCTGATAAGCTTCCATCTGTTACTTTTTGTCCTGTCCTCGGGTGCTTTGGAGAATAAGTTGATATCTGCATAAATAAAAGTTCCCATGATCTCTGACCCCATGAAACACATCAGGTTCCTGATGGCTGTGAATTCTACAGTTTCCTTATATATGAGCCCCAAATATCTCCCATCATTGAATTAATGAATTTAATTAACATACGTTGAGGAGGGGGAAAAAAATATCCGCCTGCATTTCTGATCATAGTTTTCTGTGCATAGTTTTATATAGCTCTCTAAGGTTTTCACATATCCTGCCTCCTTTCTAAGATATTGAGTATTTTAGTTGTTTCTATACCAGGGGTCAGCAACCTGCGGCTCTGGAGCCGCATGTGGCTCTTTCACCCCTCTGTTGCAGCTCCCTATCACTCAAAATATGTGTCACAACCGCCAATGTGCGACACCTGCTAGCACGCAATTTATTGAGCTTTTCAACCTCCGGCAGGCCAACCATGGATAAGTCCAAGAAAAGAAAAGTTTCAGAAGAAAACAGAATGTTAAATTCAACTACATAAGAAATAGTCAGGCACGGGAGGAGTTTTGTGGCTCCCGGTGTTTTCTTTTCTGTGGGAAACGGGTCCAAATGGCTCTTTGAGTATTTAAGGTTGCAGATCCCTGACCTAGCCAAATAGCCAGTGGTGGGGGATGATGGGAGTTGTTGCAGTCCACAGACATCTGCCCAATCCAGCAATAGACGAGAATCTATTTTTCTTAGAAAATACAGCAGACGCTTTTTGTGAATGGCTTTCCCGTAAATTTGAAGGCCTTTCAAGGTTCGTAGAGTAGATGATGATTAATCCTGTGTGCCTCTTTTATTATTATTATTATTTTTTACTCCCTGTTTAGTTGGCTTCCTATACCACTTCAAATTAACCCAAAAGAAAAGGGGCATCAAAATCATGACAATGTATTTTGTAAATATAGTGTAAAAGTTTCAGAAGAAAACAGAATGTTTAATTCAACAACATATGCTAGTTTCGTGGCTGTTCAAGAAATAGTCAGGCATGGGAAGAGTTTTGTGGCTCCCGGTGTTTTCTTTTCTGTGGGAAATGGGTCCAAATGTCTCTTTGAGTGTTTAAGGTTGCAGACCCCTGTTCTATACCATCAGAGAGAGGGAGGGAGGAAGGGAGGGGGTAGGGGAAAAGTGAGAGGGGGAGAGAGAGAGAGAGATCACATTTCTGTAGACTTTAGAAGGAAGACTACATAGTATGCTTTAGAAAAGGACAGATGTATGATGGAGCATCTACAACTTCTGGAAACAAACCATTCCATTGATTAATTGTTCTGATTCTCAAGAAAATTCTCATTTCTCTCCTTGATTAATTTCCATCCGTTGCTTCATGTCCAAATGCTTTGGAGAATTGGTTGACCCACCTCTTCTCTGTGGCAGCCCCTCAAATAGGGGAACACTGCAATCCTGTCACCCTTAGGCCTTCTTCTCCTTAGACTAGACCAGGGATCAGCAACCTGTGGCTCTGGAGCCGCATGTGGCTCTTTCACCCCTCTGCTACAGAGGGGTGTAATTCAAAATATGCGTCACAACCACCAATGTGCGACACCCCCCGGCACACGATTTATTGAGCTTTTCAACCCCCGGTAGGTCAACCATGGATAAATCCAAGAAAAGAAACGTTTCAGAAGAAAACAAAGTTTAATTCAACTACATATGCTAGTTTTGTGGCTGCTCAAGAAATAGTCAGGCACCGGAAGGGTTTTGTGGCTCCCGGTGTTTTCTTTTCTGTGGGAAACAGGTCCAAATGGCTCTTGGAGTGTTTAAGGTTGCAGACCCCCTGGACTAGACATAGAATTGATTTATCAGTTTGCAGGGAGCCCCCCGGAACCAGAGGTGGTATTCAGCCATTTCGGATTGGTTCAGGCGAACCGGTAGTAGTGACTACTATGCCGTCGTACTTAGCTACGTTTTCTAAGCTGCGTGCGTGCGTGCACAGCGAACCAGTGGTAAAATTACACCTCTGCCCATAACAATTTACAACACTGTAGAACAGTTCGTGAGTGGCTTTTCTCTCTGTGCAAATAAAATAAAAACCTCCGTTTTGCAGGTGCTCAGCTAAAAACCTCACAGCCTCCCCACCCACCCCACGATCAAGGAGTGGCAAAAAAAAAAACCATTTAAAAAATTATTAAAGCGTTTCTGAATCACGCATACCAAATAAACAGGGGCAAATCCCACTCACTCAGCCATCCATCCGAGATTTCAAAAGGTTGCCTTTTATGGCCAAGTCAACCCCCAGATCTTAACCAAGAATGACATGAATCAAATCAAAAAAAAAAAAGAGAGAGAGAGAGAGAACTAAGAGAGCCTTTGAAACTTCAGGCCGAGAGAATTTTAGTACTTGGGAAAACATCTCAAAAGCTTTTCCTTCCCAGGTCTGTGTGGTTTCAATAAAAGGAGAATATTTGTAGCTTGAGATCAGTGGTGCAATCAAAATTGTTTTACTACCGGTTCTGTGGGCGTGGCTTGGTGGGGCGTGGCTTGGTGGGCGTGGCAAGGGAAGGATACTGCAAAATCCCCATTCCCTCCCCACTCCTGGGGGAAGGATATTGCAAAATCTCCATTCCCAGCCCACTCTGGGGCCAGCCAGAGGTGGTATTTGCCGGTTCTCCAAACTATTCAAAATTTCCGCTACTGGTTCGCCAGAACCTGTCAGAACCTGTTGGATTTCACCCCTGCTTGGGACTGAAATGATGATTCTTTGGTGCTCTCTGACTTTTGGTTGTTTTCTTGCAGAAGTTTCATGACCCAAACTGAGGGATATCATCGGTCCTAGTAAGCAAAATTGCACTTCTTACTCCTAATGTGTTTCCCCTAAAATAAGATCCACCAAAAAAGAAGCCCACCGGAAGTTGGCAGTTTCCAGCCTCTGGAGGGGGGGAGGTTGTTTTTGCTCTCCCCAGGCTCCTAGAAAGGCTCTGGAGCCTGGGAAAAGCGAAAAACGGGCCTTCCCCATCCCTATCCCCCCGGCGGCCCTCCAGAGGCGGGAAACAGCCTGTTTCCTGACTTCCGGTGGGCCCAGAAGGCCCGAAAATAAGCTGGCGTGCCCACCGCGTGCCATAGGTTCGCCATCACGGGTCTAGGGTCTCCTGTTTGAGCAGGGGGTTGGGCTAGAAGACCTCCAAAGGTCCCTTCCAATTCTGTTATTCTATCATTCGAACTGCCAAGGTGAAGGAAAAGCTAGTCCATCAGCAAGGCAGAGAATCGAATTGTTCTTTTCTTCACCTCTCCTGCCTTCTGCATTTTTGAGACTCAGCTCAAAGAGAGTGAGGCGGGTGCATCCGACGTACCACACAACAGACAGCAGTTTCTCACTCCTCGCTCTGCAAGGAATAGTACCAGCTCCCCAGTCACTATAATTTATGCACGCCTGATTCCCAGGCGCCCAGATAGGACGTGGCGTTTAAACAGGGCTCCGCTTGGTACCACTTCCCGTGTGATAAGGATTTGGGGGAGAGGGAGGGTCAGCGAGAGTTTGACTCAGCTCCCTGAAACGCAGGTAATTGCTCTCCATCCTCCCATTCACATTCTTTCTGGGTGCTTCAGCTAGGAAAAAAATAAACCACCCACAGCCTTCAGATTCAGAAGTGGCTTTCTGGACTGGAAGCCATCTTGTTCATTAAGGGCAGAGGCCAGCTTCTTCCATGGAGCCCCCAGTGCAAAAAGTGTTTTAACCGGTTTTATGAAATCTCCCATGTTCTGCCTCTTTTTCTGTGTCTTTCTTTTCTCTGCCGCTCCTTCCAAGTAGTTGTTAGAACTATGTAAGCAGGGGTTCCTTATTTCCTTCCTTCCTTCTTTCCTTCTTTCCTTCCTTCTTTCCCTGTCCTTCCCCCTTCCTGCCTTCCTTCCTTCCTCCTTAACGCTCCCCCTCCCTTCCTTCTTCCTTTCCTTTCCTTTCCCCTCCTCACCCCTCCCTGTCTACCCCCTTCCTTCCATCCTTCCATCCATCCTTCCATCCTTCCTTTCTTTCTTCCTTCCTCCCTCCCTCTCTCCTTCCTCCTTCCTTCCTTCCTCCCTCCCTCCCTTCCTTCCTCCTTTCCCTTCCCTTCCCCTCCCTGTCTACCCCTTCCTTCCATCCTTCCTTTCTTCCTTCCTTCCTCCCTCCCTCTCTCCTTCCTTCTTCCTTCCTTTCCTCCCTCTCCTTCTCCCTTCCTTCCTTCCTCCTTAACCCTCCCTCCCTTCCTTCTTCCTTTCCTTTCTTTTCCCCTCCCCACCCCTCCCTGGCTTCTACCCTTCCTTCATCCCTCCCTCCCTCCCTTCTTTCCTTCCTTCTTTCCTTCTTCCTTTCCCTTACCTTCCCCTCCCTGTCTTCCCCCTTCCTTCCTTCCTTCTTTCCTTCTTCCTTTCCCTTCCCTTCCCCTCCCTGTCTTCCCCCTTCCTTCCTTCCTTCCTTTCTTCCTTCCTTCCTCCCTCCTTCCCGCTCTCCTTCCTCTTTCCTTCCTTCCCTCTCTCCCTCTCCTTCTCCCTCCCTTCCTTCCTTCCTCCTTAACCCACCCTCCCTTCCTTCTTCCTTTCCTTTCTTTTCCTCTCCCCACCCCTCCCCCCTTCCCCCTTCCTTCCTTCCTTGCTTCCTCCCTCCCTCCCTCCCTTTCTTCTTCCTTTCCCTTCCCCTCCCTATCTTCCCCTTTCCTTCCTTCCTTCCTTCCATCCTCCCTCCCCCCCTCCCCCAGTCACTCACTCATTCACTCACTCACTCACTCACTCAGTAACTAAACCAGTCACTAAATAAATAGTTGTAAGTTGGGGAGTATCTTTATGTCTATTGTTTATTGTCTATTTTTTCTGGCTGTTCTTAGGGATTTTTCTTTTATTGTTATATATCACAGCTTGAAGGCCATTTTGTGATTATTTATTGTGGAGCCATGTTGTGTACTGTGGCCGTCTGACTGGAATTTGATCACTACAGGTAATCCTCGACTTACGACCACAAATGAGCCCAAAATTTCTGGGGCTGAGACATTTGTTAAGTGAGTTTTGCCCCATTTTATGACTTTTCTTGCCACATTGGTTAAGTGAATCATTGCAGTTGTGAAGCTAGTCCCATGGTCGTTAAGCGAATCTGGCTACCCCATTGACTTTGCTTGTTAGAAGGTCGTAAAAGGGGATGGCATGACTCTGGGACACTGCAACTGTCATAAATATGAGTCAGTTGCCAAGCATCTAAATTTTCATCACGTGTCCGTGGGGATGCTGCAACGGTCATAGGTATGAAAAATTGGTCACAAGTCACTTTTTCCCCATGCTGCTGTAATTTCAAACGGTCACTAAATGAACCATTGTAACTCGAGGACTACCCGTAAAAGGCAACGAGAGGCTGCAAAAGGCAGGAATCAAAGCCACAGAATAAATGAACGGACTCTACTTTTCAAGCATCGTTTTTGTTCCGTCTTCTGGAACTTTCCCAGCAAATGCATCCAATCTTCTCTTGCGGTGAAAAACCTTCATTTTTCATCAGTGGCCGCCTGCAAATTTTGCTTCTGATCCTTGGGTGCCAAACTGGCATGGAGAGTCCAGGGGCAAAAAGAAAGATTGCAGCCCTCTTTTCCACTTTCTTTTTTTATGTATATTTTTTTTATATTCCAGTGAAATATTCTCATATTTTGTATGGCTTGGTTAGTGGTGGGACCCCCTGTTTCCTATACAACATCAATGGGGGAAGCTGGATATGTTTAATGACCAGGAATTGATTCAATTAAACGGCTGCAGGGAGCTGCTGTGGCAAAAAAAAAAAAAAAAAAGGCCATAAAATCACGGGTGACTTACTTAACAACCATCTTGCTATAGAGTGAAAATTTTGGTCCCAATCTTCTAGATGCTGCATTTCCACAATATACATATGAATCCTTCTTCTTCCTCCTCCTCCTCCTCCTCCTCCTCCTCCTCCTCCTCCTCCTCCTCCTCCTCCTCCTCCTCCTCCTCCTCCTCTTCTTCTTCTTCTTCTTCTTCTTCTTCTTCTTTTTTCTCCTCCTCCTCCTCCTCTCTCTTCCTTTTCCTCTTCCCTTTATCCTCTTTCTTCCTTCTCGCTTCTATTTCCTCCTGCCCTTCCTTCTCCTTCTCTTCCTTCTTTCCACCTTCCCCTTTCCTTCTCCTTCTCCTTCTCCCTTCTCCTTCTCCTCCTCTCTCTCTTCCTTTTCCCTTTATCCTCTTTCTTCCTTCTCCCTTCTACTTCCTCCTGCCCTTCCTTCTCCTTCTCTTCCTTCTTTCCACCTTCCCCTTTCCTTCTCCTTCTCCCTTTTCCTCCTCCTCTTCTCTCTCTTCCTTTTCCCTTTATCCTCTTTCTTCCTTCTTCCTTCTACTTCCTCCTGCCCTTTCTTCTCCTTCTCTTCCTTTTTTCCACCTTCCCCTTTCCTTCTCCTTCTCCTTCTCCTGCTCTCTCTCTTCCTTTTCCCTTTATCCTCTTTCTTCCTTCTACTTCCTCCTGCCCTTCCTTCTCCTTCTCTTCCTTCTTTCCACCTTCCCCTTTCCTTCTCCTTCTCCCTTTTCCTCCTCCTCTTCTCTCTCTTCCTTTTCCCTTTATCCTCTTTCTTCCTTCTTCCTTCTACTTCCTCCTGCCCTTTCTTCTCCTTCTCTTCCTTCTTTCCACCTTCCCCTTTCTTTCTCCTTCTCCCTTCTCCCTTCTCCTTCTCCTCCTCCTCTCTCTTCCTCTTCCCTTTATCCTCTTTCTTCCTTCTCCCTTCTACTTCCTCCTTCCTGCCCTTCCTTCTTTCCACCTTCCCCTTTCTTTCTCCTTCTCCTTCTCCTCCTCCTCCTCCTCTCTCTTCCTCTTCCCTTTATCCTCTTTCTTCCTTCTCCCTTCTACTTCCTCCTTCCTGCCCTTCCTTCTTTCCACCTTCCCCTTTCTTTCTCCTTCTCCTTCTCCTCCTCCTCCTCCTCTCTCTTCCTCTTCCCTTTATCCTCTTTCTTCCTTCTCCCTTCTACTTCCTCCTTCCTGCCCTTCCTTCTTTCCACCTTCCCCTTTCTTTCTCCTTCTCCTTCTCCTCCTCCTCCTCCTCCTCTCTCTTCCTCTTCCCTTTATCCTCTTTCTTCCTTCTCCCTTCTACTTCCTCCTTCCTGCCCTTCCTTCTTTCCACCTTCCCCTTTCTTTCTCCTCCTCCTTCTCCTTCTTGTTCTCCTCCTCTTCCTCCTCCTCCCTCCCTCCTCCAATATTTTTGTTTATCTATAAATAATTAAATCCCTAAACGACTGCTTTTAATTTATTGCATTGGACCACTGGGGGCGGGGGAAAACCACACCCATTGGTGGAAGGAACATTTCAGGAGGCACGCCTTAATTTCTTCATCGCTTTGACACTTGTTTTCCCAAACTTCCAATGCTCTAAAATGCTCAGCATTTGGGTTCCTTCTGTGTGAAACACACTTCCTTTGAAGTCAAGATCATTTTATATCTCGCCTGACCATCAGATCATTTCAATTCCCAGAGCGGTAGGGAGGAAATCCAATGTTTCCTGAGAATACGGACCATGAGAGATTCACGAAGCAATGGCGTTGCTTAACTTTGACATGGTAGAAGCGAAAGTGGCTGGGTAAACAGAATAAGAGAGTCGGACGGGACCTTGGAGGTCATCTAGTCCAACCCCGCAGAATAAACTTCAAGCCCTCGCAGATCGTCGCTGACTTATGCCTGTTTGTTTCATGACCATTGGAAGTCTACGGGACCGCCTGCTACCACCAATAGCCTCCCACCGGCCAGTACACTCCCATAGAGAGGGGCTCCTCCGGGTG
Organism: Arizona elegans; assembly: GCA_022577455.1. Taxonomy (NCBI): domain Eukaryota; kingdom Metazoa; phylum Chordata; class Lepidosauria; order Squamata; family Colubridae; genus Arizona; species Arizona elegans. Next base: position 86,847,762 of record JAKOOJ010000007.1, on the reverse strand, counting down.
CCGTTGGCCAAACAATGCCGACTGGCGGCCCCTAGGGGGAGAGCCTTTTCTGTGGGGGCACCTACCATCTGGAACGAGCTCCCCCCGGAGATACGGAGGATCCCGGATCTGCGCACCTTCCATCGCGCAGTTAAGACTCTTTTATTTCATCAAGCCTGCCTGGCCTAAATCCTCTCCCCTTTTTAAATGTAAATTTTAATTTGTTTTTAAATTATGGGGTATTTTAAATTCAGCCAAATTATTTAATTCGCTTTTAGTCTATTTTAAATTTTTGTATTTATGTGTTTTATCTTCTGGCTGTTCACCGCCCTGAGTCCTTCGGGAGTAGGGCAGTATAGAAATTTAAATAAATGAAATGAAGTTACATCGGCACTGGGGGGGAAAAGTGACTTTAGAATCAGAATCAAAACAGAGCTGGGAGGGACATTAGAGGTCTTCTAGTCCAGCCCCCTGTTCAAGCAGGAGACCCAAATCCATTTCAGACAAATGGTTTTCCAGACTCTTCTTAAAAGCCTCCAGTGATGAAGCACCCACAACTCCTGGAGGCCAGCTGTTCCTCTGCATAATTGTCCTCACCAATCTTCATAAGGGTGTCAAACTCAAGCGTGCTTAGATCTGGCCTATGGGGCCAACCTGAAAACAGGGAAGGACCGGCATGTGGTGCCTCTGCCAGTGAAAAAGAGAGCTCAGGTGGGCTGCGTACGGCCCTCCCGAGCAGGGGTGAAATCTTGGACCCTCTGCACATGCGCAAACCCTTCTGCAGCCTGTTAAAAAAACAGGTTACTTCCTGGTTAAAACCAGGAAGTAATGATGGGCGAGTGGGCGGAGCCTCGTACCGCCATTGCTACAGGTTCTTCAAACCACTGGCTGCCATCGCTACTGATTCAGCCGAACCGGTCCGAACCGGGAGCATTTCATCCCTGCTCCCGAGCTCCATTTTTGCTGGCAGAGGGTTGCAGCTGAAAACGGAGCTGTTTTTGCTGGCAGAGTCCTCAGGCCACTACATGCACCCCGGACATGAGTGACGGCGAGCCGGCCATGCCCATCCCAACCCATCAAACACAACCGTGATGCAGCCCTCAATGTAATTGAGTTTTGACACCCCTTCTCTACGATGACTGTAAACCTATTTATGTGTGTTGATTATTTTTTTTTTTCCCCCAGCTCACATCAAGCTGAGCCAACAAACCTGGGCCTAAAATAACCCAACTTTCATTTATCAAATAGCAGAAGAGGAAACACCTTGTGGGAGTTTTCAGGCCAAATTAAAAAAAAATGATGTGGCTAAAGAGAAGTCGGGTGGGTGGGGGCAGATCCTGAACCTGTGGCTCTTATCCAAAAAAAAAAAAAAAAATGAAAAATAAGAATAAATAAATAAATAAACCCAAGATCTAGCTAGAATCCTTCTGTCCATTTCCAGAATTCAATAAAGGGAGAACCTGAGCAGTTTTTACTAGGGATTTCCATAGAAAACCATACCAAGGAAATATATTATTTGATATTACATATACTGACAGTATATGTAATATACTGTCAGTATATTGTATACTGGCAGCCTGCATAGTCTACGCAAAATTGGAAGAAGGAAAATCCACCATCAGAAGAAGATTTAATTAGAAAAATTTTAGAATGTGCAGAGATGGACAAATTAACAAAAGAACTCAAGGAGAAAGAGGATACAGAATATTACAAAGTGTGGTGTAGATGGTATGAATGGTTGGAGAATAGGAAAAATGAGAAAGAGGAATAAAGGAGAGAGGGGGGGAAAATGTTGAAGATCAAGGTACAATGTAGACGAAATAAAGAAAGATGGAAAACAATTGTTGAACAAAGACAAAGTTAAAATATGTGTAAATAGATGTAAATAGCAAGAAAGGATCACTTCGATCCTTTTCCACTAGGAAAAAGTGATATGTATATAAATGCTGTGTGTTTGTGTCTTGTTTTAATGTATTCAAAATAAAAAACTAAAAAAGAAAAAAAAAGAAAAATAAGAAAAAATAAATAAATAAACCCAAGATCCAGCTAGAATCCTTCTGTCCATTTCTGGGCCAAGAAACTTCTCAACAGAAATGAAACAGAAGTCCAAAGATTGCAGATTGCCTAGAAAAATTTAAACCCATACAGGTTGCCCCTGAATTACAACAGTTGCTTTCGTCACCGTTCAAAGTTACAACGGCACGGAAAAATGTGACTTACGACCAGGTTTCACACTTACGACCGTTGCAGCCTTCCCATGGTCACGTGATCAAAATTCAGACGTTTGGACAACTGACTCGTATTTATGACGATTGCCGTGTCCCGGGGTCACGTGATCCGTTTTTGTGACCTTCTGACAAGCAAAGTCGATAGGGAAAGCCAGATTCACTTAGCAACCGTGTTACTAACTTAACGACGGCAGGGATTCACCGTGGTGAGAAAGTTTGTAAACTGAGGCAAAGCTCGCTTAACCACCGTCTCGCTTAGCAATGGAAATTACATTGTGGTTGTAAGTCGAGGATGACCTGGCAATTGGTTCACCATAGAGATGTATTCTCAGGGAACTGGAATGTGTGACTAAGTCATCAAATACCAAACATTTTGCATATCAGTTCCTAATTACCACAAACCCAGTGCTTTCCAAGAGGGTCAAATCAAATATAATGGTTTAAGAGAACCTTAGATAACAGATTAATAGAGTTGGAAGGATTGTCTAGTGACAGTGTTTGTTGTGGCCCGTCAGTGGCCTGTGTGGATTGTAGCTGATTCTGACAGCGAGGAGGCTGGTGTGGTGCTGTGCCAGCAGCCTGTGCAGCTGGCACTCGAGTCAGACAATGAGGAGGCTGGAGAAGATGCGGTGCCAGAGGCGGGGATTCAGCCAGGGCCTTCAGAACCTCCAGAAGCTCCTTTAAGTGAAAAGGATGAAGAGGAGGAGCCTCTTCTCGATGTACGGGCACGCAGAGCAGCCAAAAGGCAGGAGTGGTTCCTCAGGAGGAGATCTCCTCAAGAGTAAGGCTTGGGGCTAATTGGCCACTCCCTTAGCCTATTTAAGGAGGAATGCCAACTGAAGCAATTTGTAGGGAACAACTTTAGTTCATTCTCCTTCGCGTCTGGATTCTCTGCAAATTGCTTCTGGGCTTTCTGCCAACCTTCGTAAGATTGTGATTACTTTATCTTTGGTTTCTTGTAGGCTGTTAAGAAAGTTTATTAACAGCTTTTGTTTTGAAAAAGACTGAGTTATTTTAGTAAATTAAGTTTTGTACAAACTTTGTGTGTGCTGTGTTCTTTGGGATCCGTAGCTAGGGCAGAACAGTGTTATGAAGCTTTGACTCAATCAGAATAGAGCTGAAAGGGATCGTGGAGGTCTTCTAGTCCAGGCCGCTGCTGAAGCAGGAGATCCTATACCACTTCAAACAAGTGGCTGTCCAGTCTCGTCTTAAAAACCTCCAGTGATGAAGCAGCCACAACCTCTGGTGGCAAGCTGTTCCACTGGTTAAATTGTCCTCGCTGTTAGGAAGTTTGACTTAGTTTGATGGCTGAGCCAGGAGACGCAAGCAGTGAAGCGTAGAGGAATAAAACAAAAAGAGAATTTAACAGAATAACGGAATTGGAAGGGACCTTGGAGGTCTTCTAGTCCAACCCCTTTGCGCAGGCAGGAAACCCTATACCATTTCAGACAAATGGTTGTCCAATCTCTTCTTAAAAACCTCCAGTGTTGAAGCATTCACAACTTCTGGAGGCCAGTTGTTCCACTGGCTAATTGTCCTCACTGTCAGTAAATTTCTCTTCGGTTCTAGGTTGCTTCTTTCCTTGATGAGTTTCCATCCATTGCTTCTTGTCCTGCCTTCTGGTACTTTGGGGAATAATTTGACCCCCCCCCTCTTCTTTGGGGCAGCCCCTCAAATATTGGAATACTGTTATCCTTGGCCAAGAGCCTTGGTAGCGCAGCAGACTAAAGTGCTGTTAAGTAACACCAGCTGCCTGCAATTACTGCAAGTTCAAATCTCACCAGGCTCAAGGTTGACTCAGCCTTCCATCCTTCCGAGGTAGGTAAAATGAGGACCCGGATTGTGGGGGCAATAAGATGACTTTGTATAAAAAAGAACACCGCTTGTGGGGGGGGCGAAAGCCCTACTAAACAGGTATATACAAAAAGTATGAAAGCTATTGCTTAACGCATTGTAAGCCACCCTGAGTCTCCGGAGAAGGGCGGCATATAAATCGAACCAATAAATAAAATAAATAAAATCCTGTCACCCCTGATTCTTCTTTTCTTTAGACTAGTCAAAGCCAAATCCTGCAACCGTTCTTCATATGTTTTAGTCTCCAGGCCTTTAATGATCTTAGTTGCTCTTCTTTGCCCTTTTTCCAAAGTCTCAACATCTTTTTTTTTGTAACGCGGTGACCAAAACTGGATGCAGGATTCCAGGTGTGACCTTACTAAGGCTTGATAAAGTGGTACTAATACTTTACGTTCCTTTTTTTTTTTTTACATTCACATTCAAAGTACTAATTCTTTGGTTCCTTCACTCTTTCAAATAATGAATAGAAGAACTCAAGAAGTCCAAATAAGAAAAATGAAGTCTACTCCTATTTTTGTTCTTACATACAAAGACACCCTATTCCCCTCTTATTGCTTACAATCATTGTTTCTGGTTTCAGAGAATGACTTTTAGACTTACTTAGACTAATATTTTTAGAGGACGTGGTGGCTCAGGGGCTAAGACGCTGAGCTTGTCGATGGAAAGGTTGGCAGTTCAGCAGTTCGAATCCCTGGTGCCGCGTAACGGGGGTAAGCTCCCGTGACTTGTCCCAGCTTCTGCCAACCTAGCAGTTCGAAAGCACATTAAAAAATGCAAATAGAAAAATAGGGACCACCTTTGGTGGGAAGGGAACAGCGTTCCGTGCGCCTTTGGCATTGAGTCATGCCGGCCACATGACCACGGAGACGTCTTCGGACAGCGCTGGCTCTTCGGCTTTGAAACGGAGAAAAGCACACACCCCCTAGAGTCAGGAACGACTAGCACAGATGTGCGAGGGGAACCTTTACCTTTACCTTTAGACTAACTTTATTGTCGATTTCATTTTAACTTTTTAACAAATTGTCACTTTGAATGCACACTCATCGGCATGTGTTAAAATGAAATTTCGCCGCAATACAGCTCTCAAAGGGTCACCGCCTCCCATATGGGCTACATAAACAGGACAAAATAAATAAATAGATAAATACAAGATGACCTTCAAAGCAACATGCAAAACAACTGGGAACCTTCGTCCGCCTACGATCCCTTTGACATTGGAAATCCACCCTGGTTTAAACCGAGACTGCTGCCCCCCCCCAAAAAAAAGAAGACAGCAGGGTGGTCTAACGATTAACAGGTTTCTCCTGCAGTTGCTTGGTGTGATTTACGAAGGTGTGGCTGGTTTTGTGTGTGCCTGTGGCTGTCTCCTTCCCCAGGGATGCTGTTGGTGGAACAAAGGGCTGTGTTTACAATGATGCTGTCCAGACCTTTGCCTTTGCCTTCACCCCCATCCCATCCCATTATTTGCCTCCATGGCAACCATACATTCTCCAGTTAGCCATCAAAGGGGGCTTTGTTGCGCCTTCAGTTTGCCTGCCCTGGAGAGAGAGAGAGAGATACAGAGAGAGAGAGAGAGAGAGTGAGAGAGAGATACAGAAAGATTATATATATATAATCTTTCTGTATCTCTGTATCTGTATCTGTGTGTGTGTGTGTGTGTGTGTGTGTGTGTGTGTGTGTGTGTGTGTTTTCTTTCCTTTTCGTAGGATTTATGTGTATTTCTCTTTAGCCAGGTTCTTCCTACGTAAACCAAGATTTTTATGCAGCCCTAGTTCAGTGAAATCACAATCCACTAGTTTCTAGGCTTTTTTTTTTTTTTTTTTTCTGGCAGCCAGCAAACACTCTGCTGCCCATTGGGAGACTAAGGAGACTAAGATAGATCTATTTCAGACTTATAAGTCCTCATCAGTTAGCCACACCCTCTTCCCATGTATCCTCCCTGTAAAGGTACAGTATTTGTTTTCTTTTGTTTTCGTAGGCTTTATGTGTGTATATGTGTATATATGTGTGTGTGTGTGTGTGTGTGTGTATGTATATATATATACATATATATGTGTATATATATATATATATATACACATACATACATACATACATACATACAGAGAGAGAGAGAGATACAGAGAGAGAGAGAGAGAGATACAGAGAGAGAGAGATACAGAGAGATACAGAAAGAGAGAGAGACAGAGATACAGAAAGAGAGAGAGAGAGATACAGAGATACAGAAAGAGAGAGAGAGATACAGAAAGAGAGAGAGAGAAATACAGAGAGAGAGAGAGAGAAATACAGAGAGAGAGATACAGAGAGAGATACAGAAAGAGAGAGAGAGATATATACAGAAAGAGAGAGAGAGAGATACAGAAAGAGAGAGAGAGATACAGAGAGAGAGGGAGAGAGATGGGGAGAGAATGACATTCTCCATTCTCAAGAGATACTTCCTGCACTGATACAGCCACAGGCATAAAAGACCAAGTGTCCTTTTTCATCCCACATTATTATTCCAGCATCACACAACTGTCCTCTTCTCCCTTCCAGGCAAGCCGTCCGTAGTCTATGGAGAGTCTCAACCATCCAGATCATGGCTGTCCAAAAAGTGCTTTTCCAAAAGGCAACTGGGTTTTCTTAGTTTTTTTTCCTTTGAAAATGTTTCTTATTTCTAACAGAATTAACAGATTAACAGAGTTGGAAGGGACCTTGTAGGTCATCTAGTCCAACCCCCCACCCAAGCAGGAGATCCTACACCATTTCTGACAGATGGCAGTCCAGTCTCTTCTTGAAAGCCTCCAGGGATGAAGCTCCCTCAACTTCTGAAGGCAACTTCTGTTCCATGGGTTGATTGTTCTCACTGTCAGAAAATTTATCCTTATTTCCAGGTTGAATCTCTCCTTGATCAGTTTCCATCCATTATTCCTTGTCTGGCGTTGGAAAATAGCTTGACCCCCTCTTCTCTGTGGCAGCCCCTCAAATATTGGAAGATGCTCTCCTGTCTCCCCTGGTCCTTCTCTTCACTAGACTAGCCAGGCCCAGTTCCTGCAACCATTCATCGTATGTTTTAGCCTCCAGTCCCCTCATCATCCTGGTTGCTCTTCTCTGCACTCTTTCTAGAGTCTCAACATCATTTTTACAGTGTGGTGACCAAAACTGGATACAGTATTCAAGGTGTGGTCTTGCTAAGGCTTTATAGAGTGGTATTAATCTCTCCCTTGATCTAGATTGTATCCTCTGTTAATGCAGTTTAGGATTGCATTGGCTTTTTTGGCTGCTGCTGCACAAGGCTGGCTCATATTTAGCTGGTTGTCCACTAAGACGCCAAGATCCCTCTCCCAGTTACTGCTATTAAGCCTGGTTTCTCCCAGTCTATATCTGTCCTTTCGGTTTTTCTGGCCTAAGTGTAAGACTTGACTTTTCTCTACATTGAATTTCATTTTGTTAGTTAGGGCCCAGGGTTTACGTCTCTCCAGATCTATTCTATTCTTCTGTTTTCTATTCTATTTTTCATATTCCATTCTATAACATCCTATTCTATTCTATTCTATTCTATTCTAATATTCTAGTCTATAACATTCTATAATAGTCTATAACATTCTATAATATTCTATTCTATTCTTCTGTTTTCTATTCTATTTTCCATATTCTATTCTATAACATCCTATTCTATTCTATTCTATTCTAATATTCTAGTCTATAACATTCTATAATAGTCTATAACATTCTATAATATTCTATTCTATTCTTCTGTTTTCTATTCTATTTTCCATATTCTATTCTATAACATCCTATTCTATTCTATTCTATTCTATTCTATTCTATTCTATTCTATTCTATTCTAATATTCTAGTCTATAACATTCTATAATAGTCTATAACATTATATAATATCCTATTCTATTCTAAATAGATCAACAGTCCCTGGTAAAGAAGGCGCTCACAACCAGAATTTACAGCATCTTCAATGGATAGAAAAACGGTGCCAGTAATACCTCTGAACTTCTATTTACAGCTCTTCCTTCAGAATGGATTGCATTCACACAGCGCTCTAAACTAGACCCGATAGAGACTAGCGTTGCCTTCCGCACAACCTACCAAAGCTTGTTGGTGTCAGCTTGCAAAGCTTTCAAGTTGCCCTAAGCAATTATGGCAACTGGTGGCGCAGCAGACTAAAGCACTGTTATTAACATCAGCTGCCTGCAATTACTGCAAGTTCAAATCTCACCAGGCTCAAGGTTGACTCAGCCTTCCATCCTTTCGAAGGTAGCTTAAATGAGGACCCAGATTGTGGGGGCAATAAGCTGACTTTGTATAAAATATACAAAAGGTATGAAGGCTATTGCTTAACACATTGTAAGCCGCCCTGGGTCTCCGGAGAAGGGCAGCATATAAATCAATATATATATAGATATAGATATGTCTTCTTAAGTTTTCGCGGGTGTGCATATGCAAAAAATTAAAATCTCGGGTATTTTCCCGCATCATTATAAATAAGTTGGTTAAAATATTTAAAATCCAGATTTTAACCAGGATTTTAAATATTTTAACCAACTTATTTATAATGACGCGGGAAAACACCCGAGATTTTAATTTTTTGCATATATATATATATGTGTGTGTGTGTGTGTGTGTGTGTGTGTGTAGATAGATAGATAGATAGATAGATAGATAGATAGATAGATATAGATATAGATAGATAGATATAGATATATAGATATATATATATATGCATCTTTCGGAAACTTCACAATTGGCTCATTCTGAACTCAGTTTGCCTTTTCTGTGGCATCGTGTGTGTCCTAAAGTCAATCCTTCGGTCAGTTTACGATTTATTACAGCAGGCAAATCCAGGAAAAGAGGTTCATTCTGTAACAGTGAAGAGGTGAAGTCAGTTGTGCGAATGCAACCAACATATCTCGCTTTTGGAAAAAAGGGACGATTGAGTCAGCGTTCAATTGGGAATGAAGCCAGGGTAGAGCCATGGGGATTTTGAGGAGGGGAGGGGGCACGATTTTTTTTCCCCCTGCCTTTGTTTGTGTGCATTTAACCCAAAACCAACAATAGTCAGAAACTCTGTTGCCAAATTTTCACACGACACTCACTTGTCTTTTCCGGATCATCATTGTCTATCACCCTTCCCAAAATGGATACATTGCCATTCCTTTCTCACATCCAGTTTAAATGTTTGCTTAATTACATCATTTCCTAGCATGCTCCTCGTGCCAACAATTCTAGCATTCACATGGTAAAAGGCATAATAAAAGAAGGCAACGCACACCCAGGTCGGTCACCCAATTGCCACAGAGCTGAACAGAAGCGCCAACATTTTAACCATCCTGGGCTCTTTCAACGCTAAAGAATGAGCCAAGGAGAATGTGTTGCTTTCCTTGCGGTCAAAAATTTAACACTTGGACTGGCCTAGATTAATCCTCAAAGCCCCCCCGTCCCCCCAGTTCGTTTTTTGTGATGTTCCATTGGCAACCTTCACAAGAGTCTGTTGTATTTTATTTATTTATTTTTAAAAAAATAATCTTTACTTACATTTTCTGTTAAAAAGAAAAGACAACACAATATAAAATGACACACAAAAAACAATACAACAATAAACAAGCATACTTCTATGTAGAACCTTAATAAACAAATATTCGGTACTATAACTCTATATTATAATCCAGAGAAGACAGAATATCTTATATACCTTAATACATCAATTAGGTCTATCCGGCCTCACTTATTTTATATAGTATAAGTTTCTCAATAGATACCATTCCTCATCTATTTTTTTTTTAAATTTATTATTAAAATATAAACACAGATATAAAGACAATACAATACAATACAAAGACAAACAAAAAACCCACCACCTACAAACCCACCTAACATTTTACATATACGTTTTTGTCATCAACAGAATATATGTCATTGAGCTTATATAGTTTAATTAAGAGTAATTATTAAATGTCTAATTCCAATGTTATAACTTTACACTACAAATTTACATTTCTTATGGGTTCATCTCCTTATGCAAGTCTTTGCCCTAATTTCTGTCCTCTACATTTTTGCTGATTTTCCTTTCCAGCCATTTTTTTTTAATTTATTTATTTTTATTTGATTTATATGCCGCCCTTCTCCGGAGACTCAGGGTGGTTTACAATGCGTTAAGCAATAGCCTTCATCCTTTTTGTATATTTATACAAAGTCAGCTTATTGCCCCCACAAACTGGGTCCTCATTTCACCTACCTTAGAAAGGATGGAAGGCTGAGTCAACCTCAAGCCTTGGAGATACCTATTGATACCATTGGTGCCATTCCTCATCTAACGTGGGTTATAATTTCCTCTTTTCTAACCATTTTTAATTTTTTTCCCAAGCTAAACCTACTTGGGTTTGCTCTCTATCCTTTAATTTTTTCGTTAGCATATCTGCTTCCGCACATTCTAACATTTTTTTTTTTATAATAGCCTCCTCTGTTGGGATATTTTGATTTTTCCAAAGTTGAGCGTACGTCAATCTCGCCGCTGTAATGATATGTAGTGCCAAATACCATACGTCCCTTTTTATATTTAGAGTCTGTTTTATTTTTTCACCATTTCCACCGGAATTGTGCAAAAGGATAAGCTGGAGTAGATCATTTCAAGAGGGCAAGGTGTTTTATACGGTGGAAGTCTCCTGATTTTCGACATAGACCACACCTGGAGTACTGCATCCAGTTTTGGTCACTACACCAGGGGTGAAATTCACTTACCTTCCCTATTGGTTGGCTAATCGGTGTGTCTATAAAAAGTGCAGAAAAGAGCAACCAGGATGATTAGGGGACTGGAAGCTAAAACTTGGCTAAGGAATCAGATTAGGTCAGGAGTCAGCAACCTGTGGTTCCTGAGCCACATGCGGCTCCTTGGGCCCGCTGCTGTGGCTCCCTGTCAGGTGATCCCACCACTGGCTGGCCCCGCCCCTCGCCCTCCCCTCCCAGTCACTCCTCACCTGGCCTGAGAAGGTAAGGGTGACAGCAGGGGATGGAGAAGCAGCCAGGGCAGAGAGAGAGAGAGAGATAAAGAGAGAGTGGGAGAGAGCGAGACATAGAGAGATAGAGAGAGGGAGAGGGGGGGAGAGAGGGTGGAGGGAGAGAGATGTGTCCAAAGGATTTTGTGGTTCCCGCTGTTTTTTAACAACTGGTTCTCTGTCCTAATGACCACCTGGGTAGGCGTGGCTGAGGGAGGGGTCATGTGACTGGTGGAAGTGAGTGACATTGAGTTGGCCACGCCCACCCAGGTTTTGTGGCTCCCGGTGTTTTCTTTTCTGTGGGAAACGGGTTCAAATGGCTCTTTGAGTGCTTAAGGTTGCAGACCCCTGGATTAGGTTAACAGAGTTGGAAGGGACCTTGTAGGTCATCTAGTCCAACCCCCCAAGCAGGAGACCCTACACCATTTCTGACAAATGGCAGTCCAGTCTCTTCTTGAAAGCCTCCAGGGATGAAGCTCCCACAACTTCTGTTCCATGGGTTGATTGTTTCTCACTGTCAGAAAATTTCTCCTTATTTCCAGGTTGAATCTCTCCTTGATCAGTTTCCATCCGTTATTCCTTGTCTGGCCCTCGGGTGCTTTGGAAAATAGCTTGATCCCCTTCCTCCTCTCTGTGGCAGCCCCTCAAATATTGAAAGGCTGCTATCCTGTCTCCCTTGGTCCTTCTCTTCACTAGACTAGCCAGGCCCAGTTCCTGCAACCGTTCTTCATATGTTTTAGCCTCCAGTCCCCTCATCATCCTGGTTGCTCTTCTCTGCACTTTTTCTAGAGTCTCAACATCTTTTTTTATAGTGTGGTGACCAAAACTGGATGCAGTACTCGAGGTGTGGTCTTACTAAGGCTTTATAGAGTGGTATTAGTACCTCTCTGACCTTGATTGCATCCCTCTGTTAATGCAATTTAGGATTGCATTGATTTTTTTGGCTGCCACCGCACACAGCTAGCTCCCATTTAACTGGTTGTCCAGTAAGACTCCAAGATCCCTCTCATGGTTACCGCTATTAAGCCTGGTTTCACCCAGTCTATAGGTGTCCTTTCAATTTTTCTTGCCTTAAGTGTAAACCTAATTCTGGGAGATGTAGTCCATTCACCTGCAAGTTGCCAAGGTTGAGAAACACTGAGGTTGTGTGTCCGTACAACATGCTAACCCTGACTTGGATGTTCACCTTACTTTATTATTTAGTCACGTGGCTTCTTAAGACCTTGCATGGACCCAGCTCATTTGGTGAATAATGTAACCCTTCCATAAGCGGGTTAAAAGGATTGTGCGAATTTGCCAGGGCCGAGAAGGAGCGTTGCAGAGCAGGGGTGGGTTCTAAATTTTTTTACTACCGGTTCTGTGGGCGTGGCTTATTTTGTGGGCATGGCTTGGAGGTCATGTGACTAGGTGGGTGTGGCTAGCGGGTCAGAGTCATTTCTGGAAGGTCCTCGCACTTACGACCAGTCCTCGCACTTACGACCCGACTCATTTGTTTGCTTTTAACACTGATCAGCGGTAGGACGGCCCTTTGAAGCCCCGCGGCAAGAGTTTGAACAGTTTTTTTCCCTCTAGTCATCAGCTGGGACTCAGGAGGCAGCAATAGATTGGGGGTGGGACCAAATAAAAGGTAAGAATAACGTGGAGGGGTGGGAGGGCGGGGGGCAGAACCGGTTCGGTGATGTCATATCGTCACTGCTACCGGCTCGGCCGAACCGGACCGAACCGGGAGGAACCCACCACTGTTGCACAGCCTCTACCCTTAACAATGGCTGACAATGAATCATTTATATAATGAAGCTATCTTGAAAAGCAAAAGGAACCCTCCAGAAACTCACAAGGCCGAACTTCTCTCTGGAGGGAGACAATTGAGGAAATGCACTTTCACAAAGCTATTTTTTTAAAAGGAAAAAAAAAAATCAGCGGAAACGGCAGGAAATCAAAGATGACTTTGGAATAGTTGTAAGGGTTGCGTCGGATAGGCTCACAATGCCATCTGCTAGAGACTCTGTGATTCAAAGGAAACGCTCATTATGTGGCTATATCCTGCCACCCAACAATGTAAAGGGCTGCGCTCAATACACTCCTTGAAATGGACTCGGGAAAAGTACCTTTGGCCTGGTCCCTTAATTCAGTTTTTTTTTCCTAACTTTGAGGCGCCTCAATTTGAGGGAGGGGGAAACAAGAATTCCCGTATCTTGCTCCCTGAAGCTTCAACTCATGCCTTGCACTCTGAAATGACCTCAAACGTATTTTAATCTTCCTCTGTGTGACAGATCAGGAAAGGGATGCTATGATCGGTCCCCTGTTCTTCCTTTTCACCTTCCTCCCATTTCTCTTCAAAGCATATCCATGGTCTCTTTGCTGGCACCTGTTCCAGTTTGTCTGGAACCTGGAACCTTTACAAAGGACTTTACACAGAGATGATCCAGGGAGAAATCAGAACCACTGATCATCATCCTGCCTAGTGCTGTAGTCCTACACAAGGATATTGCTCTCTCTCTCTCTGCCTATTATGACTCCATTTTAAAGATGCCAAAAAATTTTTTATCTATCTATCTATTTATCTATCTATCTCTCTATCTATCTCTATCCATCCATCCATCTATCTATCTATCTATCTCTGTATCCATCTATCTATCTCTGTATCTATCTTATCTATCATCTATCATCTATCTATCTATCTATCTATCTATCTTATCTATCCATCTATCTATCTATCTATCTATCTATCTATCTATCTATCTATCTATCTCTGTATCTATCTTATCTATCATCTATCCATCCATCCATCTATCTATCTCTCTTATATCTATAGCTGTCTGTATCGATCAATTGATCTAATCACATCTATCTATCTATCTATCTATCTATCTATCTATCTATCTATCTATCTATCTTATCTATCATCTATCTATCCATCCATCCTATCTATCTATCTATCTATCTATCTATCTATCTATCTATCTATCTATCTATCTATCATCTATCTATCATCTATCTGTCTGTATCTGTCTTTCTGTATTTATCTATCTATCTAATCATCTATCTTCTATCTCTTATATCTATAGCTGTCTGTATTGATCGATCTATCTAATCACCTATATCTATCTATCTATCTATCTATCTCTTTCTTATATCTATATCTGTCTGCATCTATCTATCTAATCATCTATATCTATCTATCTATCTATCTATCTATCTATCTATCTATCTATCTATCTATCTTATCTGTATCTGTATCTGTATCTGTATCTGTATCTGTATCTGTATCTGTATCTGTATCTGTATCTGTATCTAAAGAACTGTCCAAAAACTGGTCACAAGTCACTTTTTCCAGTGCTGTTATAACTTCAAACAGTCACTAAGTGAACTGTTTGTAAGTTGAGGACTACCTATACTCCACTAGACTTTTCAGCTTTGCCAAGCGGATTTTCCCCCGGCAGCTTCGCTCCGTTTCGTTTGCAAGCAGCCGTGCCCTTCCCTTCTACCCGGATCCGTTCTTGCCAACCGAACTAATGGAGAGTGAAATTGGGTAGGAATGTCGGGGAAGTCTGCAGCGTTTATCTTTAAAACAACCAGCTGCATTCCTCTGGGCCTCTGGCAAGATTAAAGAATGAGCTAACTAAAGCCTAGAATTTGGAGGGTTACCCAGACAACCTCCTGGTGTTTTTCAAACCAGCCCACCAGGAAGGATTGAATGAATTGGGCTGCAAACTTTCCTTCAATGGTTTGGGTAGTTTTGGAAGAAACTTTGGAGTTGGTGAAGGCAGATTCCATGCCTTACAATATTCGGCTTCACCTTCCACCTCCCAGCATTTTGTAAACCTCACAGTTCCTTCTTAAAAGTTTTAAAAAGGAGAACAAACCCAAATGACACTACAGCATCCGAATTTCTCCAGGATTTAGTGCCACGGATGGAACAAAACGCAGGAAGTCCTCCACTTACGACGACCACAACCAACCAAGCCCCGAATTTCTACTGCTAAGCCAGACAGTTCTTAAGGGAGCTTTGCCCCGTTTTACGACCTCTCCTGCCGCAGTTCACTGCAGTTGTTAAGCGAGTAACACGGTTGTTATGTGAATCTGGCTTCCCGGTGGGTTTTGCTTTTTCAGAAGGTCGCAAAAGGGGGATCAGAGGACCCCGGGGACACTGCGACTGTCGTAACTATGAGTCGGTGGCCAAGAGTCTGAATTTTGATCACCTGACCACGGAGAGGCTGCAACGGTTTTAAGACTGAAAAAAACGGTCATAAGTCTCTTTTTTCAGTGCCGTTATAACTTTGAAACGTTACTAAAGGAACTGTAAGTCGAGGATTACATAAATCGGCATCATATGATGTTATTGGGACTTTTTTCACCTCCAAGAAATTAAAAGACACTTGCTCCTGGGGAGGAAAGCCATGGCAAATCTAGACAGCGTACTAAAAAGATGAGACATCAACCTGCCAACAAAAGAGTGTATAGTCAAAGCTATGGTTTTCTCAGTTGCAATGTATGGCTGTGAAAGTTGGACTGTAAGGAAGTCTGAGTACCAAAGAATTGAGGCCTTTGTACCAGTGGTGAAATCCAATTTTTTTTTACTACCGGTTCTGTGGGCATGGCTTGGTGGGCGTGGCGTGGCTTGGTGGGCGTCGCAGGGGAAGAATACTGCAAAATCTCCATTCCCACCCGACTCCAGGGGAAGGATACTGCAAAATCCCCATTCCCTCCCCACTCCTGGGGGAAAGATGTTTAACGTATCAATGTATTGCTGAAAGATAACTACAATAATTTCACGCTTCTTGTGCATCAGCTATTCTATAGTAGTAGCCAAAATTGTGGAAACCTTTTGGCAAAAGTGTATTTTGGAGCTTTGCTGGCTAATAACACCACTATTATTATTATTATTATTATTATTATTATTATTATTATTATGATTATTATTATTAGAGTTTCAAGATAATCCTATTCCATTGCTGGAATGGCTTGGGAATAGCCCAGACCTTAACCCAATTGAAAATCTATGGAGCCGACTAAAGAAACCTGTTAGTCAGAAGCGACCCAGCAATAAAACTCAGTTCATAGAAGCCATCATTCAATCTTGGTTTCACATTAGAACAGCTGCAGAACTCAAAGACTTGGTTCGCTCCATGGGAAGACGTTGTAAGGCTGTAATTCATGCTAAAGGTTACCCAACTAAGTATTAACATGGTGATAATTTTTCTATATCTTGTTTTTTCTATGGTGATCATTTTTGTATATCTCGCTTTTTCTACGTGTTTCACTTTTCTTCTTTATACTGTAACTGCTATTCTAATAACAAATCCTTCATAAGGATAGGGGTGTTTTAATTAGTATGGGCCAAATTTATTTAATACATTTTAAATTGTTTTTTTTTAATTTTATATTGTATGTGTTTTATCTTGGCTGTTCACCATCCTGAGTCCTTCAGGAGTAGGGCGGTATATAAATCTAATAAATAATAATAATAATAATAATAATAATAATAACAACAACAACAGTAATAATAATAATAATAATAATAATAATAATAATAATATTTTTAAATTATCCCGATTGTAATTGGAGCCCTTGGAGCAATACCCAAAGGGCTACCCCGCTATTTAGAAATTCTAAATTTGCCGGACTTGAACATTTTGACTCTACAAAAAACCACCTTACTCGGAACAGCTTACATCCTCCGACGATACCTTAACAGTTCCTAAGTTCTTAGTTAGGACTTGAGCTGCTGAGCTATTAACCAGCCTCAAAGGCTGTGAATCTCACTAAAGATTAAATAATAATAATAATAATAATAATAATAATAATAATAATAATAATAATAGTTATTGCATTACATTCTTGATTAATTTAATCCTTCCATTGATATATAATTTTATGGTACTACTCCAAAGAAAAAATGTGATATTATTAGCTAGTTTTAGAAAATACACTTTTCCCAAAAGGTTTCCACAATTTTGGCCACTACTGTACATGTAAGCAGAGTGTCGGATGGACTAGCCTGGGGGCCTACAGAGATGGTTGATCCATGCAAATTGCATTCTGGCTGTCAAAGTAAAAATTTACTCCTTTGGGGTCAAGAGACAGGTCCGAGAGAAGCCGAGGGAGGGAGAAACATCTGTGAGCAATGTCTTTGCCCAAGGGACCATGCTGTGCCAGTCTCAAAGCAACAGCTTTATAATGCAATGGAGAAGCAACATGTCTGGAAAGAAGGCATAATTCCAAGAACAGAGTGGTTGGTTGCGGGGGAGGGAAACACCCTACGTTTTGGTACAACCTCACCTGAACTCTCCTCTCTTGTTCTCTTGACAGTGAGAATAATCAACCAGTGGAATAGTTGTGGTTGCTTCATCACTGGAGGCTTTCAAAAGGCTTTCTACTCTAATCTACTCTACTCTACTCTTCCCCTCCTTCCTTCCTTCCTTCTTTCCTTCACTCTACTCTACTCTACTCTACTCTACTCTTCCCCTCCTTCCTTCCTTCCTTCCTTCCTTCATTCTACTCTACTCTACTCTACTCTTCCCCTCCTTCCTTCCTTCTTCCTTCCTTCCTCCCTTCATTCTACTCTACTCTACCCTACCTACCCTACCCTTCCCTTCCTTCCTTCCTTCCTTCACTCACTCTACTCTACTCTACTCTACTCTACTCTACTCTACTCTACCCTACTCTACTCTTCCCCTCCTTCCTTCCTTCCTTCCTTCACTCTACTCTACTCTATTCTATTCTTCCCCTCCTTCCTTCCTTCATTCTACTCTCCTCTCCTCTCCTCTTCCCCTCCTTCCTTCCTTCTTCCTTCCTCCCTTCCTTCCTTCCTTCTGTCCTTCACTCACTCTACTCTACTCTACTCTACTCTACTCTACTCTACTCTACTCTACTCTACTCTACCCTACCCTACCCTACCCTACCTACTCTACTCTACCCCCCTCCTTCCCTCCCTCCCTCCCTCCCTTCCTTCCCCCCACATTCCCTTACATTTTTATTTTGGCAACCTGAGTGAATTAAACATTCCAGGAATTAAAACTCAGGTTTAGATTGTGGAGAAAATTGTGCTCAGATAGCGCATTGGGGAGAAAAAAGATGGGGGAGAGGGGATGGAAAGGGAAGGGAGGGGAGGGGAGAGGAAGAGGAAGAGGAAGAGGAGAGAAAGGGGAGGGGAGGAGAGGAGAGGAGAGGAGGGAAGGGAAGGGAAGGGAAGAGGAAATTGCTTTATTTGTCTGTGTTTTGTTCTACTTTGTTAATGGAGATCATCAAATATCAGCTTGGGGGATAGGCCTATATTCCACTCATCCTCACCCCCCATTTCCTTGGCACCTCTCCTGAATTGCTCGTTCTGTATCCAGGCCCTGAAGGCGCTTCCTGCCCTCCAAGCCTTCTTCTCCAGGCTGGGATAGTAAGCCATCGGCCGAGACCAACTCTGGTGTTCCCCTGGCATCATCATCATCATCATCATAATCCCCCTTTGAATTCCAGACATTATTCCTCGGAGCCTCCTTGCTCGGTCTCCGGAATGGATCATGCCTTTCAAATAATCATTTCGGATTAAGCGAGAGAGCAAGAGCCAGGCGTCAAGCAAGCCAAGCTTGGGTCCCTGCCCAGACCCGGGTTTCAAGGTGTGGAGAAGCTCCAAAGCTCTGTTTTCTTTCTCGGTTGCCTCAGGCAGACGACGGATTAAACTACATCTGACTCACCCAGGAATCTCCCAAAATTCACCCGCAAAGGACAAAAACACACACACACACACACACACACACACACAAAAGTTTGCAGCATTTGCTCAGAAGGATGGTGCCACAGTTGAAACAGAAAGAAGAAACGGAATTAAAAATCATTTAGAGCAGGGGTCTACAACCTTGGCAACTTTAAGACTTGGGGACTTCAACCCAAGTCTTAAAGTTGCCAAGCTTGGAGACCCCTGATTTAGAGAGAGTCCTCGACTTACAAACACTCGTTTAGTGACCGTTCAAAGAGAACAGCGCTGAAAAGAAAGTGACTTACGGCTCTTTTTCACACTTAACGACGGCTGTTCCGTTCCCCATGGTCCCGGGATCAAACTTTGGACCAGGGGTGGGTTCTAAATTGTTTTTACTACCAGTTCTGTGGGCATGGCTTATTTTGTGGGTGTGGCTTGGAGGTCATGTGAGTAGGTGGGCGTGGCTAGCTGGTCAGAGTCATTTCTGGAAGGTCCTCGAACTTACGACCAGTCCTCACACTTACGACCCAACTCATTTGTTTGCTTTTAACATTGATCAGCTGTAGGGCGGCCCTTTGAAGCCCCACGGCAAGAGTTTAAACAGTTTTTTTTTCCCTCTAGTCATCAGATGGGACTCAGGAGGCAGCAATAGATTGGGGGTGGGACCAAATAAAAGGTAAGAATAATGTGGGGGGGTGGGGGGGGGTGGGAGGGCGGGGGGGAGAACTGGTTCAGTGATGTCATATTCGTCACCGCTACTGGCTCGGCCGAACCGGACCGAACTGGGAGGAACCCACCACTGCTTTGGACATTTAGGGTGTATTTATGACTTTTTGCAATGTCCCGGGATCATGGGATCACCTTTGGCAACTGTCCCAACTGGCTTCTGACAATGGAGGAAGCTGGATTCGCTTAACGACCACACGATTCGCTTAACAATGCCAGAGATTCCCTTGAGGACGTTGAGGGAAATGTTGGAAGAGATCGCCCCAGGAAAATCCAAAATCGCGATCTGCTGAAATTCATATAGCCGGTTTCTGTACTGCAGCCTTGAGAAATATGCAGATTGACTCATAAAGTAACCATGGTTTGAATTGGGCTGTTTTTTCCTTCCCAAAACAGAGTGTACAGTATACAGCCGTGATGGCAAACCTATGGCACGCGGAGCCATTTCTGTGGGCACGCGGGCTGTTGCCCTAGGTCAGATCCACCGTGGATGCGTGCGCGCCTTCTACCAGCCAGCTGATTTTCGGGTCTCTGCCGCACATGGGGAAGACGTGTGCGCATGGCCATTCCACCCCACCGCTCCCCGGAGTCTTCACGCAGCCCGTTTTGGATGCCAGGTAAGTACAGGGCTCATTTGGAAGCTCTGGGAGGGCGAAAAATGGGCCTACCAGAAGTCCGTAAACAGGTCGTTTCCGGCCTCCGGAGGGCCTCCAGAGGACTGGGGGAGGCCTTTTTCTCCCTCCTGGAGGCTCCAGGAAATCCTCCAGAGCCTGGGGAGGGTGAAAAACGGGCCTACTGGAAATCCGGAAAGGGCCGTTTCTGGCCTCCAGAGGCTTTAGGGAGGCCTGCTAGGCCCAAAAACGGGGCGTGGGGAGGTAGGGGAGTGTGTGCAGGAGGTAGGGGAGTGTGGGGGGATGGGTCGCACGCGCCTGCACAGGGGGGTGGGGCAACATGGAGGAGTTGCACACACATGCATGGGGGCAGGGCGTTTGTGGGGGACATTGCATTATGGGTGTGCTATCACGCACGCACATTGTTAGGGAATGGCTACTGCCTAACTGGTTGGGTTGGCAATATATATAAACCATCAATGCATGTTTGCAGTCAAAAATGTAATATATAGCTTTAAGACTGTAATGGTGTATTGCATCATACTGTATTCTGATTGGCTAGCTCTGTAGCCAACGTACTTAAGAGGAAGCTTGAATCATGGCTTGTTTTCTATTATTACATTATTATTGCTATCTCTGCTCCTCTCTGCCTGTTCTCTCTGCACGATCACTGCTTGATCATTGCTACTTGTTGTTTTCTACTGTTTTACTGATTGTTTTACTGCTGTACTTATTCCTGTTGCAACTGTAAAAGAACTGTTTTATTGCATATGACTACAACAACTGGTAAGAAGACTTTGTTCTTGGAATATCCCTGGATTGACAATTTAACTATCTTTATCTGTGTATGGTCTGGATTGTTTATTGGACTTTGCTTTGTTTTTACTAAAAGTAAAAGAATATCACAACTCAGTGTGTCTATGTACTGACAGTGCTTATTCACAATTACTCTCAGCCATTTCTCATGTGCATAACCTTGCTACTCAAAGGTTACTCTGCGCATATTCCTTAACACATGTGCACTTTTGGCACCCCAGGAAAAAAAGGTTAGCCATCACTGGTATGCAGTATAGGTAGTCCTCGACGTATGACCACAATTAAGCCCCAAATTTCCTTAGCTAAGCGAGACAGTTGTTAAGCGGATTTTGTTCCAATTTTCGACCTGTCTTACCGCAATTGCTCAGTGAACGACCGAAGTTGTTAAGTGAATCACACAGTTGTTAAGGGAACCTGGCTTCCCCAATTGACTTTGCTTGTCTGAAGGTCTCAAAAGGGGAATCACCTAACCGCGGGACACTGCAACGGTCATAAATATGAGTCGGTGGCCAAGCGGCTGAATTTTGATCACATGACCATGGGGGATGCTGCTACGGTCGTAAGTAAAAACAGTCATAAGTTACTTTTTTTTCATTGCCATTGTAACACTGAATGGCCATTAAACAAAAGGTCATAAATTGAGGACTACCTGCATATCCAATCTGAAAATCAAAATACATAGCCAGCAGCTCTGCTGTTTACTGTCATAAGTTTCTCCATCAATGCATGATTAACTTCAGGGATTTTGAAGAGTAACCTCGGTGACTTCAAATACTCCCTGCTTTTTTCAAAAAAAAATCCTCTCTTTTGTGCCAAGAGAAACAAGACCTATTATATTTGATCCCCCGGCTCATTTCAAGGTCAGGGCTGACAGGTGACAACTGCGCAGGTAGCTTTAATTAAAATGCGGGACCAGATTCCTGTTTGCAAAATCGGCGAGCCGTTCAGGGACTTGATGACAGAATAACAGAGTTGGAAGGGACCTTGGAGGTCTTCTAGTCCAACCCCCTGCTCAGGCAGGAGGTGTCAAACTCAATTTCATTGAGGGCCACATCAGGGCTGTGGTTGACCATGGGTGGGCGTGGGGGCGTGCCCAACTGGGTGGGCGTGGTCAGCTTGACACCACTCCCCAAACTGCTTCCTCTTTGCATTGGGTAAAAGGTAAAGGTTCCCCTCGCACATATGTGCTAGTCGTTCCCGACTCTAGGGGGCGGTGTTCATCTCCGTTTCAAAGCCGAAGAGCCAGCGCTGTCCGAAGACGTCTCCGTGGTCATGTGGCCAGCATGACTCAACGCCAAAGGCGTACGGAACGCCGTTACCTTCCCACCAAAGATGGTCCCTATTTTTTCTACTTGCCTTTTTTACCTGCTTTCGAACTGCTAGGTTGGCAGAAACTGGGACAAGTCACGGGAGCTCACCCCGTTTACGCGGCGCTAGGGACTCAAACCGCCAAACTGCCGACCTTTCGATCGACAAGCTCAGCGTCTTAGCCACTGAGCCACGCTGGCCCGATCTTTCCTCTTTGTGTTGGGTAGACCAGGATGGCCCCCGCGGGCTGGATCCGACCACATTGTGGGCCGGATTCGGCCCACGGGCCTTGAGTTTTGACACCACTGCCCTATATCATTTCAGACCAGTGACTGTCCAGTCTCTTATTTCACCAACCTATCTGGATTTATGAAACCAGCAGAGGTGTGGGGGGTGAGGGAATGGTTCTGTGCGAGCGGCTGACAAGCACGCAACACACTTGGGCTCCAAGTGTGTTGATGCTGTGCACCCATGCTTGCCCCTTGTACAAGTGGAGCACACACACATGTGTTCGTGCAAGTGGGGATAGGCGTGTATGCATGCAGCTCGCCCACCGTTTCCACGGCCAGGATGCAAACACCTCTCGGCCCACTGGTGGGTCGCAGCCCAGAGGTTGGGACCCCCTGTTCTAATCCAACCCCCTTCTCAAGCAGGACACCATCTACCATGTCAGACAAATGGCTGTCCAATCTCTTCTAAAAAACCTCCAGTGATGATGCACTCACAACTTCTGGAGGCAAGTTGTTCCACAGGTTTTTGTTTTGTTTTTTTAATTTGATTTATATGCCGCCCTTCTCCGGAGACTCAGGGCGGCTTACAATGCGCTAAGCAATAGCCTTCATCCTTTTGTATATTTATACAAAGTCAGCTTATTGCCCCCCACAATCCGGGTCCTCATTTTACCTACCTTAGAAAGGATGGAAGGCTGAATCGACCTTGAGCCTTGGCGAGATTCGAACCTGCAGTAATTGCAGGCAGCTGGTCTTAATAACCAGCTTAATAACAGGGTGCCTTAGACCACTGTACTACCAAGGCTCTTGGTTAATTGTTCCGTGTTATTAATTGATCTATATGAATTAATTGTCAGAGTTCCAAGTAATAGATCTGTTGCAAGCTAAAACTCGGAGGCAAGTGAATTCCTTCAGCTTCGGCCAGATCAGTTTCAGGCTTGATACTAATAATATATATCTATATATGTATGTATCTCTGTATGGTATGTATATACCTATATGTATGGGTATATATCTATATCAATCTCTATCTATCTATCTATCTATCTATCTATCTATCTATCTATCTATCTATCTATCTATCATTGTTCTGCCCCAGCTACAAACCCCAAAGAATGCAGCACACACAAAGTCCGTCCAAACCTTACTAAATTTACTAATTAAGGACTACTAATGAGCTTTCTTAGTAGTTGTTCGAACACAAGTACAGTTTAAATCAGTCTTTTCTGAACAAGGGCTGTTAATTTAACTTCAGTAACAGCCGACAAGAATCCAAAGAATAATAACTCAATTCTGAGGCACAGTATTTCAGATAACCGTCATCTTACTATGGTTGGCAGAATGCCCAGAAGCAATTTGCAGGAAAACTGACAAGAGAAACAAGAGCCGAATCAAACGTTTCTGGAATCAAGACGCAAAGGAATATGAACGAAGTTGTTTCCTGCAAATTGCATCAATCGTCGTCCTTCCTTAAATAGGCTAGGGAAGTGGCCAATTAGCCCCAAGCCTTACTCTCGAGGAGACCTCCTCCTGAGGAGCCACTCCTGCCTTTTAACAGCTCTGCGTGCTCGTACATCGAGAAGAGGCTCCTTCTCTTCTTCCTCTTCACTTATGGGAGCTTCTGGAGGTTCTGAAGGCCCTGGCTGAGTCCCCGCCTCTGGCACCACATCTTCTCCAGCCTCCTCATTGTCTGACTCGAGCACCAGCTGCACAGGCTGCTGGCGCAGCACCACACCAGCCTCCTCGCTGTCCGAATCAGCTACTAACTGCACAGGCCACTGATGGGCCACAATAATCATATTATCTATCTATCATCTATCTATCTATCTATCTATCTATCTATCTATCTATCTATCTATCTATCTATCTATCTATCTATCTCTATGTATACATATACGTTTATCTATCTATCTATCTATCTATCTATCTATCTATCTATCTATCTATCATCTATCTATCTATCTATCTATCTCTATGTATACATATACGTTTATCTATCTATCTATCTATCTATCTATCTATCTATCTATCTATCTATCATCTATCTATCTATCTATCTATCTATCTTACAACAGTTCGTTTAGTGAGCATTGAAAGCTAGAACAGGACTTAAGTTATGACCGTTTTTCACAGTTATGACCTTTGCAGCATCCCCCCATGATCATGCGATCAAAAATTCAGCATCTATCTTTTCCTATATTCTAGCTCTCAATTAATATGCTGAGATTCACTCTTTCTTTGGTCTCTGCAAATGCTGATTGCTTTCCAGCCCTTTTAATTTATTAACCCTACCAAATTATTTATGAAGTTCTTTTCATCTGGATGGCATTTGAAATTGTGTCTTCTCTATAAAGGTGACTTCCAAGTCATCTAATCACAGATTCACAGAAACCAATCAGAAATACCATAAAAAAAATAAAAAATAAAATAAGAATGGCTTCTAAAACTGTAGGAGAAATAGGATTTTTACTTGATGGCAACATAATTTATGACTTTGTTCAGCTGAGTTGAACCAAGCCTTACAGCCGAGTCATCTGAGCCATAAAAACCTGGTACATTTTGATTGCATTTGACACAGTAAAGCTGCTTCATATTCCAATTTTTCCATCAACTATTTATTTCTATTTCATCCTCAATTTTTTTGGACAATCATTACCATTATGTAATGGTAATGATAATGTCAGGTTCATTGATTATTGGATATTTATAATACCCAAAATAATCACACTATTGTTAACAGAATCTCTCTTTTTCTTCTAAATTGCACCCCGAACAAGGCAAATTATTTCTGGATAGATAGATAGATTGATTCATGGATAGATGGATGGATAGATGGATGGATAGATAGATAGATAGACGGATGGATGGACAGGTGGATAGAAAGATGGATAGTGACATGGATGGATGGATGGATGGAGATAGATAGATAGATGATAGATAGATAGATAGATGCATTGATAGATAGATATAGATAGATGCATGGATAGATAGATAGATGATAGATAGATATAGATATATTGATTGATTGATTCATGGATAGATGGATGGATGGATAGATAGACAGACAGACGGACGAGTGGATAGAAAGATGGATAGATAGAGACATAGATGGATGAACGGATGGAAATAGATAGGTAAGTAGGTAGGTAGATAGATAGATTCATGGATAGATGGATGGATGGATGGATGGATGGATAGATAGATAGATAGATAGACGGATGGGTGGATAGAAAGATGGATAGAGACATGGATGGATGGACGGATGGAGATAAATAGATAGATAGATAGACGGATGGGTGGATAGAAAGATGGATAGATAGAGACATGGATGGATGGATGGAGACAGATAGATAGACAGATAGAGAGATTCATGGATAGATGGATGGATGGATGGATAGATGATAGATAGATAGATAGATAGATAGATGATAGATAGATGCATTGATAGATAGATATAGATAGATGCATGGATAGATAGATAGATGATAGATAGATATAGATATATTGATTGATTGATTCATGGATAGATGGATGGATGGATAGATAGACAGACAGACGGACGAGTGGATAGAAAGATGGATAGATAGAGACATGGATGGATGAACGGATGGAGATAGATAGGTAAGTAGGTAGGTAGGTAGATAGATAGATTCATGGATAGATGGATGGATGGATGGATGGATGGATGGATGGATAGATAGATAGATAGACGGATGGGTGGATAGAAAGATGGATAGAGACATGGATGGATGGACGGATGGAGATAAATAGATAGATAGATAGACGGATGGGTGGATAGAAAGATGGATAGATAGAGACATGGATGGATGGATGGATGGAGACAGATAGATAGACAGATAGAGAGATTCATGGATAGATGGATGGATGGATGGATAGATAGATAGATAGATGGATGGGTGGATAGAAAGATGGATAGATAGAGACATGGATGGACGGACGGATGGAGATAGATAGATAGATAGATAGATAGATAGATAGATAATACAGATAGAAAGACAGAGAAAGACAGACAAGCAAGCAAGCAAGCAGACAGCCAAGGGGAAAACAATATTTTTTTCAGCATTTCATGTTTGTCTCCGGAGATGCCAAGAAAGGTAAACAAACAGGGGCTGGCTGAAGACACGCGTTGTCCCCTTCCCACGATACTTTCTACCCGGCTTGGGTGTGTCTCTGTGCGTGTGTTTTATTCTAAGGCAACCAGCATCCCTGGCAGCAGCCCACCTCACCTTCCACCCCTTACCCAAAGCCCACCTGGCTTCTTTGCCCAAACCCTGCCCTTTTGGATCCCTCCCAGCCAGGGTGGGGGGAAAAAAAACACGCGTGGAACCCATCGAGCGGGTTAAGCGGGTCGTGAGAACGCAGCCCCTCCCCACATCCCCGCTCCTGGCCCCGCCCCACCCCCCCAATCCAACCGACAGGCGCGCCGCCCAATCGGGGCCGGGTCAAACCCTCCAGCCACTCCGGACAACCGGCCGGACCGAGCAAAACCAATCGGATGGCCGGCTGGCCCCCGAGGCTCCGCCCCTCGAAATTCGCAGAGCCGCATCTTACCTGGCCAGCCGCGCGGCGGAGTTCAGTCTGGCTCGAGGGAGCCGCGGGGACGGACGTGGGGCTGCGCTGCGGGGCGAGGCGAGGCGGGGAAGGCTGCCGGGCGCAAGACTTTATTCTCGAGGTGAAAGGAAAAAAGAAAAACCCAGGCAAGCAAAACTCCAGACGCGCATCTCTCTCCGGCTGGCCGCTCCCTCGCCCGGCGGCGTCCGGTCCGGACAGGGAGCGCTCTTACTATGCTCAGAGGGAATTCTCCTCCCGCCATGCGCTGGGCGCTGCGGTGGCTGGTGCTGGCGGGGCTGCTGGGCTCGTCGCCCTGCGGAGGTAAGAGACCGCAACGGATGGTGGCGGGCGGGGGGTGCGCCATCCGCTGCGGCGAAGGGAAGCGGGCTCCAATCGCGAAGACCCATCGTTCGGTTGCAGCAGGGGATGATGGGCTTTATGGGGTGTCCCTGTTTGGAGAAAATCAGAGCAAGGGGGCTCGGGGGGGTGGGTAGGGTCGTTTCTTTCCCCCCCCCCCCAGCAGCAAGTGAGGTAGGAACCCGGGTTGAGTGGGAAAATCTTGCGTGTTGGGTTCACACGACCGCTTGGACCCAAGTCGGGTTAAAGATCAAGCCTTTGAAAGCGGGTTTAAATCTCCTCGGTGGGTTTAGCACGCCGGGCGGACTGGATTGTGTGTGTGGTTTTTTTTTTCTCCTCGTGGGAACCCAGAAGTGGGGGTGAGGGAAAAGGAATTGTGTGGAATTAAGGCAAGGGGGTTAAGGATAATGTGTGAAGGCAGCACAACCTGGGACTTTTGGGAAACGCTTGCAATTCAGAGGGTTGCAAACGGGCTTCCAAACCAGGGGACACCCTGGTTGATCAGATGGAGGCTCTTGCAGAAGCAAATAGGGTGTTAAATTTTTTAGTTTTAGACAGGGTATTGTGTGAATGCAACAGCACCTGGGACTTTTGGGGAGCCGCTTGCAATTCAGAGGGTTGCAAACGGGCTTCCAAACCAGGGTTGTGGCAGGCACCCTAGGTTTGGGAGGGTGGGGGGACACCCTGGTTGATCAGATGGAGGCTCTCTCTGCAGAAGCAAATAGGGTGTTAATTTTTTTAGTTTTAGACAGGGTATTGTGTGAATGCATCAGCTCCTGGGACTTTTGGGGAGCCGCTTGCAATTCAGAGGTTTGCAAACGGGCTTCCCAACCGGGGTGAATCAGATGGAGGCCCTGCAGAAGCAAATACGGTGTTAATTTATTTTATTTTTTTTAGTTTTCGACACGTTGTTGGAAGTCGTGGTAAGCAAAAGCCAGTCTAGTGAGCTTCTGATTTTGAGTATTGATTTGCCAAAAATGACACACCTGAGGATCTAATTCCCACTCAGGTAGAAGACTGTCCTTGGCATTTCTGCTCCGCTCTCTTCTTTTTTCTAGGAAATAATCCCGTGAAAAGCTGCTTCCTTCTAAAGCAGGGGTTCCCAATGGGGGGGGGGGGAAGAGGGGTGTGAGACGATTTTAATTTAATTTAATTTAATAATTTAATTTGTATACCGCCCTTCTCCCAGAAGGGACTCAGGGCGGTGAACAGCCAAAATTAAAAAACATACAAATACAAAAGTTAAGATAATTAAAAGAATTAAATAATTGGCTACCCAATTTAAAACCCCAAATCCATAAAATTTAAAATCCCAGTTAAAAACCATTTAGGCTAGGCTGGCTTGATGAAATAAAAATGTCTTCAGGGCTTTACGGAAGGTCCGGAGGTCCGGGTCCTTCCGGAGGTCCGGATATTCCAAGGGGTGCGAAAACCTGGGGTTAGAAGTTTCAAAATTATAGTGTATCTACGTATTTATTTATTTTTATTTTATTTTGAATTTGTATACCGCCCTTCTCCCTGAGGACTCAGGGCGGTGAACAGCCAAGTAAAAACATCAAGTACAAATATTAAAATACAGTTAAAAATATACATATATAAATTTGGCCCCGTTAATTAAAAACAATAAACAAAACACTTAAAAACACTTTAAAAATTAGCCCGGCTTGCTGGAAAAGGAAGGTTTTAAGGGTATAATTGTATGCATATAATTGGTTTTTTTTTTTAAAGGGGTGCGAGAATATATCAGAAGTGTTCTAGAGAGGTGGGGTATAGAAAAGGTTGGGAACCCCTGTTCTGGAGCAGGGGTCTCCAATCTCGGGCACTTTAAGACTTGTGGACTTCAATTCCCAGAATTTCCCAGGTATCCAGGTAGGAATTGAGATACTCTAGAACAGGGGTCTCCAACCTTGGGCACTTTAAGGCTTGTGGACTTCAACTCCCAGAATTCCCCAGGCTGGCTGGGGAATTCTGGGAGCTGAAGTCCACAAGTCTTAAAGTGCCCAAGATTGGAGACTCTTATTCTAGAGTATCTCAATTCCTACCTGGATACTTTAACCTGGTTAAGTTTGCTCCTGATCATTCATACGGTAATTATCTCCGTCTGCCTTCTCAAAACGTAGATATTTTTTTTTAATCTCTCTCCAGTGTTTCTGATTTTGTTGGATCGAGAGCAACGGTATGCAACTTTAAAGGACTTGTGGCCTTCAGTTCCCAGAATTCATGCTGGCTGGGGGATTCTGGGAGTTGAAGTCCACAAGTCTTAAAGTTGCCAACGTTGCATACCGCTGACCTAATGCATTGGGAAAAAGCACCACCTTGACAGTTAACGTGTGTTAAAATAGCAACATTCAGCTTGCTTCGCGTCGAATTTTGATTGTGTAATCGATGGTTTGTTAGGGTGATATTTGTGGGAGCCTGGCATCCCTTGAAGCCATCCAGCAGATTATTGGCTTGGATAGGATGTTAGGTGATTGCGACTATTATAATTTGTTAACCCGGATTTTGTGCATTGTGTGATTTGTGTGTTGTGTGAATCCGCTTATTCTTAGGTTGAAGATCTGGGTTGAAAGGGATTGGAAGTAGGAAATTGTCCTGCGAAATCTGAAAAACTGTTTGTTTTATTAGATTTATATCTAATTATTAGATTATTAGATCTAAAAAACTATTAGATTTATATTAGATTTATATTTATATATATTAAAAACTGGCTGAACATCTGGGTTGAAAGGGAATGGATGTAGATTAATGTCCCCCAAAATCTGAAGAACTGGCTGAAATGTTTCAGCAGATGTGAAGGACCAAACATGGTTTGCATTCCTTGAAGGGTGTAATCCTCATTTGATTTACCTGTCAAATGCTAACGGTGCTTGGGTGATTGTCTAAGCAGTTTTCGTGGTGGCCCTCAAAAGTGACTTTAGATGCTTGGCTTCCAAAATCAGCCAAAGTCTGCTCAGTGCTGAAGTCAATCTGATGTCAGTTTTCCCCACCAAACACAATGTCATCCAGGGTGGATTTGATTTAAATCGAGTTGATTTAAATCACAATTTAAATCATGATTTAAATCACAATTTAAATCATGATTTAAATCACTAGTAAAAAAGCTTGATTTAAATCAATTTGATTTAAATCATAATTTTTAAAGAGCAACCGTCATCTCTGCTACTCCTTTGACCCACTGTTGACTCACCGATAGTCCCAGTGTTGCAGAATATACAGCCTCCTGCTACATAACTAAGCTCCATTTCATGCTGAATAAACTAAGCTATTTATGTATCTTAAATAGAAAACTATCTTACAATAGATTTTTACCCCAAAAGTTTTTTATTAAAATAAATTCGATAAAAATAAAAAAAATCCGATTTAAATAAAAAAAAATCCGATTTAAATCAAAAAAATCTGATTTTTTTATTTTTTTTAAAAAAATCATTGATTTTTATCCACCCTGACTACGGGTCATTGCCGACTTACAACAGTTCATTTTAGTGACCGTTCAAAGTTATCACCCCTTTTTTTCCCCCACGCTTACGACAGTTGTAGCATTCCCGCAGTCACATGATCCGATTTAAAATCAAAAAAATCTGAATTTTTTTATTTTTTTTAAAAAAATGATTGATTTTTATCCACCCTCATGTCATCCTTAGAAGCCTTGTGTATTGTAATAATGCTGGTTTAGTAATATGCCTGTTGAAAGTTGGCTGGAAATTGGTCAGATAGGGAGGGGCATGGAAAGCACTCCGCTAGGAGCTTTGAACCCGAAGACAATTAGAGTTGATATGGTGGACAAAATAGCCAGGACAAATTGAATTATTGCATGTCTTAATTTATAAGGTTGGATGTTATTATTTTATTGTTTGTTTATTTGTATCCCACCTTTATTATTATTTTTTTTTACAAATAACTCAATGGGAGCATATCCAACGCACTTTCCTCTTCCTGTTTTCCATAAAACAACAATCCTGTGAAGTGGGTTGGGCTGAGAAAGAGGGACTAGCCCAAAGTCACCCAGCTGGCTTTCATGGCTAAGCCGGGACTAGAACTCACCGTCTCCCATTTTCTAGCCTGGTGCCTTAACTACTAGACCAGACAGGTTCTCCTCTTTTCTTTATACCTGCTTAGAATACGGGGTGCCTTCCCGCCAATAAATCTTCCGATTGAAAAGCCAGCCTGTCAGATTTTTGCTAGTATGATTAACAACATCCGTTGGCCCTCCATGCGCCAACCCTAGATGAAAAGTTACACCAGGCAAAAGTTGTTCCCCATGTAAGTCTGGTTGTGTGTCCTATTTATTTTACAAGCAGGATGTGTTGATCACATATGCAGACATCTTCTGCATTTGGCCTCATGGATCGGATCACAACTTCAGCAGGTGGAAGAATCCTGGCTGAGGTTGGAGATCTTAGAGAGAGGCTGAAACATAGAATTATAGGGTCTGGGAGGGACCTTGGAGGTCTTCTAGTCCAACCCCCTGCTCAAGCCTATACCAGGAGTCAGCAACCTGCAGCTCTGGAGCCGCATGTGGCTCTTTCACCCCTCTGCTGTGGCTCCTTGTCACTCAAAATATGTGTGTGACACATGCCAGCATGCGATTTAAGCCCCGGTAGGCCAACCATGGATAAATCCAAGAAAAGAAAAGTTTCAGAAGAAAGCAGAACGTTTAATTCAACTACACATGCTAGTTTTGTGGCCACTCGAGAAATAGTCAGGCACAGGAAGAGTTTTGTGGCTCCCGGTGTTTTCTTTTCTGTGGGAAATGGGTCCAAATGGCTCTTTGAGTGTTTAAGGTCGCAAACCCCTGCCTTACACTGTTTCAGACAAATGGCTGTCTAGTCTCTTAGTGTTGGAGCACCCACAACTTTTGAAGGCAAGCTATTCCACTGATTAATTGTTCTCCATATCAGGAAGTTTCTCCTTAGTTCTAGGTTGCTTCTCTCCTTGGTCAGTTTCCATCCCGTTGCTTCTTCTCCTACCTTCAGGGGCTTTGGAAGAACAGGTCGGCCCCCTCTTCTCTGCGAAAGCCCCTCAAGTAACTGAGCCCAGAATTACAGTCGTAAGTCATTGCAGTCATAAGTTGAGGACTCGCATGATTGCACACAATTTTTCAACATTTCTTTGTGTGTGTGTGTGTGTGGTGAAATAGTCTGTGAATAGAATCCATTTTGGGCCATGGAATATTTTGGGGCAGAAACTGGTGGCTTTGGAAACTGAGGTGAACCTTGTGTCCCAACAAGTTGGGGGTTTGCTGGATGGTGGCACCTAACAGTAACAGAGTTGGAAGGGACCTTGGAGGTCATCTAGTCCAACCCTCACGCGGGAGACCTGTACTAGGGATTCAAACCGCCAAACTGCCGATCTTTCTGATCGACAAGCTCAAGTGTATTAGCCACTGAGACACCTAGTCATTCAGATGGTCTGTTTTAACCAAGTTTGGAAGAATCTGTGCGGTCGCGTTGAATGCGGTTTGGACTTTGGCTGGCCTTTTCTCTGGCATGGTCGGTTCGAAACCAAGCTACTGTGTTTGGTCAATTTAGTTTTCCACAAACCTGACAAAACCCAGA
Source organism: Arizona elegans (assembly GCA_022577455.1). Taxonomy (NCBI): domain Eukaryota; kingdom Metazoa; phylum Chordata; class Lepidosauria; order Squamata; family Colubridae; genus Arizona; species Arizona elegans. The sequence goes on along the minus strand of JAKOOJ010000007.1, from coordinate 86,814,851 downwards.
AACCAATTTTCTACCTATTCCATTCTGAAGCGAACAGAACGTTTAATTCAACTACAAATGCTAGTTTTGTGGCCGCTCAAGAAATAGTCAGGCACGGGAAGGTTTTTGTGGCTCCCGGTGTTTTCTTTTCTGTGGGAAATGGGTCCAAATGGCTCTTTGAGTGTTTAAGGTTGCAGACCTCTGACCTAGCCAAATAGCCAGTGGTAGGGGATGATGGGAGTCGTTGCAGTCCACAGACATCTGCCCAATCCAGCAATAGACGAGAATATTTTTTTTTTAGAAAATACGGCAGACGCTTTTTGTGAATGGCTTCTCCTTTCCCTTCCTGGCTTTCTCGTAAATTTGAAGGCCTTTCAAGGTTCGTAGAGTAGATGATGATTAATCCTATGTGCCTATTTTATTATTTTTTTTACTCACTGTTTAGTTGGCTTCCTATACCGGTTCAAATTAACCCAAGAGAAAAAAGGAGCATCAAAATGTATTAAATAAAGGGAACTTTCAGAGAACTTGCTGATCCTAGCTGTAAGAAAGGCTCTTCCCGTTGTAAATTTCTTTCTTTAAAAACAAAGCAAAATTTCCCAGCCTGGGTCTCTCATCCACTCACTAACCCTGTTCAACCCAGTTTAGCTTTTTTCCAATCAGCCAAACTTGGTTAGGGGCTGCCCCTTCTTAAAGCAGATTTCTGTCTCTGTGGCATCAAGCAGAGGCATTATTCTTGTTGTTGTTTTGATGAGATTCCATCTGAGGGGAATGTAATTAAGAAAATATTAGACTGCGCAGAAATGGACAGATTAACGCTCACTATTAAGAATAAAGAAGAAACTGAATATTTTTTGGCATGGGATATATTCTATCAATGGCTAGGCAATAGAAACAGAAGTTAGAAAGGAAGAGATATAGAAAAGAGGAAATGTTAATGTGGAGAGTTGTTAAAGAAGATGATGTTAAGTATTATTGTTATTTTATTATTATTAATATTATGGTGATGAATATCACAATAAATATGTGGATTATGATGGTTTAAAAATAATTGTACCCAGATCACATGCTGTTTGATGGAAATTGAATGTTATATGAATAAAAAATAAAAACATGGGGGAAAAAAAGAAGAGGCATTGTTTTTCCTCCTATTGTGAGAAAGATGCGGTGAAAAATTCTGTGAAAACCAAGAAAGTTTGGAAAATTTGCCGTAACTCTGTTGCTGTTTAGAGCCTCTGGGGTGAGGCCAAGCAGCAAGGAAGAGTTCGGGATTACAGGTGATCCTCGATTTACCACCAACATTTCCATCGCTAAGCGAGACAGCTGTTAAATGAGTTTTGCCCCATTTTATGACTTTTCCTGCCACATTTGTTAAGTGAATTGCTGCAGTTGTTAAATTAGTAAGATGGTTGTTAAGTGAATCTGGCTTCTCCATTGACCTCTGACAACAGGTAAGTCAGATTTACTTAACCAGGTTAATAACTGAACAACTGCAGTGACTCACTTAACGACTGTGGCAAGAAAGGTTGTAAAATGGGGCGAAATTCACTTCACAGCTGTCTGGCTTAGCAGCAGAAATTTTGGTGATCTGTTGTGGTCATAAGTCAAGGATCAGCTATATTTCAGGTACACTCTGCCCATATGCTGGCATTCGATCGGCCGTCCATCCTTCCGAGATCAAAGTGAGACCCTTGATTTTTTTTTTAAGGGGTCAGATCATGCCTGTGAAAAAGCACTGTGAAGCGGTATGTAAGTCTAAGCACTATTTTTTTTTGCTATTCTCCCGGAATCTTTCCAGCGGCAGGGGGTTGGTCTAGATGACCTTTGGGTTCCCCTGCATTTGAGATTCCGGGAGTTGCACCTTGAAATCATAACCGACTCACCCACCTGAATAGGTGCTCCCACACTCAAAGATAACTTTTGGGGGAAAATGCGAGCGGTAACAAAAGCACTTTTCATCCCTCTCTGAACAATCTAGGTTGAGATATGAGAATGTGTGGAAGGATAGGTTGAGATCTTACGCAAGTGGAATTTTTTTTTCCCAATTCCACCCCTCCCTGAGCTGCAGTTGTGACCTTGACAAGTCATTTCATTCATTCTTCTGCTTGCTGGGCTGTGCTTGTGTAGGGTAGCTTGCTTTGCAGACGTTTGGACTACAGTACCCAGACACCACACCCACCCTGGCCAGGAAGTGGGGATTATGGAAGCTGCAGTTAAATACAATAGTGTGCAATTTTTATTTTTATTTTTTATTTGATTTTATATGCCGCTCTTCTCCGGAGACTCAGGGCGGCTTACAATGCGTTAAGCAATAGCCTTCATACTTTTGTATATTTTATACAAAGTCAGCTTATTGCCCCCACAATCCGGGTCCTCATTTTACCTACCTTAGAAAGGATGGAAGGCTGAGTCAACCTTGAGCCTGGTGAGATTTGAACTTGCAGTAATTGCAGGCAGCTGATGTTAATAACAGTGCTTTAGTCTGCTGCGCTACCAGGGACCTGGAAATTGTGTAAACCTTTTGGGAAAAGTGTATTTTGGAGGTTTGATGGTTAATAACACCACTTTTTTTTTTTTATTACACTGCTGGAATGGCCTGGGAATAGCCCAGTTGAAAATCTATAGAGCCGACTAAAGAAACTTGGTTAGTCAGAAGCGACCCAGCAATAAAACCCAGTTAATAGAAGCCATCCTTCAATCTTGGTTTCACATTAGAACAGCTGCAGAACTCAAAGACTTGGTTCACTCCATGGGAAGATGTTGTAAGGCCGTAATTCATGCTAAAGGTTACCCAATGAAGTGTTAACTGACATGGTAATCATTTTTGTATATCTCGTTTTTTCTATGGCAATAATTTTTGTATATCTCATTTTTTCTACGTGTCTCCCTTTTCTTCTTTATACTGTAACTGCTATTCTAATAGCAAATCCTTCCTAAAAGTTATTGCATTACATTCTTGATTAAATTATCTTTCCATTGATATATAATTTTATGGTACTACTCCAAAAAACCCCCAAAGTGTTGTTATTAACTAGTTTTAGAAAATGTGCTTTTCCCAAAAGGTTTCCACAATTTTGGTATTATCTGCAGTCAAGGTGGATTTGATTTAAACCAAGTTGATTTAAATCGTGATTTAAATCCCTAGTAAAAAGGTTTGATTTAAATCCACTCAATTTAAAGCGTAACTTTTAAAGAGCAGCTGTCATCTCCGTCCCACAGCGGCTCTTCCTCTGAGTCACCGACAGTCCCATTCACTTTAATGGGACAGCTGGTGATGTGGGCAAGGACACAACAAGGTGAGGGACGTGGTGGGCAGCAGGTGAGTGGATGCCCGCTAACAGGTGCTGCCATGATGGATCTGAAATGACAGGTGCTCTTTAATATTATATTTATAAGCTGCTTAGAAGGTTTCACTTTCATTTTTAACTGCTTGCCCTTCCTCCTCACACTTAAGAGCCTGGTGGTACAGATGCATTTCTCTTCTCTTCTCTTCTCTCCTCTCCTCTCCTCTCCTCTCCTCTCCTCTCCTCTCCTCTCCTCTCCTCTTTCCTCTCCTCCTTCTCTTCTCCTCTCCTTTCCTCTTTTCTCACCTACTTCTCTTCTCTCTTCCCTTCTCTTCCCCTCTCCTCTCCTCTCCTCTTTCCTCTCCTTCTCTTCTCTTCTCTTCTCCTCTCCTCTCCTCTCCTCCTTCTCTTCTCTTCTACTATTACTATTAATCTTCTCATCATTCCTATCACCCATCTCCTCCCACTTACGACGGTATGACTGTAACTTGTTGCTGTATCTTTACAATTTATATTGATTGTTTCCTAGCATGATTCAATTGCTTATTTGTACCCTATGACTATCATTAAGTGTTGTACTTTATGATTCTTGACGAATGTATCTTTTCTTTTTATGTACACTGAGAGCGTATGCACCAAAGACAAAATTCCTTGTGTGTCCAATCACACTTGGCCAATAAAAAATTATTCTGTTCTGTTCTGTTCTATTCTGTTCTTTTTATGTACACTGAGACCATATGCACCAAAGACAAATTCCTTGTGTGTCCAATCACACTTGGCCAAGAAAGTATTCTATTCTGTTCTGTTCTGTTCTGTTCTGTTCTGTTCTGTTCTGTTCTGTTCTATTTTGTTCTTTTTTATGTACACTGAGAGCGTATGCACCAAAGACAAATTCCTTGTGTGTCCAATCACACTTGGCCAAGAAAGTATTCTATTCTGTTCTGTTCTGTTCTGTTCTATTTTGTTCTTTTTTATGTACACTGAGAGCGTATGCACCAAAGACAAATTGCTTGTGTGTCCAATCACACTTGACCAATAAAGAATTCTATCTTCTATCTCTCTTCTTCAAACAATCATACACTTTCTATTTTCTCGCTATTATTACAAACCCTGCTCATTCTCTTCTTTTCTTCCTCCCCTTTAACCCAGTTTCATACTTATTGGTAATCTGTAGCTTTCTAATTTCAGCTCGGTGCAATTAGAACATGCGTTTGTGTTCCCAATCACAAAACTGGAGCAAGGAAAAAAAAATAATAATGAACTGTGGACTTGCCTAGGTTTTAGTAGACACAATTACTGTCTCAAAATGTACCTTTCCCTTGATACGGACAGTATATTATCTACATATACTGGTAGCTATGAAGGAGAAAGAGTTTTAGAGGCTGACTAGAGATAATAACAACAACAATAATTTACTAACTTTACATGCTATCGGATCAAATAACCATCAAATAAAGAAATGGCTAATAAAACCAATAAAACATCAAAAATGCAGAAAGCAGGCATAATTATGTAAGCTGCACCACATTTCTCCGTGACTCAGCATGTAGCCTATTATACCCCTTCGTCTATAAATTGCAAGGAAGTCGGCTTGCAAAGTGATGTCTAGCTAGAAAGTCTAGCTTGCATAAATTGTGCAGCCAGGTTTTAAATAAGCTAATGCAGAAATAGAATAGAATAACAAGTTGGAAGGGATCTTGGAGGGCCTCAGGTCCATCCCCGTGCTCAGACAGGAAGCCATCGCATGCCAGGAGAGTGGGGGGCGGGGACGGTCATGCGCGCACGTGCCCACGTGCATGCGTGCGCAACCCCCTCCCCCCCCCCCGCTCCTGGCACAGGATGGTCTGGTAGACCCATTTTTCTTTCTTACCTGGCTCCAGATCCTCTCTGTGTATCTGGGAAGGGCGAAAACAGCCTTCCCCACTCCCTTGGAGACCCTACGGAAGCTGAAAGGGCCCATTTCCCGACTCCCGGTGGGAGAGGAAGTGACATTTTTTGCTGTCCCCAGCCTCCAGAACCTCTCTAGGAGTCTCTAGGAGCCTCTCTAGGAGTCTCTGGAGGCTGGGGACAGGAAAAAACGTCACTTCCGGTCCCACCGGGATTGGGGAAATGGGCCCTTTCAGCCTCCGTAGGGCCTCCAAGGGAGTGGGAAAGGCTGTTTTTACCCTTCCCAGATAAATAGAGAGGATCTGGAGCCAGGTAAGAAAGAAAAAAGGGCCTTCCCTCCCCCCCGCCAGGCCCTCCAGAGGCAGGAAACAGCCTATTTCCCTACTTCTGGTGGGCCCAGAAGGCCCGAAAATCAGCTGGCCGGCGCGCGCATGCGCCCCAGAGCTGAGCTGGCATGCCCACTAATATGGCTCCATGTGCCACCTGTGGCACGCGTGCCATAGGTTCGCCATCACAGCTCTAGAGGCTTCCTAGGAGCCTGGGGAGGGTGAAAATGGCCTTCCCCACGCCCCCCAGAGGCCAGAAACAGCCTGTTTCCTGACTTCCAGTGGGCCCAGAAAGCCCAAAAAATCAGCTGGCCTGCGTGCACATGCGCGCTGGAGATGAGCTAGGGCAACGCTCGTGTGCCCACCAATATGGCTTCACGTGCCACCTGTGGGACATGTGCCATAGGTTCGCTATCATGGCCCTATACAGTTTCAGACAAATGGTTGTCCAATCTCTTCTTTAAAACCTCCAGCGATGGAGCATTCACAATTTCTGGAAGGCAAGCTGTTCCACTGATTAATTGTTCTTTCAGGAAATTTCTCCTTAATTCCAGGTTGCTTCTCTCCTTGATTAGTTTCCACCCATTGCTTCTTCTCCTGCCTTCACGTGCTTTGGAGAATAGGTTGACCCCCTCTACTTTGGGGCAGCCCCTGAGATATTGGAAGACTGCTACCATGTCACCTTCTTTTCATTAAACTAGACATACTCAATTCCAGAAACCGCTCTTTATACTTCATGTAAGTACAGGTAGTCCTTGATTTACGATGACAACTGAGCCCCAAATTTCAGTTGCTAAGTGAAACAGTTGTTAAGTGAGTTTTGCTTCATTTTATGACCTTTCTTGCCACCGTCGTTAAGTTGAATCGCTGTAGTTCTTAAGCTAGTAACACAGTTGTTAAGGGAATCGGGCTTGCCCGTGAACTTTTGCTTGTCAGAAGGTCTCGCAAAAGGGGATTGCATGACCCCAGGACACTGCAACCATCGTAAGAATGAGTCCGTTGCCAAGCATCTAATCGTGTGACCGCGGGGATGCTGCAACGGTCATAAGTGTGGGGGGAAAAAAGGTCGTTAATTTGAACAGTCGCTAAAATGAACTGTTGTAAGTCGGGGACAACCCGTAGTTATATCTGAATTTTATTTAGCCCCATTGTAACTCTAGTGGCTTGTGTGTGTGTGTGTGTGTGTGTGGTGGTATTCACTTACCTTCGCTACCTTTGCAAATGTGAGTGTATGCGCCACCTCCATGCATGCGCAGGACCTTCAGCGCATAAGCAGAGCGTCAAAAATAGGACATGATGACATCCGGGTGGGCGGAGCTTCCCGCAGCCGCTGCTACCAGTTCGCCCGAATTGGATGGAACCGGAGAACAGGAAAAGTTCAGCTGCAGGAGATGAGTCACTGATGGAGAAGCACACCTCCAAACTGTTATCCCCAGGCAGCTTCCACATAGTAAAGTCCTTGTAAATTCCTTCCTTGTGCCGTTTAGAATTCCGCACACCTACACAGTGGAACTAAAGAGTAGATGGGCAGTGCCAGTCTCGCTTGGACCCCAGTGACTCAGTCCGAAAGTCATCTGAGCGAAGGCACTTTGAGTTGGTGCCAGCATTCCAAGCAGGACGAGAGATTAACTCATTCTTTGGAGCAGGGGTCTCCAACCTTGGCAACTTTAAGACTTGTGGACTTCCAACTCCCAGAATTCCTGAGGAACTGGTTGAGGAACTCTGGGAGCTGAAGTCCACAAGTCTGATATTGTTGATATTGTTTCCTGATTGCTTATTTGTACCCTATGACTATCATTAAGTGTTGTACCTTATGATTCTTGATGAACGTATCTTTTCTTTTATGTACACTGAGAGCGTATGCACCAAGACAAATTCCTTGTGTGTCCAATCACACTTGGCCAATAAAGAATTCTATTCTGTTCTACTCTACTCTATACTCCTCTACTCTACTCTACTCTACTCTATCTTTGAAAGCCCTGTCAGGTGGCCTATAAGAAACCCTGCAGAGATGGTGGCACTTACAAAACGCTCTATTTTCTACAATTGGTCACACAAGTGACTGAGGGAACTAGATATGTCTAGTCTAATGAAGAGAAGAATGGAGAGTGACATGATAGCAGTCTTCCAATACTTGAGGGGCTATTCCAGAGAAGATTTTTGGGTGGGGCGTTCAACCTGTTCTCCAAAGCACCTGAGGGCAGGTCAAGAGGTAACGGATAGAAACCTATCAAGGAGAGATGTTCTCAGAAATAACCTAGAAATAAGGAGAAATTTCCTGACAGAACAAATAACCATGGAGTAGGGATAGGGATAGGGATAGGGATAGGGATAGGGATAGGATAGGATAGGATAGGATAGGATAGGATAGGATAGGATAGGATAGGATAGGATAGACTTGACTTGACTTGACTTGACTTGACTTGACTTGACTTGACTTGACTTCACTTCACTTCACTTCACTTCACTTCACTTCACTTCACTTCACTTCACTTCACTTCACTTCACTTCACTTGGAAGTCTTCTAGTCCAGCTCCCACCTCAAGCAGGAGAACCTATACTGTTTCAGATAAGTGATTATCTAGACTCTTCTTAAAAACATTCCAGTGATGGAGCATCCACAACTTCTGGAGGCAAGCTGTTCCACTGGTTAATTGTCCTCACTGTTAGGAAGTTTCTCCTTAATTCCAGGTTGGGTCTCTCTTCCGCTGGAACCACATTGCCTCCAGAAATTGTGGAGGTTTCCAAGAAGAGACTAGACAGCCATTTGTCTGAGGTTGGACTGAGGTTAAAGTGAAACGTTCAAGTGAGTTTTGCCTCACTTTACGACTTTCCTTGCCACTGTTATTAAGTGAATCACTGCGGCTGTTAAGGGGTTAAGGGAATCCAGCTTCCCTGTTGACTTTGCTTGTCAAAATGTCGCAAAAGGGGATCAAGTCACCCCAGGGACACTAAGACCATCATAAATACGAGCCAGTTGCCAAGCATCTGATCATGTGACTGCGGGAATGCTACAGCTGTCGTAAGCGTGGGGGGAAAAAAAGGGGTGATAACTTTGAACGGTCACTAAAATGAACTGTTGTAAATCGGCGATGACCCGTAGTCAGGGTGGATAAAAATCAATGATTTTTTTTAAAAAAATTAAAAAATTCAGATTTTTTTTATTTAAATCGGATTTTTTTGATTTAAATTGGATTTTTTTGATTTTTATCGAATTTATTTTAATAAAAAACTTTTGGGCTGAAAATCTATCGCAAGATAGTTTTCTATTTAAGATACATAAATAATTTAATTTATTCAGCATGAAATGGAGCTTAGTTATGTAGCATGAGGCTGTATATTCTGCAACGCTGGGACTATCGGTGAGTCAACAGCGGGTCAAAGGAGTAGCAGAGATGACAGTTGCTCTTTAAAAATTACGATTTAAATCGAGTTGATTGAAATCAAGCCTTTTTACTAGTGATTTAAATCATGATTTAAATTGTGATTTAAATCAACTCGATTTAAATTAAATCCACCCTGCCCGTAGTTATGGCTGAACTTTATTTTACCCCGTTGCAATTCTCGTGGTTGTGTGTGTGTGTGTATGTGTGTGTTTAGAGAACAGGAGAAGTTTGAATTTTGGTCATGTGATCAAGAGGATGCTGCAACGGCATGAAAAACGGCCGTAAGTCCCTTTTTTTCAGCGCCATTGTAACTTTGAACGGTGACTAAATGAACTGCGTTGTAAGTCAAGGACTTACCTTTAGTTTTAACTGTGAAAAATGCATCATCCTCCAAGAATCCCTCCCGCCTCGTGGGGAAGATGTGTCAATGTGCCGCATACTTGGAACATGAGTAAATCTCAGGTTGTGTGAATCATTTGAAAGGATGTGACTTATCAGCCAGGCCAGGGTGCAAACGAAGGACAATTTCTTTTTAAGGGGAAAAATTGAATCTGTACATATCGAGTTATCCTTGCCGTCAGCTAAGCTGGTATTTCCCTGGAAAGGAACATTGGGCTGGGCCTAAATCTTGTTCTCCAAAGGTTAAAGCTCCTTCGAGATCAAAGGATGTTTGGTGCTGAGCAATTCCTTTTAAGATCGCTCAGCTGTTTATTAATTTCTCTCGGGCAAATCAGATAAGTTTCTCTCAGAGGCCGGGATCGGAAGGGAGTTTCCCGTCCAGTCTAAAAAAGCAGGAAGATCAGAAAAGGCCTCTCCCCTCCGAGACCCGAAACGGGGAAGTTGATAATTTGAAATAAAATGACCCTCGGATTTTACTGTTTATTGTGGTTGGGTTTCTTTTCTTTTCTTTTCTTTTTTCTCAAAGGCTCCAGAAAATATTTTCAGCAGGCCTCCGAAAAATAAATAATTTGGGCGTGCAAGTGTCAAACGAGTTGGTCGCTTAGGAGCAGAGTGGGGTCTTCTGTTTAATAAACCTTTACACGGAGGAGTAAATGCAGGATTTGCGGTCTTAAACTGTCCAGGAAAATCAGACAATTCATGGACAACTTTGAAGAAACTGGCAAGTTATGTTTGCATCACCTACAACAAGGATTTTCCAAGTGGGGTACAACGCAGTCCTTTGGGGTTTGGGGGAGAAAATATTGGGAACGCCTGATTAATTAATTAAATTAAATTTGCATGCTACCCAACTCTCATTGACTCTGGGCAGCTCACGCCACTCCCAAGAAAAATATCACAACCTTAATAATAAGAAAGATAACAATAACTGATGTTATGCATCTCATCATCATCATCACCTTTTTAACTACCCCATAAAACCTTGCGGGGTGGAGTCTGGACAACTGAATGGAGCTAGCAGAGTGTTTACTGGCCGGATGCCCTTCCTGTCACCAATGAGGAGGTTTTTTTCAGCTGATATATTCTCAGTGTGCCCAGAGAGAGAAATATCTGCCTCTACCTAGGATCGACCTTCCAAGCCCCTAATCTTGTCATCTTCTGCTGACAGTCCTGGGAACGGGCTCCATGATGGAGGAAGAGAGCCGTATGCAGAGAAGGAAGGAGTTGGCCTCCTTGCAGAGTCCTTGGAGAAGATCCAGCTGGCCCCTTGGGGGTTCCTGGCCCTGGAGCACAGCCTTGAAATCCAGGCCAGGCTGCCAGGAAATGGGCATGGCAGCAGAATCCAACACAGGAGGCGGCAGTCAGAGAGGAAGGCGAGGTCCCCAGAGTCCTCCAGGGAGCCAGGAGTCTCGGTAGAGACAATTGTGCGGAGGCCAGGGGATGGGGGACCTGCTCAGCCCACCCTTCCGTACACCTGCACACAATGCAGATGACCTTGGGAGGGCCCCCCCCAGCACCTTGGGAGCCCCCCAAGCACCGAAGCAGAACAAAGTCCACCGAGCAGTGCACTTTTTAAAAAATTTTGATTCAAACATCATCTTCCATTAAACAGTGTGTCATCTGAGTGCAAATATTTTGTGCAAATATTTTATACATTAACAATTACAATTTACAGTCATATTTATTATCTTATCTATTCTTAACTTAATACTAATAGTAATATATATATATATATATATATATATATATATATATATATATATATATATATATATATAAAGGCAAAGGTTCCCCTCGCACCTGTGCTAGTTGTTCCCGACTCTAGGGGGCAGTGCTCATCTCCGTTTCAAAGCCAAAGAGCCAGCGCTGTCCGAAGACATCTCCGTGGTCATGTGGCCGACATGACTCAACGCCAAAGGCACATGGAACACTGTTACCTTCCCACCAAAGGTGGTCCCTATTTTTCTACTTGCATTTTTTTAATGTGCTTTCGAACTGCTAGGTTGGCAGAAGCTGGGACAAGTAACGGGAGCTCACCCCATTACGCGGCACTAGGGATTCGAACCACCGAATTTTCGATTGACAAGCTCAGCGTCTTAGCCACTTAGCTACTGCGTCCCTTAAAATAGATATAGATATACCATACCTAATACTATAACAGTCCTCTTCTTAACTTATTTAACTTTATTTAAACATTTTCTCTATTTCACTCCTCTGCTTTTTTCCACTTTTCATATTTATTCTCTAACATTGATAAAATAATTCCCATACATTATAATAATCAAATTGTTCCTTCTCTTTAATTTCAAGTGTTAACCTGTTCATTTCTGCACATTCTAATATTCTCCTAATCACATTCTCATCCATAGGGATCTCTTCATTTTTCCAATTTTGTGCAAATACAATCCTAGCTGCAGTTATTACGTGAATTATCAAATATGCATTTTCTTCACTGTAAATTTCTGGTAAAATCCCCAACAAAAATAAAAGCAGTGCTCTTTTCAATGTTAACACTAGCTACGGCGCATCGGATTGTCTGCAAAAAATACCCTTTGTCGGCGAGCAAGAATTGGTGGGAGCACGAAAGAGACAAAATTCGTAGAAAATGAAGGAGCCAAAGTGTTCTGGGACTTTAGAATCCAAACAGACCAGCCACTTGCCACTTAGCACTCCAGGCTTAACCATTGTTGACAAGAAAGACGAGAATTGAGATATTTGATCGTTAAGGTCTTAATAGCGGCTAGAATTGTATTTGCTAAAAATTGGAAAAATGAGAAAATACCAACACAGGATGAAGTTATTAAGAAAATTATGGAATGTGCTGAAATTGACATTTGAACTTAGAGAACAAGAAGATAAACAATATTATAAGATATGGGACTTATTTTATCAATGGCTAGATAATAAAACATGGAAATGAAAGAGGGATGAGACTATTAGAACATAAGAATGGTAGAAATATACAAAATATAATATAAAGTGATATGACTATTGTTGATTGAGGACGAAGAAATGAATGTTATAATATAAATATTTGAAAATGATTTGTATGACAAGAGATTAATGAGGATTATACTATAAAGATACTTATTAGATTGGTAATATGAGAAATTAGATAATAAGTAAGTAATGAATATGATGAGGAAGCACAAAAGACTTGTAACCGACAGACACACTGTTTGCAATTGTATGGGTGATGGATTTATGTTTTATGTTTTGTTTTAAAATAAAAAAAAATCTAAAAAAAAGAAAAGAAAAACAAAAACACCTACCTTGACTAGATGGCTCAGTGGCTAAGACACTGAGCTTGTCGATCAGAAAGGTCGGCAGTTCAGTGGTTCGAGTCCCTACTACAGGTCTCCTGCGTGAGCAGGGGGTTGGACTAGATGACCTCCAAGTTCCCTTCCAACTCTGTTACTGTTACTATAAGTCTGGAGAGAGGATGTGGCAGTGCCTGGAGACAGCAGAACAGAAGAGGAAGAACTGGAGAAGGTCACAAAGCGTAGAAAAACCTGCAAATAGAAATAGAACGACTGTGGCAAAGGCAAGCGAGGGTCGTTCCAATAGTGATAGGTGCACTGTTCTGGTAATTAAATAATAATAATAATAATAATAATAATAATAATAATAATAATAATAATAATAATAATAATAATAATAATAATAATAGAAACCCTGATCAGGAGTTAAAGATCAGCCTCTAGCATCTTGCAAAACCTAATATGAAAGATCCTAAATCGTTGCTTCTTAACTTTGGAAATTTATTTATTTATTTATTGGTTCGATTTATATGCCGCCCTTCTCCGGAGACTCAGGGCGGCTTACAATGCGTTAAGCAATAGCCTTCATACTTTTGTATATACCTGCTTAGTAGGTCTTTCGCCCCCCGCCCCCAAAGCGGTGTACTTTTTTATACAAAGTCAGCTTATTGCCCCCACAAACCGGGTCCTCATTTTACCTCCCTCGGAAGGACGGAAGGCTGAGTTAACCTTTGAGCCTGGTGAGATTTGAACTCGCGGTAATTGCGGGCAGCTGGTGCTACTTAACAGCGCTTTAGTCCGCTGCGCCACCAAGGCTCTTTTGTAAGATGGGTGGACTTCACCGTCTGAATTCTGGGAGTTGAAGCCCACCCGTCTTAAAATTGCAGAGTTTGAGAACCGCTGCTCTGGATCAAGCCATCATCTCAAGCTGCCTAACAAGCTGCCTTTCTTTCTTTGCGCGCGCTCCGTGCAATAGAAAAGACAATGGCTGTGTTTGGTCAACTGGAGGTTTAAGGTTTTGTTAAGGTCCGTTGAGTGGAAAGGGAACCACAGGGTCAAAAGTCCAGCTGTGGGTTGGTAGCCAGAGCAAAAAAAAAAAGGAAATGCCACAGGAAGTCAGGGGAGTCATTAGCAATTTGATCCCAGGTCAGTGAGCCAGAATAAGGCTTGGAAGAAGGGCAAGGGATGGCAAGTTGTCTCGTGACATCATTGTTGTACAAAGGGCCTAAATAACCCTGTTCGGACAATGACATTGTGACTCACAGGAGGTAGTCATGTGTTTTTCGGGATCCTATGAGAGGAAGGGCCTCAGTATTTTCAATTACGTGTTTCCCCAAAAATAAGACCAGGTGTTCTGTCCCAAACCACACACCAACAGACGTTCAGGAGTTAAAGACCAAACCAGCCGGCAAAATCCTTTTCCTTAAGATAATGGAACTTGGCAACAATTTAGTGGCTGCCTGCCAAGAGTTTATTATTTACGACGAGGAGAGATAACTTCTCCCCACTTCTGGTACATCAAAAGAAACAGCTCAATAATTACGGAGGTAGTCAAGTCCAGAGATAGTCCAGCTAAGTTTTATAGCAAAAGTCCGGCAATGCAGAATGGCGTGGAAGCTTTCAGCTTTGTTCGTCACAAGGTTTGACTGGCCACCTCACCCCCTTTTATATCCTGTGGGGTGTGGTCCAGTGACTCAGGCTAATCTCGGGCACTCCTTTTCTTCTGTTGCGTGTGCTTATCTCTGCGACGCTGGCGTGGATCCAGCCAAGACTCATTACCCTCATCACTGTCCATCTGTGGCTGCGTGGACGTGCTTGGCCCTGGCCCTATCTCTTGCCCTTCGGCGGGCACCGAAGGCATTGCCAGAGAGGAGGGTCCTGGAGAGGGAGGCCTTGCCAACTCCTCTCCTTCACTCTCAGAGTCCTCTCCTGCCGATGACACAGGCTCCGGTAACGGAGCCACAACACCAGGTCTTATATTAAGATGTATTAGGGCTTATTCTCTTGTTAGGTCTTATTTTCAGGGAAGTACGGTGTTGTTGGTTTGCCATTATTTGATTTGGATCAACATCTCCACCAGCTTTCTCATTGTCGGAGTCCTCAATTTACGGCCGCAAACACCCCCCCACACACACACACAAAGTCCTTCAAAAGGACTTTGAAGGTCTTTTAGTCTGTCCAGCTACTTGAACAGGAGACCCCCATACCATTTCAGACAAATGATTGTCCGGTCTTTCTTTTTTTGAAAGCCTTCAGTGATGGAGCCACCCGCAACTTCTGGAGGGAAGGAGTTCCATTGGTTTAATCGCTCTCATCGTTCAGAAGTTTCTCAGTTCTAGGTGGCCTCTCTCACCTTGGTTAGCGTCCATCCATTGCTTCTCGTCTTTCATTAGGTTGGCCCCCCCTCTTCTTTGTGGTAGCCCCTCAAATTTTGGAAGGCTGCCTTCATGTCACGCTATGTCCTTCTTTTCATTAAACTAGACGGAATGGAATGGAATGGAATAGAATTGAATTATTGAATTGAATTGAATTGAATTGAATTGAATTGAATTGAATTGAATTCTTTATTGGCCAAGTGTGATTGGACACACAAGGAATTTGTCTTGGTGCATATGCTCCCAGGAAGAAAGGAATAGAGTAGAGTAGAGTAGAGTAGAGTAGAGTAGAGTAGAGTAGAGTAGAGTAGAGTAGAATGCAATAGAATGCAATAGAATGCAATAGAATAGAATAGAATAGAATAGAATAGAATAGAATAGAATAGAATAGAATAGAATAGAATAGAATTTTTTTTATTGGTCAAGTGTGATTGGACACACAAGGAATTTGTCTTTGGTGCATAAGCTCTCAGGGTACATAAAAGAAAAGATACGTTCATCAAGAATCATAAGGTACCACACTTAATGATAGTCATAGGGTACAAATAAGCAATCAAATCATATTAGGAAACAGTCAATATAAATCGTAAGGATAATAGCAACAAGGTTATAGTGATAAGTGGGAGGAGATGGGTGGTGGGAACGATGAGAAG
Source organism: Arizona elegans (assembly GCA_022577455.1). Classification (NCBI taxonomy): domain Eukaryota; kingdom Metazoa; phylum Chordata; class Lepidosauria; order Squamata; family Colubridae; genus Arizona; species Arizona elegans. The sequence goes on along the minus strand of JAKOOJ010000007.1, from coordinate 86,799,302 downwards.
ATTAATAGTAGTGCAGACTTAGTGAATAGTTTGACAGTGTGGAGGGAATTATTTGTTTAGCAGAGTGATGGCGTTCAGCGGGAAACTGTCCTTGTGTCTAGTTGTTCTGGGGTGTAGTGCTCTATAGCATCGTTTTGAGGGTAGGAGTTGAAACAGTTTATGTCCAGGATGCGAGGGGTCTGTAGATATTTCCCCAGCCCTCTTTTTGACTCATGCAGTATGCAGGTCCTCCATGGAAGGCAGGTTGGTAGCAATTGTTTTTTCTGCAGTTCTAATGATCCTCTGAAGTCCGTGTCTGTCTCGTTGGGTTGCAGAGCCAAACCAGACAGTTACGGAGGTGCAGATGACAGACTCATAACTATTCTTCGTATGTTTTAGCCTCCAGCCCCCCTAATCATCTTTGTTGCTCTTCTCTGCACTCTTTTCTAGAGTCTCAACATCTTTTCCATACTGTGGTCACCAGAACTGGATGCCGTTTTCTAAGCGTGGTCTTACTCTGGTCAGCCGAAGAAGGAATCTTCTTAATGCGTTTGGTTGCTTATGAACCCTTATCCTAGAGTGACGGGAAACAGATCCTCAGCTTTGGCTGGGCCGCCTTATCCATGCGTTCAGCTTGGCTAGAGAAGCCAACAGTTGTTTGAATAATTCACAGAGGAGGAGCTGAAAGCAGCCCAGAGTAGCCTTTGATGCTTGTAGATTGCTCATCGATCATCCATCCCATATAATACTCGGGCTAGAAGCTTTTAGCAAAATGTACTTTACGGCGCGCGGACGTGCATCTCCGTTCTTCTACTGCTCGTGGCAATCCTCAAAGGTGAAGGATCGTAACCTTCACCTTTGAGTTGGCTGGAGTTGGAGTCGGTGGGTTTCACATTACGTTACTACCGGTTCGCCGCGCGCATACTCACTTCGTGCACGGGTCACGGATGTGCGTGCCCGTTTCATGTGTGCGCCTGCCTTCCATACACGCATTCAACACTGCCTTCCTTGATGGGGATCTTTTTCCACTCAAGAACATGCAGGCCGTCCTCGACTTACGACCACAAGGGAGCACAGAATTTCTGTTGCTAAGCGGGACAGTTATTAAGTGAGTTTTGTCCCTTCTTACGACCTTTCTTGCCTCAGTTGTTCAGCGAATCAGTGCAGTTGTTAAGTTAGTAACACGGTTGTTAAGAGAATCTGACTTTACTCGTCAGAAGGTCGCAAAAGGAGGTCGCATGACCCCGGGACACTGCGACTGTCATAAATACGAGTCATTTGCTACATGTCTGCATTTTGATCAGGTGACTGGAGGGGGGATGCTGCAACGGTTGTAAGTGTGAAAAACAGTTGATAAGTCACTTTTATCAGTGCTGCCGTAACTTCGAATGGTCACTAAATGAACTGTTGTAAGTCAAGGACTATCTAGACCAGCGTTTCTCAACCTTGGAAGCTTGAAGATGGGTGGATGTCAACTCCCAGAATTCTCCAGCCAGTGCTGCTGGCTGGGGGATTCTGGGAGTTATAGTCCACCCATCTTCAAGCTACCAAGGTTGAGAAACACTGGTCTAGACTAACAAGTTTCATTTTTTTTCCACCTCAGGCACAAAGTCCAGAAATGGTTTCCAAGTAAAAAGAAAAGTAATTGTGTTTTTTCCCCCCTTTATAATCAAAACAGTCAATTTAGCCATCTCTTCTAACTCCCATCAACTTTGGCTAAGTTGTAAGTCAAGGACTACAGGTCGTCCTCCACTTACAACGGCTCATTTGGTGACCAAAGTTACAACAGCCCTGTAAAAAGGGACCTACAAACTTTGTTGCACGCCTGAGTTCATCCTATTTCCCCAGACTGAGTCTGCCCCATGGAGAGGAGGAGATGACCAATCAAGATGCTGCCTGGATCGGCACAGTCAAACCTCCTTCCTATTGTTAATGGGGGCCCCATAAATGCAGCTGGCGGGAGGGAGGGGAGGCCGGGTGATATGTTAAGGAAACAGACTCATTGAAGCTAAGTCAGAGGTTACTCACTCGCTCGCTCACTGGACTTTTTCAATTCCTCTTTTATTAAGAGGCAGCTGGCTTGTTGCAAAGTCCGAGGGGGCCGTTTGGTGGGGGGGGCCCACAAAGGTCCAACTGGCCATTTTAGGTGACTACTCTTAATTTTTATATTTTATGTTGTTATTATTTCATTTCACTTCGCTTCATTTGATCTTATTGTACTTTTTATTTTAGTGTGTTTTATTTTATTATTTTATTTTACCGTATTTTTCGGAGCATAAGACGGCTCTGGACTACAAGACGCACCTACCTTTTTTGGTGAGGAAAACAAGAAAAAGAAATCTGCCTCTGCCTCCGAGCAATTTTGCCTCCTTGCAGCAAACAGCCTGCTTTACTTTCATTTTCATTTTCAGCATAGCTTGATTAGCCCCGCCCCCCCAAAAAAAAAATTTGCTCCCACCAATTTACCTCCTTGCAGCAAGCAGCAGAGGCCGGTGCAAAACAGCTGAGAGTCGGGAAGCTGATCCAAAGGACAATCAACTTGTGCTAATCAGGCTGTGCTGAAGCTGAAACGAGCTGTTTCTTCTTGCTGCTTGCTGCAAAGAGGTAAATTGCTGGGAGGCAGAGGCCAAAGGGTGGGGGCCAGTGGGTGGGTGGGGCTACATTCGGTGTATAAGACTCACCTAAATTTTCACCCCCTTTTAGGGGATAAAAAGGTGCATCTTGTACTCCGAAAAATACGGTATATTTTACTTGTTTATTTTTATTTTATCCAAGCTTTATTATTTTTACTAACTCATGGGCGGCAAACACACATAATCCTCCTTTCTCCTCCTGTTTTCCAACAACCCTGTGAGGTAGGTTGGGCTATGAGGGAGGGAGGGAGTGGCCCAAAGTTACCCAGTCCATGTCACACCAAAGGCGGGACTAGAACTCACCATCACCTGGTGATTGGCCTGAAGTCACCCAGCCAGCTTTCATGCCTAAGGTTGGACTAGAACTCACCATCTCCTGGTGAAGTCACCCAGCCAGCTTTCATGCCTAAGCCGGAACTAGAACTCACCATCTCCTGGTGAAGTCACCCAGCCAGCTTTCATGCCTAAGCCAGAACTAGAACTCACCATCTCCTGGTGAAGTCACCCAGCCAGCTTTCATGCCTAAGCCGGAACTAGAACTCACCATCTCCTGGTGAAGTCACCCAGCCAGCTTTCATGTCTAAGCCGGAACTAGAACTCACCATCTCCTGGTGAAGTCACCCAGCCAGCTTTCATGCCTAAGCCGGAACTAGAACTCACCATCTCCTGGTGAAGTCATCCAGCCAGCTTTCATGTCTAAGCCGGAACTAGAACTCACCATCTCCTGGTGAAGTCACCCAGCCAGCTTTCATGCCTAAGCCGGAACTAGAACTCACCTTCTCCTGATTTCTAACCTCGCGCCTTAACCACTTAGACCATTCTGGCTCTTCCCGCCAACATCCCGGCTCGTTCATCCCTTTCGACAGGCCTGTAGGTCGTGTCTCATCTAAATTCAGATCCCGTATTATTCTCCGACAAGAACGGATCCTGAATCCAAATCCACGTTGTCCTCCAAAACATTGTTTATTTCTTTCACCGTCAGCCCATCAATATGCAGAAGCGGGAAGGTGCTTTGCAGCCCAGGGAACAACGTCAATAAAGTCATTCTTACATCCTGCACTGCAAATGATAAAACCGAGCTTTTCTTTTGTAGGATTTGCACCTCTTCTCTGAGCCTAGCCCGAACGCACAGAACGTTCGGCCAAATTTACTGGGAAAACAGCCTGTCTTTGTGTCCCACTGTTTGTTTTTTTTTCCAAGCAAACACACCTAAAACGCGAAATAATCCAAGGATGTGAAGAGCTCATTAGTACACAAAGCTTCAGCAGCTCCTGTTCTCTGGGCAGGAGCTGATAATGGGGAATATAAATGGCTGAGTCACCAGAAGCCCTTGTTAATTTTGGTGCCTGGTTCTCCGTGCAAAGAACGAGATAAGGGCCTTCAAAGGGCTTGCCCTAATCTTCTGCCAAGCCAGTGGGACAGGATCTCTCTCTCTCTCTCTCCCTCTTTCTTTTTTTTTAAACTTTTGTTTTAATAGCCAGATGGTTGTCTGTCTGACCTCTCAGCAGCCCAAGGACCAGACAGGAAATTGGCTTTGAGATGACTTGCACCACAAGTCCTGCGTCTTTCTGATAGAAGAGAATATTTGTAGCTCAGGGTTGAACTGGGAGGGTCCTCGGTGCTCTCTGAGCTTGGTGGTTTTCTTGCAGACGTTTCATGACCCAAGTAGGTAACATCATCAGTGCTAGAAGGGAGTTGGGTTTGTGGAGGGGAGGGAGGGAGGGAAAGGAAGGAAGGAAGGAAGGAAGGAAGGAAGGAAGGAAGGGGAGTGGGGGTCCTGGGTGCTCTCTGAGCTTGGTGGTTTTCTTGCAGACGTTTCATGACCCAAGTAGGTAACATCATCAGTGCTAGAAGGGAGTTGGGTTTGTGGAGGGGAGGGAGGGAAAGGAAGGAAGGATGGAAGGAAGGAAGGGCTGTGGGGGTCCTTGGTACTCTCTGAGCTTGGTGGTTTTCTTGCAAACATTTCATGACCCAACTAGATAACATCATCAGTGCTGGAAGGGAGTGGGGTTTATGGAGAGGATTACAGATTAACAGAGTTGGAAGGGACCTTGTAGGTCATCTAGTCCAACCCCCCACCCCACCCAAGCAAGAGACCCTACACCATTTCTGACAAATTGCAGTCCAATCTCTTCTTGAAAACCTCCAGTGATGAAGCCCCACAACTTCTGAAGGCAACTTCTGGTTGATTGTTCTCACTGTCAGAAAATTTCTCCTTATTTCCATGTTGAATCTCTCCTCATTCAGTTTCCATCCATTATTCCTTGTCTGGCCTTCGGGTGCCTTGGAGAATAGCTTGACCCCCCTCTTCTCTGTGGCAGCCCCTCAAATATTGGAAGACAGCTATCATGTCTCCCCTGGTCTTTCTCTTCACTAGACTAGCCATGCCCAGTTCCTGCAACCGTTCTTCATATGTTTTAGCCTCCAGTCTCCTAATCCTCTTTCTTGCTCTTCTCTGCACTCTTTTTAGAGTCTCAACATCTTTTTTTATAGTGTGGTGACCAAAACTGGATGCAATACTCTTTTAAGTGTGGTCTTACTAAGGCTTTATAGAGTGGTATTAGTACCTCAATTGATCTTGATTGTATCCCTCTGTTCATGCAATTTAGGATTGCTTAGGAGGAGGAGGAGGAGGAGGAGGACTGTGGGATCCTTGGTGCTCTCAGAAATTGATGATTTTCTTGCAGACGTTTCATGACCCAACTAGGCAAAGTCATCACTGCTAGAATGAGTGAGGAGGAGGAGGAGGAGGAATATAGAAGGACTAATGTTCAGTCCTTGGTGCTACCTGTATTCTGTCTGAGGGAAAGCTTACGCCGTTTCTCCCGTTTTCAGTTGTTGCTCCTCCATTCTAGCCTCGTTACTCTTTCCGTAAGACAGGAAAAGGACCGTGGTGTGTCCCGCACATTGACCCGCTCTTCCTCCCCGTTGATTGTGGGAAGATCTCGGGTGACCTTTCGAGAGTCCTTTTGGCCGATCCACCGTGGCCAAGAGATATTTATCGTAGAACTTCCTGGCATCTTTAGGTCAACCCAAGGTTTGGCTGGCAGGAGATTGTCTCCCATTCTTTTAAGGGTTTCCAAGCAAGCTTCGGAAAAGGCAGGGCGTCCATTCACCCCGATTTCCATTCAAAGCTATTTAAAGGCTGCTCGGCCCTCTTGACTTCTGTGACAATGGATGTAGTGTGATTGCATAAGACGTCGTGGTGTTATTGTTCCTTTGCCGGCTGATTTTGACAATTCGGTTTTGGGGTTTTTTGTTTTGTTTTGTTTTTTTGAAGAGAACACAAAACAATGTACGCCATGTTCAAGGGTAACGAGGTGAGGACTTATGGGTGGAGGTGATTCGAATTCAGATTCTTCTCAGAGGCCCGAAGAAGTCCCAACTCCTTTATTGCAGGGGTCTCCAAGCTTGGCAACTTTAAGACTTGTGGACTTCGACTCCCAGAATTCCTCAGCCAGCTTTGTTGGCTGAGGAATTCTGGGAGTTGAAATCCACAAGTCTTAAAGTTGCCAAGCTTGGAGACCCCTGTTTTATAGGACAAGACAGAATCAGTGAAATGAGAGTAGAGTAGAGACAAATTGAATTGAATTGAATCATAGCTGCTGAAAGGAACCTTGGAGGTCTTCTAGTCCACCCCTGCTCAGTTACGATTCCGGATAAATTTTCTCCCTTCCTCTGCCCGGTTCTATTCCATTTGTGATGGAGTCTTGTAGGACAAAGCTACCAATCGTATGTTTTTGAAAACCTCCAGTGATGGAGCAACCCACACTTTCTGGTGGCAAGTCGTTCCACTGATGAATTGTTCTCACTGTCAGGAAATCCCTCCTTAGTTCTAAGTTGCTTCTCTCCTTGAGGAGTTTCCATCCGTTGCTTCTTGTCCTGCCTTCAGGTGCTTTGGAGAATAGCTTGACTCCCTCTTCTTTGTGGCAGCCCCCCCAAATTTTGGAAGATTAGCTATCCTGTCACCCCTAGTCCTTCTTTTCACTTGACTAGTCAAAGCCAATTCTTGCAACTGTTCTTTGTCAGGCTGGCCTGACCTACTCTTTTTAAAAAGAATTGTTTTAAAAAATTAGGAGTTTTAATATAGGGTTTTTAACTATGGGCCAAATTGATTTAATTGGATTTTAATATTGTTTTAAATTTTGTATCTGTGTATTTTATTTGCTGGCTGTTCACCGCCCCGAGTCCCTCGGGAAAGGGTGCGGTATATAAATATAATAAGATAACTAACTAACTAACTATATGTTTTAGCCTCCAGTCCCCTAATCACCTTTGCTGTGGCTTTCTGTTCGTTTCTTGTGTTTCTTTAAACAGGACGTTCATACACAATCTATTTAACCAGATCAGTTACATAAATGCATTCATACAACGTGCTAACTTGGTTAATATTTATCTTAGCGTGGCTCAGTTTGTTGACTGAATATATTGAATCAGATTAGAATATATTGAATCAGATTAGACATATTAATCACTCACAGTATCACAGTAGCAGCATCCACCAATCACCTGATCCACATTGGCGACCTCTCCAGCCGGTTTCTGACAAGCCAAGTCGATAGGGGAAACCAGATTTAGACTAGAATAGAATAACAGAGTTGGAAGGGACCTTGGAGGTCTTCTAGTCCAACCCCCTGCTTAGGCAGGAAACCCTACACCACTTCAGACAAATGGCTATCCAACCTCTTCTTAAAAACTTCCAATGTTGGAGCATTCACAACTTCTGGAGGCAAGGAGTTCCACTGATTAATTGTTCTCACTGTCAGGAAATTTCTCCTTAGTTCTAAGTTGCTTCTCTCCTTGATTAGTTTCCATCCATTGCTTCTTCTTCTACCCTCAGGTGCTTTGGAGAATAGCTCGACTCCCTCTTCTTTGGGGCAGCCCCTGAGATATTGGAAGACTGCTATCATGTCTCCCCTGGTCTTTCTTTTCATTAAACTAGATATTCCCAGTTCCTGCAACCGTTCTTCATATCTTTTAGCCTCCAGTCCCCTAATCCTCTTGGTTGCTCTTCTCTGCACTCTTTCTAGAGCCTCAACATCTTTTTTTACATCGTGGTGACCAAAACTGGATGCAGGATTCCGAGTGTGGCCTTACCAAGGCCTTGTAAAGTGGTATTAACCCTTCACGTGATCTTGATTCTATCCTTCTGTTGATGCAGCCTAGAACTGTGTTGGCTTTTTTGGCAGCTGCAGCAAACACATTTGTTTAAGCACAACACGAGCCCTTTAACAACTTCAGGGCTTCACTTAACAACCGCCCCGCTTAGCCGTAGAAATTCTGGTCGTAAACCGAGGACCTCCTGGATTGAAAACCCAAGGAAGAGAAACATTGCCGCCACCACTTCCTCCCATCTACTGTCTTTTCCACCGAGCTATTTTAATATTTTCCCCATGATTGGGGAAATTAAAAAGGATATTTTATTTTATTTTATTTTATTTTCCCTGCTGGGATGGCGTGGTGCGATTCAGATCAGACGATGTAATGTGGAGAAAGGGCATGGGTTCGCTTCCCGGGAGCCCCCCACAGGTTCTCAAAATGAATTATTTTGGGTGGGTGGGTGAGGGGAGAAACCATCTGCTTTGGACCTTTAAGGCTCCATCCATGCCGAGATGGGAGCATCAGGGACCTGCTGAGAATTTGGATTGTGATCCGTGTTCTTTTTCCTGACAGTTTCTGCGCTAAGCTGCATATCTCTCTCTCTCTCTCTCTCTCATCTCCTTCTCTCTCTCTCTCTCTGTCTCCTTCTCTCTCTCATCTTCTCTCTGTCTTCTTCTCTCTTTCTCTCTCGTCTCCTTCTCTCTCCTTGTCTCTCTCTCTTTCTCTCTGTCTCCTTCTCTCTCTCGTCATCTTCTCTCTGTCTCCTTCTCTCTGTCTCTCTCTCGTCTCCTTTCTCTCTCTGTGTGTGTCTCCTTCTCTCTCGTCTTGTCTTCTTCTCTCTGTCTCTCTCTCATCTCCTCTCTTCTTGTCTCTCTCTCTCCTTCTCTCTCTCTTCTTCTTCTGTCTCCTTCTCTCTGTCTCTCTCATCTCCTCTCTCTCTCTCTCTCTCTCTCTGTCTCATCTTGTTTCTCTTTCGTCTCCCTCTCTCTCCTTGTCTCTCTCTCTTTCTCTCTGTCTCCTCTCTCTCGTCATCTTCTCTCTGTCTCCTTCTCTCTGTCTCTCTCTCATCTCCTCTCTCCTTGTCTCTCTCTCTCTTTCTCTCTGTCTCCTTCTCTCTCTTCTTCTTCTGTCTCCTTCTCTCTGTCTCTCTCATCTCCTCTCTCTCTCTCTCTCTCTGTGTCTCATCTTGTTTCTCTTTCGTCTCCCTCTCTCTCCTTGTCTCTCTCTCTTTCTCTGTCTCCTTCTCCTCTCGTCTCCTTCTCTCTCTCTCTCCTTCTCTCTCTCTCTCTCTGTGTCTCCTCTCTCGTCTTCTCTCTGTCTCATTCTCTCTCTCTCTGTCTCCTTCTCTCTGTGTGTCTTCTTCACTCTCTCTCTCCTTCCCTCTCTCTCTCTCTCTCTCTGTCTCATCTTGTTTCTCTTTCGTCTCCCTCTCTCTCCTTGTCTCTCTCTCTTTCTCTGTCTCCTTCTCCTCTCGTCTTCTTCTCTCTCTCTCTCCTTCTCTCTCTCTCTCTCTCTGTGTCTCCTCTCTCGTCTTCTCTCTGTCTCATTCTCTGTCTCTCTGTCTGTCTCCTTCTCTCTGTCTCTCGTCTCCTTCTCTCTCTCTCTCCTTCTCTCTCTCTCTCTCTCTCTGTGTCTCCTCTCTCGTCTTCTCTCTGTCTCATTCTCTCTCTCTCTGTCTGTCTCCTTCTCTCTGTGTGTCTTCTTCACTCTCTCTCTCCTTCCCTCTCTCTCTCTATCTCCTCTCTCTTTGGGTGTGTGTGTCTGTGTGTGTGTTTCTCTCTCTCTCCCTCCCTCCCAAATGCTTGTGCGTATTTTCCAGGCTTGGCCAGAAATCTGGTTTTGCTCTTAGTTTTTTGGTTTTTTGTTTGTTTTTTAAGGAAAAGCCAGAATGGAGCAGAAAACTTTGGGGTGTGTTTTGTCCTGCCTGCCCCTATCTTACAAATGGGTGAGAAGTTGGCCGGTTTTGGGTGTTTCCTTGTTGCATCAGCTCCGTTCTCTATGGGAGGGTCTACTTGGACCCAGCTTGAGGAGGAGGAGGAGGAGGAACAGGGTGGGTCCTTCCTTTCCTTCCCCACCCCCGCCCCAGTTCACACAGAATTGAACACAGCAATGTGTGTTAGAGAGCAACGTAACACCTGCTCCACGTGACTTTTCTCACCAAGGTGCTAGGGAATGGCGGGCCTCGCCATGTTTCCCAGCTTCAAAGCTTCGGAAAGAGGCTGTTAGATGGGAGAGGACGTCTCGGAGACCCCCAGTCCTTTTTTGGGGGGGGCTGTTTGAAATGGGATGGTGGGGTTAACGGAGGAGGAGGAGGAGGAGGAGGGGAAGAGTAAACTGGATTTGCTTAACGTCCACGCAATTTGCTGAATAACTGCAGTGGATAACTCATAAAATTGGGTACAATCCAGTGGTGGGTTCCTCCCGGTTCGGTCCAGTTCGGCCGAGCCGGTAGCGGTGACGATATGACGTCACTGAAACGGTTCTCCCCCCGCCCACGTTATTCTTACCTTTTATTTGGTCCCACCCCCAATCTATTGCTGCCTCCTGAGTCCCAGCTGATGACTAGAGGGGAAAAAAAAACTGTTTAAACTCTTGCCGCGGGGCTTCAAAGGGCCGTCCTACCGCTGATCAGTGTTAAAAGCAAACAAATGGGTCAGGTCGTAAGTGCGAGGACTGGTCGTAAGTGCGAGGACCTTCCAGAAATGACTCTGACCAGCTAGCCACGCCCACCTAGTCACATGACCTCTGAGCCACGCCCACAAAATAACCCACGCCCACAGAACCGGTAGTAAAAAAATTTAGAACCCATCCCTGGTACAATCCACTTAGCAATGGTAATTCTGGTCCCTGTTATGGTTATAAGTGGAAAACTACCTTTGCTCTCTTAAATTCTTTTCTTTTGCTTGTGTGGGTGAAAAGAGTAGTCCGTGTGCGTCTTAGAGTTGCCAAAATTTTGTATCCCACTTTCACCCACGTATCCGAAATGCCTTCCTCTTCCTGCTCCTCTTTTCCTCGCTACAACCGTCCTGTGAGGTGGGTTGGGCTGAGAGAGGAGGACTAACCCAAGGTTCACCCAGCCTCTTTTCATGCCTACACCGGGACTAGAACTCACCGTCTCCTGGCAATTGGCTCAAAGTCACCCAGCTGGCTTTCATGCCTAAAACAGGACTAGAACTCGCCGTCTCCTGGTGATTGGCTCAAAGTCACCCAGTCAGTTTTGATGCCTAAGACAGGACTAGAACTCACTGTCTCCTGGTGATTGGGAGCAAAGTTACCCAGCCGGCTTTCATACTTAAGGCAGGACTAGAACTCACCGTCTCCTGGTGATTGGCCCAAAGTCACCCAGCTGGCTTTCATACCCAAGGTGGTACTAGAACTCTCCCTCTCCTGGTGATCCGCCCGAAGTCACCCAGTCAGTTTTGATGCCTAAGACAGGACTAGAACTCACTGTCTCCTGGTGATTGGGAGCAAAGTTACCCAGCTGGCTTTCATACCTAAGGCGGGACTAGAACTCACCACCTCTGGCTTTCTAGGCTGGTGCCTTAACCAACTACCTTCCTCAGCATCCCCCTTTCAGGACCAGCCCCCCCCCCCCTTTGCTATTTCTGCCCTTCGGCTTTGCCGTTCTCTTCCCTGCTATTAATAGCGCCTTGTCACAGACGGAGGAAGGGCCCTGGGTGGGAAATACTTGGGGATGGGCGGAGGCTGCGACCACAGGAAGACTCTGGCGGCTGGGGAGGAAGTGTCCCGTTCCCCCCCCCCTTTGGTGTTCCCATTCCACCCGTCCTGAAATAGCCAAAAATGGGTCTTGAAAGGCCCCTCGCTTGCATGGCTTGGCATTCTGCACATGCCTCCCGGTTCTCCAGCTCTTTGATCGGCGACAGTCGCGGCTGCTTTGCCTCAGGAACATGGTGCCAGGAGCGTTAAACGGGCATCCGGCTTTCCCATCGCTGGATTTTGGCAAACCAGGATGGAAACCTGGATGTTTGCTGAGCTGGGAATTTGGGAGGCACTAAAAAAAAAATGAAGAACCCTGAAAGAGGAAACGTTTGGGAGCAGCTTGGCCTTGAATTTAGGACAAAATTGCTGGTAGTCCTCGATTTACGACCACAATTCCCATTGCTAAGCAAAGTATTTGTAAAGTGAGTTTTGCCCCCATTTTATGGCCTTTCTTGCCACAATTATTAAGCGAATCACCGCAGTTGTTAGGTTAGCCACACGGTTGTTAAGTGAGTCTGGCTTCCCCGTTGACTTTGCTGGTCGCAAAGAAGGTCACAAAAGGGGATCACGTGACCCCGGGACACTGCAACCGTCATAAATATGAGTCAGTGGACAAGAAGCTGAATTTTGATCACGTGACCGTGGGGGAATGCTGCAACGGTCGTTAAGTGTGAAAATGGTCATAAGTTGCTTTTTCAATGCCGCTGTAACTTCGAACGGTCACTAAGCAGACCGTCGTAAGTCAAGGACGATCTGTATACACTGCTCTGGGTGGGTTTTGTATAGTGAGCCCCAAAGCATTGTAAAGAAACGAAAATAAATGATCCCTTGCCTCCCTAGCTTCTTCCTGCTTGGCATGGTACAGGCAATCCTCACTTAGGGACCATTCGCTTACCGACGGTTCAAGTTACATTTTAGGGAAAGCCGCTGGGCCATGAGCCTCCCCTTCAAACTCTAGCAGCTGCTAAGAAAGGAGGATATTTGTAGCTCAGGATTAACATGGGGGGTCCTTGGTGCTCTCTGAGCACGCTTGTTTTCTTGGAGACGTCTCATGACCCAACTAGGTAACATCATCAGTGCTAGAAGGAAGTGGGGTTTGAGAGGAGGAGGACTGTGGGGTCCTTGGCGCTCTCTGAAGTTGCTTGTTTTCTTGGAGACGTCTCATGACCCAACTAGGTAATGTCATCCGTGCTAGAAGGGAGTGGGGTTTCAAAGAAGAGATTGGACAACCATTTCTCTGAAATGGCATTGGATTTCCTGCTTGGGCAGGGGGTTGGACTAGAAGGCCTCTATTATTAAATAAATAGAAGTTATTCTATTATTAACAGGTCTGGGCCTGGGCTGCATGTGGGAAACCCGTGACCTCTTTCTAACTCCGGTCTCTCTTTTAGGGGGCCTATCAGGAGTAACCGCTGATTCTTCATCGCCACTTCCAACCAACCGGACTGTCCATTCTGTCACCGACGTTTCTCCTTCCAACGTAATATCGGACAAACTGACCGTCTCGACTCTCAATTCACCAGTAGAGGCGCCCACTAGCAAACCTACAGCTTTGCCAACCTCCCCCACTTCTCCAGGTGTGGTGAAACCATCCAAGAAACCTACAGTGGGGACTTCCGTCAAACCCACCACCCCTTCTGTGCCCACGAAGCATGGAAAAGCTACCGCCGCTTCGGCCACCACCGTCATCACTGCAAATACAACGGCCTCGCAGGCAACAGTGTTGGCTCCGGTGTCGCCTACCAACCATCCCACTTCTTCGCGGGGGGTTGCTGCGAAAGACCTCAGCTCCGCCAGCGGGCCGACCACGGTGACCCTTTCTCCCTCCTCGCCTTCCTCCATAAGTCCGGTCAGGCCCACAGGTACGTTGTCAGTCTCTCTTTCTGGATTATAATTTCCCCTAATCCAGGGATCTTGAAATTTGGCAACTTTAAAGACTTGTAGACTTCAACTCCCAGAATTCCCCAGCCAGCCATGGCAACTTTAAAGAATTGTGAACTACTTGTGCTCTTCAACTCCCAGAATTCCTTAGCCACCCTTAGCAACTTTAAGATTTGCCGACGTCAACTCCCAGAATTCTCTAGCCAGCCTTAGCAACTTTCAGACTTGTGCAATTCAACTCCCAGAATTCCCCAGCCAGCCATGGCAGCAACTTTAAGATTTGTGGACTTCAACTCCCAGAATTCCCTAGCCAGCCTTAGCAACTTTAAAAAGTTGTGCACTACTTGTGCTCTTCAACTCCCAGGATTCCTTAGCAACTTTAAGATTTGCGGACTTCAACTCCCAGAATTCCCTAGCCAGACATGGCAACTTTAAGATTTGCGGACTTCAACTCCCAGAATTCCCTAGCCAGACTTAGCAACTTTCAGACTTGTGCAATTCAACTCCCAGAATTCCTTACCCAGCCATGGCAGCTTTAAAGACTTGTGCACTTCAACTCCCAGAATGCCCTAACCAGCCTTAGCAACTTGAAGACTTGTGGACTTCAGCTTCTAGAATTCCCCAGCCAACCATGGCAACTTTTAAGACTTGTGCACTTCAATTCCCAGAATTCCCCAGCCAGCATGAGGAATTCTGGGTGTTGAAGTCTGCAAGTCTTAAAGTTGCCATGGCCGGCTGAGGAATTCAAAAAAAAAAAAAAATGCCCAGATGTGTTTAAGATTCTATTTTACAAGACGGTCAAAAGAGTCATATCAGCTTCTCCATCTCCTTAGATCAGTGTTTCTCAACCTTGGCCGCCGGACGATGTGTGAAGTTCAACTCCCAGAATTCCCCAGCCGGCTGGCTGGGGAATTCTGGGAGTTGAAGTCCACACATCGTCCGGCGGCCAAGGTTGAGAAACACTGCCTTAGATCCTTCCCAAGACGACCCCCCGATGGGCAGCTCCATCAGGGAGTTAGAAAGAATTCCACAAGACAGATTACGCAGGTTGGGTCTAAGACAGGGGTGCCAAAATCAATTTCATTGAGGGCCGCATCAGGGCTGTGGTTGACCTCAGGGGGGCCGGGGGGGCATGGCCGACTGGGTGGGCGTGGCCAGGTTGACGCCACTCCCCAAATTACTGGCATGTTTCCTCTTTGCATTGGGTAGACGAGACTGAAGTGACGTGGGCCGGCCCCTTAACATCTTCCAGGACGGTCCCGTGGGACAGATCCAAACCGCGGGCCTTGTATTTGACAAGGCCTGGTCTAGGCCATCTCACCACAGGAAAATTGTCCGCGCGGACAATTCCACGCGGGATAACTCAACACGATACATTTTATCCGCCGCTGCTTCTCGGACGTTATTTTCGTGGACAAAAATGGAAATAATAGTGGGGAAACAGGAGCAGATAACATTTGCCGGATTGAGTTATCCCGCGTGGAATTGTCCACGGCAAGAGGTGAGTTGGCTGTGGCAAGATGACCGTGGCAGTTTGGCCATGGCGAAAGGCCCATGGTGATTTTGGCTGCGGCAAACTGCCCCATTCTGACACAAGATGTCTAAATACAATTGTGTTTTTATTCACACATAGGTGCGACAGTTCATTTAGAAGACTGTTCAAAGTTACAACATCACTGGGGGGAAAAAGTGGCCATTTTTGACACTTATCACCATTGTAGCATCCCCGTGATCATGTGATCAAAATTCCGACCCTTGGCAACTGGCTCGTACTTACGACCGTTGCTGTGTCCCAAGGTCATCTGATTGCCTTTTGCGACCTTCCAACAGGCAATGTCAAAAGGGAAGCCCAATTCACTTAACAGCCTAACTTAACTAACTTAACAGTTGCAGTGATTCCACTTAACAACGGTGGCCAGAACAGTCGTAAAATGGGGCAAAACTACTTAATGACAGTCTTGCTTAGGACCAGAAATTTTGACCTCAACTGTGGTCGTAAACCGAGGACTGCCTCTATTTCCTTTTCTTCATCTATGAAAAGGAAGTTCCAAATTTTTGTCAAAGTGACTCCAAGAAAACACTGCATCCACCGTGATTCACTCAACAACGGTGGCAAAAAAGGTCATAAAATGGGGCTTAACAAATGCCCCATTCAGCAACATAACTTTAGGGCTCAATTGTGGTTGTAAGTTGAGGTCTACCTGTCCTTTTTTGTTTTGTTTTGTTTTCTCTCAACAGTGAAAAGCCCAGGGTCTCCATTCACTTCTGCAAAACCTTCGTCCGTGCCTGGAATTGGTCCTACAACCTTAGCAACCGTCACGACTGCCAAAGCTGCAACAACAAGCAAGGATAAATTCTCGACATCGCTCACCTCACCCAACACATTGGTGACAATCACAATGCCCAAATCTTCAGGGTCTCCCAGAAGCTCCATGCTTGATTTCTCAAGTAGCGGCTCTTCAACTCGCCCAGAATTGAAGACGATGCCTCCGGCTTTGTTCCCGGGGACCACAACTCCTCCGGTGTCTCATGTCCCCTCTCCTTCCAGCCGGACAAACCTGAGTTCGGTGCAAGGCCAGACTAAGGTAAACAGATGGCCGGGGTACCACTTGGTGAGACTTGAAAAACGGATGCATGTAGACAAGGCATGGAAATGTCATTTGGTCTCGCGGTGAAGGCTGCAGGGCTAGAAACCACATTTTTGCTTCGTTTTTTGTTGTGACCCAACCAAATACGCACTCACACCCCTCTGCCTTATTTTTTTTTTCCCCCAGATCATTTGTGAGAAGAACATGCCCCCGAAGGAGAAGGCGAACATTCTCACCTTAAATGCATCACGGCCTTGTGTAAGTATCTCCTCAAAGCACTTGGCTATTATAGTTACCGTATTTTTGGACTGTAAGACACATCGGAGTATAAGACGCACCAAGATTTCGAAGAGGAAAACGAGAAAAAAAAAATAGTTTTTGCCCTCCCCGGCCCCCAGGAACACTCTGCAGGCCTCCCAAAGCCTCTGCGTATCCCATTTTTGCAAAAAAAACGGGCCCGTTTTTGTGAAAATCAGGGCCATTTTTGGCCTCCCAACACCCCCCCCAAGGGACTCTCAAAAGTCTTCTCTAAGCACCACAATTTGAAAAACGTGAATTCTTTGGTGTTCAGCAGAGGTGAGGATTCACTGACCTTCCTTACCAGTTCGCGAATGTGAGCAAGCAAACCGGCCGTACCAGACAGAACCGGCTGAATCCCCCCACTGATGCTCACCCTTCCTTATGCTCCGATTCTCACAGCCGTACGTTACTGCTAGGAATTTTGACTTGACGATTTTTGTCGGCAAGGGGATGTCTCTGCTTTTTAACATGCCGTCTTGGTTTGCCATAGTTTTCCTCCCGAGGATCCGGCATCTTTCAATTTCATGGCTGCATTTGTCATCTGCAATGATCTCTGAGCCCAAGAAAATTAAATCTGTCACTGCTTCCATTTCTTCTCCTCCTATTTGCCCGGGAAGTGATGGGACTGGATGCCACGATCTTAAGTTTTTTTTAATGTTGAGTTTCAAGCCAACTTTTGCACTGTGTCCTCTTTCACTCTCATCAAGAGGCTGTTTAGTTGGGTATGTCTTGTTTGGATATTTTAAAGTAGATATTGGGTAGGTCTAGTTTAATGAAAAGAAAGGACTAGGGGTGGCATGATAGCAGTGTTCCAGTATTTAAGGGGCTGCCACAAAGAAAAGGGAGTCAAGTTATTTTCCAAAGCACCTGAAGGGCAGGACAAGAAATAATGGATGGAAACTGATCAAGGAGAGAATTAACCTAGAACTAAGGAGAAATTTCCTGACAGTGAGAACAATTAACCAATGGAACAACGTGCCTCCAGAAGTTGCGAATCCTTCATCATTGGAGGTTTTTAAGAAGGGACAGGACAGTCACTTTTCTGAAATTGCATAGGGTCTCCTGCCTGAGCAAGGGACTGGACTAGATCATCTCCAAGGTCCCTTCCTATTCTGTGAGTTCCTTTTCATTTTCTGCCATTTCTTCCTATTAATCAGCAACAGTCCAATAAAGAGTCATCAGAAATACAGTAATAACATAACTGTTGCAAACTGTATTTGAATCCTTCCTATTCTATTTATACCGCCGTTTGTTTAATCTTTTTCTATAAAAAGCCCTGAGCATTCGTTCTCCTCATATAAGCAATTTTTAAGATTATTGTCGTCAGTCGAAAACACACTGAATTGTACAAACAAATAGCAGCCCATTATTTTAACCATTATTCTGTCTTCTTCTTCCCCATGATCCTTAAATTCCTTTTTTTTAAAAAAAAAAATCTGTCTCCTTTCTCATACTCTCTTTGTCTCTTCTCTCAAAATTCTCAGTGTCTTTGTCAAGAATCCTTTGTAAATTCAGTGTGGCTTATTTCAGTAAGTCTCTTTTGTACTCCCAGTGTTAAAAATAAATTTCCCGCATCACTTTTCTGGTTTATTATTTGCATGTCTTTTTAAATTATGGAATCCTCATCCAGCGCCATTTGTAAAGTCATAATTCCATCTCTTTTCTTGTAACTCATTTTTGAAACCACCCGCAAGTCAATGTCAATTTTATTCAATGGAACTCATTTCTCTTCAGTGACACTTTCTGATTTTTCTTCAAATAAAACTTCCTCTTTTAAGGTAGCTCTCAGGTGCCCCCTAGTGTCAACCTTCAAAGTCGCCTTACCAAGTCGATTCAGAGTATAAACATAAATATTTTCCCACGAGAAAGGATCCTTTCAATTAACTTCAAAGTCTTGCATCAAATCCATCTGAGCCCTTAATCCGTTTAAAGGCAATGTTAATCTTCCTTTTATTGTATATTCCATTGTTGTTACAAATCTTTAAACTTGCCTTTAAACTTCTTTTTTTTAAAAAAAAAAAAGGATTAAAAAAAAAAGACTCATCTAGTGATTTGAATGGAACTTCCCAGTTTGAAGATTGTCAATTTTTTTAAAAAAACGGGGGGGCGGGGGAAATATTAAACCTAAAATGATTAGGAGGTGAAGCTCGGTCAAACGTAGAGACTCGACCTAAGACAGGGCTCAGCATCCTTAAACACTCAAAGAGCCACAAAGGTCCTAACCGGAGGCCCATGTTCAATTCTGGAGCCGACCGGAAATCTGGTTCCCCCATCATAGTCTCCTCCTAGCGTGGCGTCCTTTTTCCTCTGCTGACCAGAAGTCCGGTTCCCTCACCATAGAGTCTCCTCCTAGCGTGGCATCCTTTTTCATCTACCTGTCCTAACCAAAAGCCCTATCAATTGTGGAGCCAACCAGCAACAGGTCCGAGTGGTGCAGTGGTTAGAGTGCAGTACTGCAGCTACTTCAGATGACTGCTAATTCAGCAGATCAGCGGATCAAATCTCACTGGCTCAAGGTTGACTCAGCCTTCCATCCTTCCGAGGTGGGTAAAATGAGGACGCAGATTGTTGGGGGGCAATATGCTATTTAGTATACTGTCTTTGGTGTAAGCCACCCAGAGTCCTCGGAGAGTGGACGGCATAGAAATATGAATAATAAAATAAATAATAAAATAAAACGGAGCCGCAGCAGAGGATATCCTAATGGATATTTTACTTCAAAATCTACCCTAAAAAAAAAAAAAGAACCTACGTAAAGCTGGTTTGACTTGAAACCCACTGGGTTGAAAAGGGCAAGGAATCTCTCGTCTGTTTCTCTTTCCACCCGTCTCTCTGGGTTCGGTCCCTGCTTTGTTGATTCAAGTGCCATGACCTCATTCTGCAGAGGGATGTTAGTCTTGGATTCCCATCAGGATGTTAAATTGTTGAGCTTGTTCAATAATGGGAAATACTTCAAAGGTTCAAAGATCAGTGTTTCCCAACCTTGGCAACTTGAAGAGGTGTGGACTTCAACTCCCAGAATTCCCCAGCCGGCCTATCTGCTTTTGTCTGTCTGTCCGCCTGCCTGTATCAACGGAGGTCATGGTGACTCTTCTGGTTGGATTATCACCTCCCAGGTCTTTCAAACCCCCTGTTCTTCTTCCTACAGAACAGTTTGGAGGGAAGCTCATTGAAAGAGGCTCTTATGGAGATGCTTTGCAAAGCGTTGAAGCCCAACTACAACCAGGAGCGAGATGACTGTACAATTTGGCTAGCTTCAGACCCGGAGGATCTGAAGAGAGTGGCTGTGATCAAAATATCTGTGCAAAGTAAGTGTGGTTGTTCCTCCTGAGTAAGACTTAGACAAAAGCTGAGAGTCTTGGCCTCCTTGTAGGAAGAGCTCGCACTGGGAAAATGCCTGAGAGCACCTCGTTCTCCTGTCCTGGCCACTTTTTTACAGAAGCACGATTGAGAGCATTTTAACAAACCGCCACCCTCTTTGGTTTGGTGGCAGCGGCACCTCAAATAGAAAGTCCATACAGAGAGTGGTGAGGACAATGGAGAACATTATAAGAAGCTTGCTTCCCATTATTCAGGATACTGCTTCTAAGCGCTATGTGCTTAGACCTCAAAGCATTGTTGGAGACCCCACGCATCCACTTCACAGTCTGTTTATGTTGCTCCCCTCTGGGAGGAGGTTTCGAAGTATTTCTAGCAGGATTACCAGATTCTGTAACAGCTTCCTTCCCTATATGTATATGCCATCCGTCTGGTAAACTCGCAAGATTCGTTTCTCTCACCATGTACATGCATACATCCGGACTAGACTGTGTTATTTCTCTGTGTCATATAATATATGTGGATACATGCAGTGGTGAAATCCATTTTTTTTTACTACTGGATCTGTGGGTGTGGCTTGGTGGGTGTGGGTGTGGCTTGGAGGGTGTGGTGTGGCATGGGAAGGATATTGCAAAATCTCCATTCCCTCCCCACTCCAGGGGAAGGATACTGCAAAATCTCCATTCCCTCCCCGCTCTGGGGCCAGCCAGAGGTGGTATTTGCCGGTTCTCCGAACTACTCAAAATTTCCGCTACCGGTTCTCCAGAACCTGTCAGAACCTGCTGGATTTCACCCCTGGGTACATGCATAATTTTGTATTTATTTATTATTCATTCATTCATTCTGTCATGGTTATGGAGTGTACATTGGAGGTGGTGACCCTTTTCAGAGATGCATGCAACAAAAATCTAATCAAAGTCTATTTTTCCCTTCAATCCCTTTTATTTATTTTTCTTAGCATACTTTGTGGATGAGGAATTATCCGAAGTTCTGGCTGCGAAGAAG
Organism: Arizona elegans; assembly: GCA_022577455.1. Lineage (NCBI taxonomy): Eukaryota > Metazoa > Chordata > Lepidosauria > Squamata > Colubridae > Arizona > Arizona elegans. The sequence goes on along the minus strand of JAKOOJ010000007.1, from coordinate 86,778,778 downwards.
ACAGAACTGGAGAAGGTAAGCAAGAAGTAGTTCTGGGTAAGATCCAGTCTTCTGTGTTTCAAGCAGGACTTGTTGTCCTCCGAACGTTGCTGAAATACCAATTCTGATGGTCTTTGTTGGCCAGACTTGCTTGGAATTGGAGGTGAGGAACATCAGCGGGTCATGAGTGGTTCACACAAATTTAAGCCAACATCTGGAACATTGGAGAACCAAACCCTCATTCACACTTAGGTGGAAACATTTCTCCCTGGTGGGAAGAGAGCTTCACACAAATGTCAGGTTAGACATCATGACGTGCGTTGACATTTTGACATCATCGTGACTTCTTATGGACACTGCTGCTGAGGAACAGGTTGAGCGATTCTCTTAACGAACAACCATTATCTTCCAAATCTTGGGGTTTTTTTCAGCATTTGTAAATCAGGATGGAATTCTGTTTAATGAACATGGAGGAATATGCCATTCTTCTCTTCTAGTTATTTCATCTCATGCAGGGGTGTCCAATCTTGGCAACTTCAAGTTCTGTGGACTTCAACTTCCAGAATTCCCCTGACTGGCTGTGGAATTCTAGGAATTGAAGTCCACCAGTCTTAAAGTTACCAAGATTGGATACCCCTGATCCAATGTAATATCAATCTTCTCATAGTTGGTGTCCTTCAGATGTGCTAGACTACAGTTCTTGTCATTTTCTACTTGGTCTTAGACATCGGAATTGGGGTCCTCCTGTCCTTTGGTGAGTTCCAAGTTTGGGAAGCTTACCAACAGATAGGAAGCCAGACAGCTGTTTAGTGAGATAAACAGGTGTCCATTCCATGTTGTCACCAGTCAGAAAAAGGAGACTCCAGATGACTTTTTGGATGCCCATCACAACTGCTACTGGAACCACGGCAGGTCTTCCCTTGAAGGGAAACGTTTTACCTGCGTTCTGAATCAGCATATTGTGGTAGCACGTAGGACAAACCAAAATACATAATGAAGCGTATCCCTGTCCCATTTTTCCCTGCCCTTCATTTTAACCAAACTTTGAGGCTCACTCCAATCACTAATGGTGATGTTGGCTTCCTCTAACCTGACATTTCACATTGGCTTGACGTGGTAAGCCTCCAACCTTGGTTCCGTGCAATGTCGAACATCTGAAAAACGTTCTTGTGCCATACGTTGCGTGGGACCACTGTGCCTATTTACAGGTAGTCCTTGACTTACGACCATCACAAGTGTCTTCCTGGATCACGTGATCACAGTTTAGGTTCTTGGACAACCGACGTGTATTTATGATTTTGTAAGTCCGGGCCCCAGGCATGGTTGTAAGTCAAGGACTACCTATAAATGAGGGGTCCTTGGTGGGTGGTCTCGGAGTTTGGTTATTTTCTTGCAGATGTTTCAATGCCCAAACTAGGTAACATCATCAAGAAGAATAGAATTGGAATTGGAATTGGAATTGGAATTGGAATTGGAATTGGAATTGGAATTAGAATAGAATAAAATGGGATGGGATGGGATGGGATGGGATGGGATGGGATGGGATGGGATGGAATGGAATGGAATAGAATAGAATAGAATAGAATAGAATAGAATAGAATAGAATAATAAAATAAGTAAAATAAAATGGAATGGAATAGAATGGAATAGAATAGAATAGAATAGAATAGAATAGAATAGAATAGAATAGAATAGAATAGAATAATAAAATAAGTAAAATAAAATGGAATGGAATGGAATAGATTAGAAGAGAAGGGAAGGGAAGGGAAGGGAAGGGAAGGGAAGGGAAGAGAAGAGAAGAGAAGAGAAGAGAAGAGAAGAGAAGAGAAGAGAAGAGAAGAGAAGAGAAGAATAAAATAAGTAAAATGGAATGGAATAGAATAGAATAGAATAAAATAGAATAATAAAATAAGTAAAATGGAATGGAATGGAATAGAATAGAATAGAATAGAATATAGAATAGAATATAGAATATAGAATAGAATAGAATAGAATAGAATAATAAAATAAGTAAAATAAAATGGAATGGAATGGAATAGAATAGAATAGAATAGAATAATAAAATAAGTAAAATAAAATGGAATGGAATGGAATGGAATAGATGAGAAGAGAAGAGAAGAGAAGAGAAGAGAAGAGAAGAGAAGAGAAGAGAAGAGAAGAGAAGAGAATAATAAAATAAGTAAAATGGAATGGAATAGAATAGAATAGAATAAAATAGAATAATAAAATAAGTAAAATGGAATGGAATGGAATAGAATAGAATATAGAATAGAATATAGAATATAGAATAGAATAGAATAGAATAATAAAATAAGTAAAATAAAATGGAATGGAATAGAATAGAATAGAATATAGAATATAGAATATAGAATATAGAATAGAATAGAATAGAATAATAAAATAAGTAAAATAAAATGGAATGGAATGGAATAGAATAGAATAGAATAATAAAATAAGTAAAATAAAATGGAATGGAATAGAATAAAATAGAATAGAATATAGAATAGAATAGAATAGAATAGAATATAGAATAGAATAGAATAGAATAGAATAGAATAGAAAATAGAATAGCATTGCATTGCACTGCTTTGTCTTGCGTTGCGTTGAGTTGAATTGCATTGAGTTGAATTCTTTATTGGCCAAGTGTGATTGGACACACAAGGAATTTGTCTTTGGTGCATACGCTCTCCGTGTACATAAAAGGAAAAAAAAATACATTCATCAAGAATCATAAGATACAACACTTAGTGATAGTCATAGGTTACTAATAAGCCATCAAATCATACTAGGAAACAAACAAAACAATATAAATTGTAAAAATACAGGCAACAGGGTTAAGTCATGAGTGGAATAATAGAAAATACTTGTAGCTCCGATTTTATATTTTGGCCGTGGTTTGCTCTCCAAGCTTGTTTCAATTTAGTTTCTGAACGTTTCGTTACCAAACTAAGTAACATCATCAGCTGAATTTTCTTGTCCTATTCCTCTTTAGCTTACACAAGACATTTATAAGCTAAGGAGAAATAGGACAAGGTAAAATCCCTGCTGATCGTGTTACCTAGTCTGGTAACGAAACGTTCAGAACCTAAATTGAAACACGCTTGGAGAGCAAACCACAGCCAAAACATCATCACCAAGTCAGAGAGCACCAAGGACTCCCTCATTTCAACCCGGAGCTACAAATATTCTCCTTTATTGGTACTACTTGTAAAACCCTCCTTGAAATACATAGAGAATCCACAATAGAGGTCTCTCTTGCCTGAAGCCAACCATTGAGCCACGGTGGCCCAGTGGTCAGAGTGCAGTACTGCAGGCTACTTCTGCTGACTGCCGGCTGCCTGCAATTTGGTAGTTCGAATCTCACCAGGTTCAAGGTTGACTCAGCCTTCCATCCTTCCAAGGTGAGTAAAATGAGGATCTCGATTGTTGGGGGCAAAAGACTGACTCTGTGAACCACTTAGAGAGAGCTGTAAAGCATTGGAAAACAGTATATATCACATTTCCCTGAAAATAAGACTGGGTTTTGCTCCAAAAGACACTTTAGGGCTTATTTTCTGGTTAGGTCTTACTGTATTTTTCAAAGTTTAAGACGCACCTTTTCCCCCCCCAAAAAAGAGGGTGAAAATCTAGGTGCGTCTTATAATCCGAATGTAGCCCCGCCCAGCTTCTCAAACGGAGGTTTCAGAGGCTGAAAAAAGCCTCAGAAACGAAGCTTCAGAAACAGAGCTTCAGAAAAAAAGCCTCCGAAACAGAGCTTCAAAAAAAAAGCCTCCGAAACAGAGCATCAGAAAAAAAGCCTCAGAAACAGAGCTTCAAAAAAAAGCCTCCGAAACAGAGCTTCAGAAAAAAAGCCTCAGAAACAGAGCTTCAAAAAAAAAAGCCTCCGAAACAGAGCATCAGAAAAAAAGCCTCAGAAACAGAGCTTCAAAAAAAAAAGCCTCAGAAACAGAGCTTCAGAAAAAAAGCCTCAGAAATAGAGCTTCAGAGGCTTTTTTTTTCTGAAGCTCTGTTTCAGAGGCTTTCACAGCAGGAAAAAAGTTTTTTCTGAAACAGAGTTTCAGAAGTTTCAGAGGCTGAAAAAAAAGCAAGACACAGAGTTCACAACCAACGAACCTGTTGCTGAAATTCATCTCTGGGAACAGCTGATTGGGGGTATTCCGGGAGGCTGATCCAATCGCCAATCAGCTTTTTTCTTATTTTCCTCCCCAAAAACTAAGATGCATCTTATACTCCGGTGTGTCTTATACTCTGAAAAATACAGTAGTTTTGGGGAAATGCGGTACTAAATGCATCCATCTAGCTGACAAGCTTAACTGGAGCTTATTTTGGGGGGTAGGGCTTATATTACGCACATCCTGAAAAATCACGCTAGGGTTTATTTTCTGGTTGGGTCTTATTTTCAGGGAAACAGGGTAAGTCTAAGTACTATGGCTATTGCTACTTACCAGATATTCTTTCAACAGTTTGGAGTTAACAACATCACCTATGGTGGCCGACCCCTAGACACGGAGCCCAAGGATCATCTGAGCCTTCCTCTGATTATCACCATCATCTGCATGGCGGCCTCTCTGCTACTCATAGCTGCCATCTACGGCTGCTGTCACCAACGTATTTCTCAAAGAAAAGACCAGGTAAGGGAACCTGTTTTGAAAATGTAGAATGAAAGGATCTTCGTGGGGTTCTTGGTGCTCTCTGAGCTTGGTGGTTTTCTTGCAGATGTTTCATGACCCAACTAGGTAGCAGCATCAGTGCTAGAAGGGAGGGAGTGGGGTTTGCTCTCTGTTTATGTGCAAGAAGCTTGCCTTTTCAGTGTTGGTGGGAGTGATCTTGGCGGTTCCTTGATTAGGCTGTTGTTTACTGTCTAATTGTTTGTGTTCGTAGAGAACAACCAAAAAAACAAAAAAGGAAACAAAAAAGACCAAAACAGCTCATCGCCAGCAATCACAACACCCAGATACGCAGAGATTAACACCAAAATTAATACAGGTAGTCCTCGATTTAAAGCCACGATTGAGCCCAAAATTTATGTTGCTAAGTGAAACATTTTTTAAGTGCCCCATTTTACCGCTTTTCTTCTCACCGTTGTTAAGTGAATTATCATATTCGTTAAAATACTAACACAATTGTTAAGTGAATCTGGTTTCCCCGTTGACTTTGCTCGTCAGAAGGTCACAAAAGAGGGATCACGTGACTCCCGGGACACTGCAACTGTCATAAATGTGAGTCGGTTGCCAAGTGTCTGGATTTTGATCACATGACCGTGGGGATGCTGCAACGGTTATAAGTGTGAAAAACGGATCTAAGTCACTTTTTTCAGTGCCGTTGTCACTTTGAACGGTCACCTAATGAACTTTTGTAAGCCAAGAACGACCTGTGCTAGAATAACAAGTTTCATTTATTTTTCCACCTCAAGCACAAAGTCCAGAAATGGTTTCCAAGTAGAAACAAATGTAATTGTGGGGTTTTTTTTTTCTTTAATCAAAACAGTCAGTTTAGCTGTCTCTTCTAACCATCAACTTTGGCTCATATTTATGATGGTTGTGGTGTCCCGGGGTCATGTGATCCCCTTTTGCGACCATCAGATGACCAAAGTCAGCGGAGAAGCCGGGTTCACATAGCAACCAGGTTACTCACTTAACAGCTGTGGTGATGAAGGTCGTAAAACGAGGCCAACACTCAATTAACAACTGCTGGGTTCAATTGAAATGTTGGGTTCCATTGTGGTCGTAAGTTGGAGGACTACCTGAACAGAGCATGGGCGGGAGCATAGGAGCTCTTTTGGGCAATTCCATCGGGACGACCCCAACCCTCGTCCTTGACGTTGTCTGCCTTTCCTTCCTTCCGTCCAGCAGCGCCTGACGGAAGAGCTGCACACCATCGAGAACGGTTACCACGACAACCCCACGCTGGAAGTGATGGAGACGTTATCGGAAATGCAGGAGAAAAAGGTGAACTTGAACGGGGAGCTGGGAGACAGCTGGATCGTGCCCATGGACAGCCTCACCAAGGACGAACTGGACGAAGAAGAAGACACGCATTTATAAGCGGTGGGGTGGCTCTGCGTATGTGTGCGGTTTTTTTTTTTTTTTAACGAAAGAAGAGGGGAGGAGGGAGACGTGAGCATAGAAAAAGATGGAACTTCACGCTGCCCGCTCCCTGCCTTCTCCCTCCCTCCCTTCAAATTTCAATCAAGATGGAAAACTCAAATCTTCAGCCACAAGTGCCGACGGACGCAGGAAAGACAGGGCTGGGATGATCCCAGTCGAAGGTGGAACGGCAGGCACCTGCCAAATCTTTGTGAATTTTTTTTAATTATTATTATTATTATCAACGTTCTTTTTAAACCCGTTGGCTTTCTGAAGCAAAGTTATATGTATGCGTACAGATATTTTTAAGGACAGCACCTCTTCTTTAAGCATGGCCGAGGCTCGGAGAGATGTCAGTAATGGGGAATCTGGAGAAAGGTCACAAATTGCCCTAGACACGGGAAACCTATGGGGAAGAGAGCCTTTCCTGATGCCACCCTATTTTGTGTGTGTGTGTGTATGTGTGTGTGTTTTCCTTGTTGTTGTTTTTTTTAGCAAAAAAGCAAGTCTCTAGTCCTATGACGACCGAGCTGGGTTTAAAAAGACAAGTTTTTCAATCTGAAAAGATGGAATTAGAGCAGGATTTCTCAGGTAGAGAGGGTAGAAAATAATATTTTTCTCCGGTATGGCTAGCCGAAGTGAGATCTCTTATGCAGCAACACAATCCTACGTGCTGATTTTTTAAATATATATACATATATATATGTTTTCTGAGGTTTTCGCGGGTGTTTGTATGTAGGTCTTTGGTTATTCGGGTTTTCTCCCGCGTAAAATTGGAAGTGTCTTGGCGATGTTTCGACAAAGTCTCATTCGTCATCTTCAGGCTGGCGTTTTCGGCTTTGTGCTTCTAGGAGCAACTCCTGGGGGGGAATCTTCAAAAATCTGGAAAGACAATTTCCGTTCTTCACCCACTGCATGTGGCCCACAATGCTTATGCAAGCTGTGTTTGGCTTTTGAACACGGGCTGCAAAAAAGTGAAGGTTTGGAGAAGGGACCCAGGGATGTGCATGTGTGTGTGTGTGTGTGTTTAATTGTGTGCCTGTATGTCAAAGTTGCAGCTCTCACCCAGGGAGAGCAAAGCACTTGGCACTGGGATGTCAGGAAAGCGAGAAGCACAGCAAGTTTTGTAGACCCCAGCTTCTACATCCAGAATTAAATGTGTTTGGAGATTCTCATTCATCCAGGTCAACAGTTGTCCCAAAGGTGCTTTGGGGCACCTTTCCAAGACTGGACTTTATTTTTCCTTGAAGGCGTTTTGCTTCTCATCTAAGAAGCTTCTTCAGTTCTGGCTGAATAGTGGAGGATGGAAGGAACTACATTCCTTGCAGTCATCTGGTCGTTAGTACTCTTTCTGAGAGTCATTGAGGCCACTTGGAGGTTTATCTGTGCCCTTAGGGTCACCTGAATAGTGCAAATTGGGTGTGGGGCCTTTTTGGAACTGCTGAAAGGACTGTGTTGTAAACAGGAAATAGTGGGTGTCATATCCCTCTGTTGAGAGACAGCTGTTCAATCCAAATGCAGATAGTTATATACAGCTTTACAATGCTTTACATCCCTCTCTAAGCGGTTTACAGAGTCAGCCTCTTGCCCCCAACAATTTGGGTCCTCATTTTACCCAACTTGGAAGGATGGAAGGCAGAGTCAACCTAGATGGCCTCTTTAACACCATTTGTCCAAGATAAACTTTCAAGTGACCTCAACGACCCTCATGACCACAACTGCGAGGAATATATAAATCCTTCCATCCTCAACTGCAAATATAGCCAAAATAGGGAAGAAGGCATCTTCCACACCGTCATCAGCATCCTCAAGTCCATCCAATCAGAGGTCGATGGAGAGTATGTTGCAGCTGGAAAAATCAAATACATCCCAAAAGGAAGTATTAGCGATGCTCCAGGTCAGGGGTCTCCAAACTTGGCAGCTTTAAGACTTGTGGACTTCAACTCCCAGAATTCAACTTCCAGAATTCTGGGAGTTGAAAGTCCACAAATCTTAAAGCTGCCAAGTTTGGAGACCTCTCCTCCAGGTGTTACAGGAATCCATGACCAAAAGCCACAATGAGATAAAGAAAGACATAGTGGAAGCGAGAAACAATACGGGAGAGATGAAAGAAAAACATTCAAAATACGGATGAAAAAAAACCTTCCATCCTCCACCATTCAGAACTGAAGAAACCTCTTGGATGAGAAGCGAAACGTTCTCAAGGGAAAACAAAGCCCGGTTGCCTTTTGCAGAAAAAAAGCACCTTTGAGAGATCCACAATCGAATAAAAAGAGAAGCAGAATGTATGGGAGGGGGAGGGCTGGTTGGGTTGGGTTGAATTTGCCATAAAAATGCCAGCAATACTAAGTCCGTCCAGACTAAAAGAATCATCTTGAAGAAGAAGGGGGTTAATTGTGCCTTGAGGTGGATCGACAATTGATCCTTCCCCTACTTGCAGTTCTCCCCAGCTGTGGGGACTACAAATTGTACAGGTCTCCACTGCGTGTGTCTATGTGCATGTTGGGGAGGTACACCTGTTCATCCTTCCCTTCCTTGCCTTATCCACAGAGACATAGATATATTCCACTTAAGGAATGGATGAGCTGTTCACCTTTGATTAAGGTTATCACCACATCTTTTTCTATATAGGACCCCGATGGCTACGTAGAACCATAAGGGTTCTTGGGAGATCATTTAGTACAGGGTTTCCGCAATCTTGACAACTTATTAAATGTGTGGATTTCAACTTCCAGAATTCCCCAGCCAGCTGCCTGCAACCAAAACAACAGTCTTCTTTAACCAGATTTATTGAAAAGAGGAAAGAGTTAAATTGTAGAAATCTTGGCCACTGAATACCTTTATTATAGCACCTCATTTATCTTTCTTTCTGGTGGAGCTTTCTTGATCTTCTCACTAACCATCCACAGTGCACTGGTGAGATGGGCTATTCATGGTCAAGGAAGACTTATGGGGAAGTTTTGTACTTGTCATACCAGTGTTTCTCAACCTTGGCAACTTTCAGGTTTGTGGACTTCAATTCCCCAGGCAGCCATGGCAACTTTAAGACCTATGGACTTCAACTCCCAGAATTCCCCATCCAGCTGCCTGCAACCAAAACACAAGATTCTTGCAGGCTTCTTTAACTAGATTTATCGAAAGGGGAAAAGAGTTAAGTTATAGAAATCATGGTCACTGTATACAGTTACTACAGCACCTCATTTATCTTGCTTTCTGGTGGAGGAGCTTTCTTGATCCTCTCACTAACCATCCACAGAATATGGGGAAGTTTTGTATTTGTCAGATCAGTGTTTCTCAACCATGGCAACTTTAAGGTATGAGGACATCAACTCCCAGAATTCCCCAGGCACCGGGGAATTCTGGGAAATGAAGTCCACAAACCTTAACGTTCCCAAGGTTGAAAAAACACTGTCATGAAGTATTTGGCAACCTCTAAGATATCTTCAAAGGCTTGGAGAAACCCACAAAATATGCCAAGGTAATTGAGGCCAGCCAACCTTAAGGGCTTACATTTTTGCAAACATCAGCTTTTGCTGGTGTCCTCAAATAACTTATTAGTGGTTGCCTTTTGGTTGATTGGGGCTTTTTGCAAGCAAAAGAGATTTCCAGAAGCAGTTTGCATAATCCTCCCGAACATCTGAGTGACCAGTGGCCATTTTCAGAGGAATCGGTTGGGAACCTGGCCAGAATAGAGAGCACAAAAAAAAAAAAAAAAAAAAGTTAATGCTGCAAATGAGAGTTGCTGAATTTGCCTTAAAAAGAGAATTTCTGAAAATGAGCCCTAAAATGAACACCATCCTTTACCATACTTTTTGGAGTATAAGACGCTTCAGTCTATAAGATACACCTACCTTTTTTGGGGAGGAAACCAAGAAAAAAAATATCTGCCGCCCAGCAATTTGCCTCCTTGCGGCAAACAGCCTGTTTCAGTTATATTTTCATTTTCAGCACAGCCTGATTAGCACAAGAAAATAAAAATCTGCCTCCCAGCAATTTGACTCCTTGCAGCAAACAGCGGAGGCCGAAAATGGGGTGTGCGGAAGCAGCAATAGGCAATGGCAATCCCTGCAGCCTGAAACAGCTGATGGTCGGGAGGCCGATCCAACTGACAATCAGCTGCTTGTGCTAATCAGGTTGTGCTGAAGCTGAAACAGGCTGTTTGCTGCAAGGAGGCCAGTTGCTGGGAGGCAGAGGCCAAAGGGTGAGGCGGGGCTACATTTGTGTATAAGACACACTCAAATTTTCACCTTTTAGGAGGGAAAAAAGTGTGTCTTCTACTCTGAAAAATATGGTAGTTAGAATTAAGTAGTTAATTAAAATTAACTAATTTTATGGGAGTGAAATTATGCCAGTAATTACAAGAGAGAGGTCATGCGTTACTCGCTTCCAAGAAAGTGGGGGGCGGGGGGAATCAGTTCGGTAGATTTACTAGTGGGATTTATTGCTAGCACTGAACAATTTTAGGATGTCGGCAGAAGGATTGGGCCATTTTTCCAGCCACTTTTGGGCCATTTTTTGCAATGTTTGCCATGACCGGTTCCCACAGGAAACATATCATGGCATTTTTCCGAGGTTGCAAACGGTGGTTTCCAAATGACAAATTAAGCCAAAGCTCAGCCTTGAATACAACTATTTGTTTAGTGACTGCTCCAAGTTATAACGGCACTGGGGAAAAAAAAGAGAGAGGACCGTTTTTCCACACTTATGACCACTGCAGCCTCCCTGTGGTCATGTGATCAAAATTTGGACGCTTGTTTATATTTACGATTGTTGTACAACGTCCTGGGGTCACATGATCCCCTTTTGAGAACTTCTGACGAGCAAAGTTCACGGGGAGGCCAGATTCACTTAACAACTGGGTTACTAACTTAACAACTGCAGCGGTTTCGCGTAACAACGGTGGCAAGGAAGGTCGTAGAATGGGGCCAAACTTGCTTTTAACCACTGTCGTGCTTTGCAATAGCCCTTAAACTTATATACCCGCTTCACAGTGCTTCTTGCCCCCAAAAATCTGGGGTTGGAAGAGAAATGTGGGGCTCAATTGACTACTACCGTGTTTCCCCAAAAATAAGACCCTGTCTTATATTTTTTTTGAACCCTGAAATAAGCGCTTGGCTTTATTATTATTATTATTATTATTATTATTATTATTATTATTATTATTATTATTATTATTAATTCAATTTATATACCGTCCTTCTCCTATTGGACTCAGGGCGATGCACAGCCAAGGATTAAAATCAATTAAAAGAATTATACAGCCCACAATTTAAAACAATTTGGCCCACAATTTAAAACAATCCAATTTAAAACTCAATTTACACTTAAAAAGCTAAAAAGAGTTAAAAGGGGGCGGGGTTCATGCCAGCCCTGCTTGATGGAAAAGAAAAGTTTTTAGGGCACGGCGAAAGGCCCGGAGATCTGGTATCCTTCATATCTCCGGGAGCAAATTGCCATGCGCTCAAAAGCCCGATTGGGCTTATTATCAGGGGATGTCTTATTTTGAGGGAAACGTTCTCCTCTGATGGGGAGAAAAATGTTTTCATCCCCACGTGTCTTCGAGACACTCAGGGTTGCCCTTGCTTACTCCGGTTTGTAGAGAAGACAAGGAAGTGGGAAGACGTTCAGTCTGCCAAGGAAAATAATTGGAAGGAAACTGCTGAAAGAAACGATAAAAATCGACCAAAGGCTTGTTCATAATGAAAGGCCCCAGCATCACCCCAGCCGCTTGTAAGATCTCTGGGAACAGAAAGAGATAACAGGATGGGTGGAATCGCCGATACTTCCTTAAAAGATGGATTTACGGTGCCTAGATGGTGGAAATGTGACTTTTGTTTTTAAAGACAAAGGGTTCTTTGGCACACCCTGTTGGAAGTAGGATTTATTCGGATTTTTGCATAGGCAGGGAGTCCCAATTCTGAATAATTGGGCAAGACAAACCTTAACAGTCTGTAGAGATTCTCAGTCCTTCAGGTTAGGGGTCTCCAACCTTGGCAACTTTAAGCCTGGAGGATTTCAACTCCCAGAATTCCCCAGCCAGCTTTGCTGCTGGCTGGGGGATTCTGCGAGTTGAAATCCACACATTTTGAAGTTGCCAATATGACGTAACACTGGAGTAGAGATTCATATTGCTAGAACTTAATTGACTGGCTGGGTTTGCCCATCGGAGTTAGAGGAAGACAGACCTAGTTTGTCCAACAGACAACCTCAAATGTTGGTTTGGTGTGCAGGTGGCACTTTTGCTTGAAATTTAGAATGTCACGCATCCCCTCCCCCCCCCATTCAGTGGTGGTTTACTCAACAAACCAGACCTAAGCAAATAATGGCTTAATGAGGCAAGTGAGCGGAGGCTGATGACATGGACTTTTGTGGACCACAGGTGGTCCTTGACTTACGGCCGCAATTGAGCCCAAAATTTCCATCGCTAAACCAAGACAGTTGAGTTGTTTTGCTTCATGTTACAACCTTCCTTGCCACAGTTGTTAAGTGAATCACTTGGAGTGGTTAAATTAGTAACCCGGTTGTTAGGTGAATCTGGCTTCCCCGTTGACTTGGCTTGTCGGAAGGTCGCAAAAAAGGGGATCATCTGACCCTGGGACAGTGCGGCCGCCATAAATACAGACGCCAGCTGCCAAAGTCTGGATTTTGGTCATGTGATCACGGGGATGCTGCAACGGTCCTGGGAAAACTGGTCATAAGTCACTTTGCTTCAGTTGCAACTTTGGAACGGGCACTAAATGGGACTGTTGTAAGCCCAGGATTGTATTTCCAATTTCATTTGCGCTTATGCAGGATTAGGTTGTACACGCAAAACCTTCCCCTCTCCCCACCCCATTGCTGCTTGCCGCTGCCGATGATCCACGTTGTTGGAAAGTGAGAAGTAGTGGTGTAAAACACTGTGGGGTGATGCATATAAGTGCTATTGCTATTAAAAATTGTCTCAAGGTCAAGACTTCCCGCTCGAGATGATTTTAAAATTTAAGATGCATAAGCCATCGAAGGCAGAAAGTTAACTTGTGTTCGAACTAGGCAAAAAGGAAGATTTAGTTGGTCAGTTCTCCAGTTTATTTCTTGACGAGCTTCTTGGTTAAGCTAAACATCTCAGCGGAGACGCTATTTGGAGCGAACTCCTGCACAGAGTCATTTCAATCATTCATTCCGTTGACATTATTTTTCCAGGATCCGTATTAAGAGCAAATGAGATGGAGCATAGCGACCTCAAATAAGAAGAATTTGCTAACCTCCATTCAGCAACGGATTAGAAGCATCGGCTTGTTTGTAGCTTTGGTTATTTTGGGGAGCTAAAGCATTTCATATATTTTTTTTCTCCCCTTAGTTAACAAATCCTTTATGCAAATCAAAAGGGGTCATCTATCAATTTTACCTGTTTAGCAAAATGTCTGTGGAGATTCTCCGTCATCCAAGTCGTGGTTGTCCCAAAAGGTTTTTTTTTTCCCAAGAGGCAATTGGACTTTCTGGTTTTTCTTTTGAAGACGTTTCTCTTCTCATCCAAGAAGCTTCTTCAGCTCTGAATGACGTTTCACTTCTTGGATGAGAAGAGAAACGTCTTCAAAAGAAAAACCAGGGAAGTCCAGTTGCCTCTTGAAAAAAGCATCTGTTTAGCATCGCCATGGACAAATCTTTTACTGTAAAACATTTCAAATTAGCAAGTTGAGACTTACTACTGTGCCTATCGTGTTTGGTATTGCATAAGAAGCAAGTTAAGACTTGGGGGGGAGGCAGGCATGAAATGAAATGAGAAGGGGGCCCTTTTGAAGTCCAAAATCAAGCAGCCTTCGCTCTGATAATTTTCCATCGGAAGAGAGAAAATCTCTCTTTCCGTTGTCCCATCACACCAAAATTAAAGATGGGTTGAACATTTTAGTTCCGAGCTTAAAATCAAACTTCTCGGCGCATCCTTCTCTTTCTAAAGCTTGGGACCTTAGAAAGGACCCAAATTGAGGTTAAAACGCTTGTACGGGTAGTCCTCGACTTAACGACAGTTCAGCCCAAAACTTCTGCTGCTAAGCGAGACATTTGTGGAGTTTCGCCTCATTTTACGACCTTTCTTGGTTGTAAACAAATCACCGCAGTTAAGTTACTCACACGGGTCTTAAAGTGAAACTGGCTTCCCTTTGCTTGTCGCAAAAGGGGACCCCATTACCGTCATAAATATGAACCAGTTGCCAAGAGACCAAACGTTGATCCCGGCGACCATGGATGTAACGGTTGTGTGAAAAACTGTTGTAAGTCCCTTTAGTTCGGTCACTAAACGAACTGTTGTAAGTCGAGGACTACCGGAATGATTCCAGCTCAGAAGATTTGAACCGTTCCAGGCTTCTATGGAGGTGCTTCTAACGCCTCTTCCATGCTTCTAAAAATGTGCAATTGGGCCATGGATGTTTCGTTAAGCCTTAAAAGAGATTGGAATTTCCTAGGCCCAGAAGGACTGCGTCTATGTTGTGTGAATGTTGCAGTTTACTGGGCCTCTATTTTTGTAATCTGAATGGACTGTGGCATAAATTTTAGCCCCTTTTTGATTGTAATAAAAATAAATAAATAGGGGCATTGCACCCAATGCTGTATAGGTTTTTTTTTCCCCCCGGCACATTTTGTGTCGAAACAGGAGTCGGGTATACACTGGAATTCTAAAAAAAAAGATGATTGGGTTGTAAAAAGTATGGTTACATTTTCCTACAAAGTATATTTTGATGACATTGCTTATTACTGTCAAATAAAAAAAGAAAATTTTCTTTTGTGGAGTGTTGACTTCTTCTCTTGCTGATAGATTGGTTGACTTGCGGGACGCAGATCTACAGCAGTGGCCAAAATTGTGGGAACCCTTTTGGGAAAAGTTGTATTTTCTAAAACTAGCTAATAACACCACTTTTGGGTGTGGGGGGAGGTAGTACCGTAAAATTATATATCAATGGAAAGATCATTGAATCAAGAATGTAATGCAATAACTTTTATGAAGGATTTGCTATTGGAGTAGCAGTTACGGTATGAAGAAAAGTGAAACACATAGAAAAAATGAGACATGCAAAAATTATCCCCATGTCAGTTAACACATAGTTGGGTAACCTTTAGCATGAATGACAGCCTTACAACGTCTTCCCATGGAGTGAACCAAGTCTTTTAGTTCTGCAGCTGTTATAATGTGAAACCAAGATGGAATGATGGCTTCTATTAACTGGGTTTTATTGCTGGGTCGCTTCTGACTTAATCAGTTTTTTTAGTCGGCTCCATAGATTTTCAATTGGGTTAAGGTCTGGGCTATTGCCAGGCTATTCCAGCAGTGGAATAGGATTATCTTGAAACTTCAAAAAAAAAAAAAAGGGGGGGGGGTTGTATTAGCCATCAAACCTCAAAAATACACTTTTCCCAAAAGGTTTCCACAATTTTGGCCACTACTGTAGTTTTAATACTGAGTCTTGTGCTTCCTTTCCTCCAAAATTTAATTTTAAATTCAGCCCATGGCCGGATTTAGCATCCTCAATCTCAGTCCAGATGTAATTTTATCATTAACATTGATGATGGGAAATGTTCTAGAGCTGTTTCGGAGTTTTAAAAGGAGAACTTATGAAGATGGAGACTTTTTTAAAGAAAAAAAAGAGAAAGATGAAAAAATGATAAAAGAGAAATACCTTGTCCTCATGGAGAGGACTAAAGCTTTTAGGTCATCTCATGAAATTTGACAAAATGCTGGTGGCTTCTGAAAATTCAAAAAGCTTCCAAGGCCTGGCTTGAACGTGGATGGATTGTAATATTTTAATTTTGATCACCTGGGGATGCTGCAACCAGTGGTGGGATTCAAACAGTTTTAACAACTGGTTCTCTGCCCTAATGGTGGGCATGGCCAGGGGGTCTGACAGGCAGCACTCTGCCTCCTGCACCCCCCTGGGAGCAAAAACTGGCCGCGGGGCTGTATGTGCCCCCCATGCCCCATTTTGGGCCTAGTAGGCTTCCGTGAAGCCTCCTGGGAGCAAAAACTGGCCGCAAGGATGTGTGTGCCCCCGCATGCCCCATTTTGGGCCTACTAGGCCTCCCTAAAGCCTCCTGGGAGCAAAAACTGGCCGCGGGTGTGTGTGTGCCCCCCCATACCCCATTTTGGGCCTAGGCCGTCTCCCTGAAGCCTCCTGGGAGCAAAAACTGGCCGCGGGGATGTGTGTGCCCCCGCATGCCCCATTTTGGGCCTACTAGGCCTCCCTAAAGCCTCCTGGGAGCAAAAACTGGCCGCGGGTGTGTGTGCCCCCCCATACCCCGTTTTGGGCCTAGTAGGCCTCCCTGAAGCCTCCTGGGAGCAAAAACTGGCTGCGGGGGTGTGTGTGGCTCCCATGCCCCATTTTGGGCCTAGTAGGCCTCCCTGAAGCCTCCTGGGAGCAAAAACTGGCCGCGGGGGTGTGTGTGCCCCCCATACCCCATTTTGGGCCTAGGCCGCCTCCCTGAAGCCTCCTGAGAGCAAAAACTGGCCGCGGGGGTGTGTGTGCCCCCCCATGCCCCATTTTGGGCCTAGGCCGCCTCCCTGAAGCCTCCTGGGAGCAAAAACTGGCCACGGGGGTGTGTGTGCCCCCCCATGCCATTTTGGGCCTAGGCTACCTCCCTGAAGCCTCCTGGGAGCAAAAATTTGTTGCGGGGGCGATGCCCCCCATGCCCCATTTTGGGTCTAGGAGGCCTCCCTGAAGCCTCCTGGGAGCAAATACGGCCTGAGGGGGCACACTGCATCCTCCCACCCCGCACCCCGTTTTGGGCCTAGGAGGCCTCCCTGCACTTACCTGGGAGCCAAAATGGGGCACATAGGGACTCTTGGGCGGGGCAGGGCCAGCCAGCAATTTAACTACTGTTTCACCCGAACCGCCCCGAACCGGCTGAATCCCACCACTGGTTGCAACGGTTGTAATGTAAAAAACGGTCGGTCCTAAGTCACTTTTTTCAGTGCTGTTTCAACGGACACTAAATGAATGGTTGTAAGTCGAGAACTACTTGCATCGGCATGTAATGACGTAAGAGCAAGTGGAGATGGTTTCAAGAAACACCTGCAGAGATTCTCAGTCCTCCAGGTCATGGTTGTCCCAAAGGTGCTTTTTTCAGGAGGCAACTGGGCTTTGTTTTTTCTTCTTTTTGAAGACGTTTCGCTTCTCATCCAAGAAGCTTCTTCAGCTCTGACTGGATGGAGGGGAATGGAAGGATTGATATTTCTTGCAGACAAAAGCTGGCTGTTTGCATCTTTTTTAAGAGAGCCTGTTGAGGCCACTTGGAGAACTTCAAGAAACACCGGTTGCAAAAATCCCAAGTTCGGCATAATTCCTTTTTATTAAGAAAAAAAATGAACAAAATACATTCTCTCTCCGTATATACATTACATACAGCAAAAAATTCTACATTTGGGAATTATTCGTCTGTCCCCAGAGTCATTCTTAACATACATCTTCAAACCTGGCGGAACAATCGTAGGACCGAACGATGCGGGGCCAGGAAGCGGAAAGCAACGGGAAAGGACATCCAAAGATGCCCACAAAGCAGTGAGCGCGGCAAGGAAAAAAATCGCTTGGTGTGCGCCGGGTGGGTGGCAAATCAAAAGGACTGGAAGGCGCTTTTGTTGACGAAAGTGGAGATGAAAACTCATGGTTGGGCCTAGTGGTTATCCCACAAGCACGCTTGTGACAAATGGCCATGCACAGTTCGGTAGGATTTACACCAAGTGGCCTTCAAAACCTGGCCACTTTTAAGACTTGTGAACTACAACTCCCAGAATTCCTGGCTGGGGAATTCTGGGAGTTGAAGTCCAGAAGTCTTAAAATGATCAAGTTTGGAGACCTCTGATTTACACCATCTAGCTGAACTGCGTTTTAGCTAATCCTAGACGGGACCAAATGGCCTCAATTCCTTTGGTATTAAAATGCTTTTGGCTCGCCCTGCCTCTAATCTTAAGTTTTCTTTTCTGCTTTCTCTTTTTTTTAAAAAATATAATGGTTAACTTCCCACGCCTGATCCTTCAAATTGCTTTTCCAACCTGAGACACTCGCATCAAAAAGCACCTGGCCAGGAAAAAATGTGCTGCAGGACCAAGAATCTAGGCTTATGTCAAACATAAACCAATCAAAACCCGCTTCTAAGAGCACCGGTCAAATTTCTCTCTCTCTCTCTCTCTCTCACACACACACACACACACACACGCACACGCACACACTTCTTTGAAGGGGACACCTCACTCTTCCATCAAGTTGGCCATCAAGTTGACCAAGTCAATCTACTGAATTCCAACCCTTGCCATTTTTCCCAAAGCAACATCCACTTCAGCAGCTTCGGACAGATTTATATTGCTTTCTCACATCTATTTACCAGAGAATCCACGCGTTTTCAATTCTGGGAGAACATTTGAGAAATCAGAGGGTGGATTTCCTCGCTCATCCCTGGAACTTCAGATACCTATTCTGATTATTCTTGAGTTTCTCTAATCAAACCCAACGGGCCGTAAGATTTCGTTCTGTCTTGAAGGCCATTTCTTCGTTGAGCCAACGGAGCCAAGTCAATACCAATCTATTCTGTGTGACCTTAGGACTACTCTGTAAAGGAGCTACAATTTTACAAACCCGTATCTTTTTAAAGAGGGAGCAGTTTTGTCTTCTGTATGACACCTGTCAGTCTTTCAAGGCTTATCAAAATCCCGAGCCAATCTCTGAATGGCGTTAAGATTAGAGAAAGGGAGAAGAAGAAAATCCAGATGTACCAAATGGGAAGGGATCAAACGGGGCTGACAAGAACCTACAATCTCTTTGTCAAACTGAACTGTTAGGTTTTGCAGTCAAAATTGCACGATGGGGGGTGGGAAATAAACCTGGTTATCTCGCTGTCGTATACCGCAATTTCAATTGTTGACTATGACCTTCGGGTCAGGTTTCATATGTCCTCTTCAGAGAGTTTTTTGCCGGTGGCCGTACAGGATTTCTAAAGGCAGAACTTTTTTATTATCTGCTTTCTCTTTGTCTACAGAATTATATTCGAGAATTTAGAATTAGAACCCCGAAAGTTGAAAAAGATCCTCACTGGAGGATACCTTCCCACCTCCTGCTCTTTCTCACACTGGATTTTGCCAATCTGTCCTTCCCGAGATATGCTCCTCTTTTGAAATTTGGGGGATCCCCCTGAAGTGGGTGGTGGGTGTGACAAGAGGATAAAAAGGGGCAATGCCCCAAAAATTGAGCAAAAAGGATCCTCTTTGGGAAAAGATCCGAAGTCTATTCTTTCAAACTCCTGAAGTCCACAACCTCCCACATCTCTTGATATTTCTGACCATCCTGTTAACGTATCTAGAGAATATCTAAACGACCAGAAATGTTCAGCACTGTTTGAATGACCAAATCGTTAGGTAGGATGGACCAAATTATTAAAAGGAATATCAACCGATTCCACCTTTGCCCACTGAATGGGTGATAGGAAAGTCCGATTATGAAGTCTCTCTTGATGCCTTACTACCTGTCTTAAATACCAGCTCATAAAAGTAGAAAGCGCTACCCACCATTGTGGTCTACTCAAAAAAGATTTTCATCACAAATTTACTTGCGGCTGGGATGTTGGGAGCTTGTAGACACGACGCATTCGAAAGTCGAAGGAAAGGGGAAGTCAAGCCTTCGTCTGTTGGGTGGGTCCATGGTATGGCAGCCTGAGTGATGCCTTCTGCATCTGAACGGCAGGGATGGAAGTAAGGAATGGTTAAGGGCAGGGTTATGCTCGAACGGTTGGAAGAAATTCTCAATTAAATCGTTCATCCAATTAGCATGCCCTTACGCCACAAGAACACGCTCCAGGGGAAGACTCAGGTAAGGCATGCAAATTCCTGGAAGTAAAAGAGGGCTCCAAGCAATGCATTCTAAACAGCCCCCCTTATAATTGCATCATAAGGTTGAAAGGGAAGAATGTCACGCTGACTACCGCAGTCTTACTATCTATACGCTGAAAATCTGGGTGAAGTTTTTTCTGGTTCGTACGAAAAGGATGGTAAAACTCTTACTTTTAAATCCAGGTGTGAAACTGACACCTGTGCCATATACCCAACAATTAAAAGTTCATTTAAAATAAGGGTGGAGAAACACCTTTTAAAAAAAATTCTAGGTGCCTCAAAAAAGAAGAAAAAAGAAGAACTGTAATTTTCAAAAGATGGCACTTGGCTACTATATTAATATAGATCCTTTGAAGCCTACCGGTCCTGGCCACAATCATACGGCGTCATAAACCATGGATTGATCACATGAATTCAAGAGTCAGCTGCAATGCAAATTTTGCACTGGGTTGACTTCGACGTGTTTCTTCTGAATGAGGGAGTCGGAATTTACAGTTTTAAAAGCAAAGCGACGTCAAACCGTGGCGTCCGACATTGGCTTATGTAAACCACAAAATCTGGTTTGAGCAAATTTACAAAAAGAGGTTAATCAAAATCCTCTAACTGAGCTGGACTGGGGGGGGGGGGGGGAAAGGCACAGCACTCAAGCTTAAAGTTTCTTGGAGACTGCCCCAACCACCAAAATCTTTTCTTACGGTGATATCGGCGTCAGTCAAGACCGATTTCTGCCGACCCACCAAATCTTACGTTCTCCAGAGCAAATCTGGCTGGGATTTTCTTCTTTTTGTCCCTTGGGTTCTTCTGATTTCTTAGAAGGCCTAAGAAATCTTTTTGGAAGGGTTAAATCGCTCAACCCTTTTAAAGCAGAGGTGGACAATTTAAGTCCCCCTGGATGATGGTGGAAAGACGTGTCCCGCCAGTACAGCCAATGGGAAGATATGCCAGTAGATGTCCTTCAGAAACATCTGCTAGTTCCTGATTGCTCAACTATTTTATGTCAGATGCCTTCCTTTTCTTGAAACAACCAAGAGCAATCCCAAATGTGGTTGGCTCTCCAGCTTCCTTCCAAAACCCAAACTCGCGAAACCGCCCAACAAAATGACAAAAAGCTTTTGTTTGGTTCAACCCTACAGTGCTGAAGAAGGGAAAAGCTCATTGTTATCCATGAACCCTGGCTAGACTAAAATATATATTTCTTCTCAAAGTCTTTTAAATGCTAAAGACATTTCTTATTACCGTGGCAACGGAAGAACTTTTAATACTTTTTCCAAGGGGGCGCGCGTCTTGTGTGAAGACCTGCAAGACGGAAGGGCCAAACCCATGATCAAAGCCCTGTCCCAGTTTGCGTGTGTGTGGAAAACACCAACAGAAAAGGAGGAGGTCTTCTCGTATAACCTTGCAGGTTGTCTCTCTCTCTCACACACACACACAAACACCAGAAAGTCCTCACTCTTTCCCTCTGTGATGTAACTTCCACTAAATTTATGAAGCTAAAGCTGACGTATCTCCATATCCTGATTCATTTCCTTACTTTACAAAGCATAACTATGGTGGGAACGGTTCCAAATGGGAGTCTTTGTGGGGACACACCGGGGTGTGTATATTAAAGAAAAGCAACTTCAGTGAAAGACTTAAGGAAGATTGGATAATATTTCCTTGTGGACCTGTTGAATCTTCAATATTCTGCTTAGAGTGCTCGGGAACAAGATCTTTGGGATGCCAAAGAAAACGGACATTTCATTTGCCATTTCAAGGTTTGTGAGGATGAAGTTCATCACAATACCCTTTGGTGGCCAGAAGAAGCGAGACCATCAGTGCTGGGACTCCTGCTTCAAGATAAAGGCATCTCTTTCAACCTCTTGAAGCAGAACAGGTCAGTGCGAGTAACATCTGTTGGGTAGTCACCCCATTAGTTTTGCAAGTGGTGGTGGTGGTGGTGGTGAGATACACAGCATCTCCCCCACGTACATCTTGGCCTCAACAACTAAGAACATAGAAACTCAAGCGCGGAAGGGAGAAGAAACAAGGAACGGCCATCAAATGAAGGGAGAGGGCTTACAATCCCATTGCAATCAGGACATTCATCACCATGGATGTTAGAAGAACATCACTAACTCCCATCACACTGCAACCCCTCCCATCCAAAGTCACAGTGGCGCTACTCAAGGTTACTGTAGTGTACTAGAGAGTCCGAGTGAAGCTTCTGGCCTTCTCTGTGTCCAACCTGGTGTTACCGTGCCAGTCTTAACTGTGATAGCTTTCCCAGCAAAATAAGTCATCCGGGAAGTGAGATGACAACACACACTTGTGCAGCTGCTCACGCACAGCCCCAGAGCTAGAATAGAACTCCATGCATTGTAAATCTGAATTTTAAAAAATCTGGGTGCGGCTAAACTCCTTCTAGGCGTAAATGGGGCGGGGGGGAGGTATGTGTAGGCTTCGTTTTCTAACATGGAAAATTTTGGGTAAAGCAAACAGCTCAAGACTGCATCTCCTCCACATGCATTTACAAGGTAGGATGGCACCATTTAGCCAAGGGGTGTCCAACTGTGGCCACTTTTGAGACTTGTGGACTTCAACTCCCAGAATTCCCCAGCCAACCATGCTGGCTGGGGAATTCTGGGAATTGAAGTCCACAGGTTTTGAAGTGGCCAAGGTTGGACATCCCTGATTTAGGCAGATGTCAACATTAACCTGTGTCTTAATATCAGCCTAAGAGCCTTCTGTTTTTCACCCCATGGCCACTAGATGGCGAAAGATCCCCAAAGAACATGCATCACTCTTCTTTTTCCATCAAAAAAAAGAGAGGGTCAAATCTACACCTCCCATCCCACCCACCCCCACTCTAAGGAGGCCTGCATTGGCTGCAGCAGGCTGAAAAAACCAGCTCGAATCAGCAAAATCAGTCTGGAGAACAAAACTGCTGTGAACCAATCAAATTTAAAGCACCCCCTATCCTCAAAACCCTGAGTTTGGATAAGGGTCTGTCAACTCAGAGAACTCCTTCACCAATTTCCACCACCACCCCTTCCCGGATGTCAATATTCATCGATCTTCCAAAAACGTCAACGTGAATGAGAACGAATGAACAAATGAATGAACAGAGCAAATGAACGGACATCCATCCATCCACCCATCATCCATCCATCCCGAAGCCCATCAGAAACGTATCGATTCCTTTTTATTTATCCTTTTGCATAAAGCCCCTCCCCACACAACTCGCGTCTATTTCTGAAGTTCCCCACTCGCTCACTGCGCGAGCGCACGCACGCACACACGCAAACACACACACACACGCAAAATTAAAAATACTGAAAAATCCTCTTCCTTCCGTGGGCCCAGCAACAACTTGGCTCGGGTCACAGGGTGATGAGCTCCACCAGGTTGCCCTTGGGAGGGGTCATGTTGTCCGGAAAGAAATTCACCAGCGTGTCGAAGAGCTGAGTTCGTTGGGCGTAGACGTGATCGACGTCCGAAAAGCCTGGAGATGGGAGAGAAGGGAAGGACAGGGGGTCAATGAAGAGGATTTGTGGGGCATCAGAAAATATACTGTATTTTTCGGAGTATAAGACGCACCTACCTTTTTGTGGGGGGAGGACAACAAGAAAAAAAAAATCTGCCTTTGCCTCCAGCATCCATCCAGTATTCATCTGGCTTGTTCACCACCGCCGCAGCCCATTTGCCGGCACTCATTTGCCGTGGCCTAACAAGCTAACAGTAACAGAGTTGGAAGGGACCTTGGAGGTCATCTATTCCAACCCCCTGGCTCACACAGAAGGCCTATATTAGGGATTCGAACCGCCAAACTGCTGACCTTTCTGATCGACAAGCTCAGTATCTTAGCCAGTGAGCCGCCTAGGCTGTTCGATGACGATGTGGCCCATTCGCCACAGCCCATTCGCTGGCGCTGATCCCCACCGCCTGGAACCGGCCAAAAATGCCGGGGTTTGGCTGTGTTGGCCTCCTGCGGTCCTCTGCCAGTGAAAACGGAGCTTGTGAGGGCCGTGCGCAGCCCGAGCCGAGCTCCGTTTTCACTGGCATAGACACCGCGTGCCAATCTTTCGCTGTTTCTAAGCACCCCGTGTGCCGGATCCAGCCCGTAGGCCTTGTGTTTGACATCCCTGGTATAGGATTTTCCTCCTTGAGCCGGAGATTGGACTAGAAGACCTCCAAGGTCCCTTCCAACTCTGGTTACGATGTTCTGCTGTGTTCAGTTGCAGAAGTGCTACGGAGGAGGCGGAAAAATATGATGATCTATAACAGTGATGGCTAACCTTTTTGCCATCGCGTGCCAGGAGAGGGGTGGGCGGGGGAGGGTCGTGCGCACACGTGCCCACGTGCATTCAACCCCACCCACCCCCGCTCCTGGCACATGATGGCCTGGTAGGCCCGTTTTTCTTTCTTACCTGGCTCTAGATCCTTTCTATGCATCTGGGAAGGGCGAAAACAGCCTTTCCCACTCCCTTGGAGGCCCTACGGAGGCTGAAAGGGCCCATTTCCCAACTCTTGGTGGGACAGGAAGTGACCTTTTTTGCTGTCCCCAGCCTCCAGAACCTCTCTAGGAGTTTCTAGGAGCCTCTCTAGGAGTCTCTGGAGGCTGGGGAGAGGAAAAAAAGTCACTTCGTGTCCCACCCGGAGTCAGGAAATGGGCCCTTTCAGCCTCCGTAGGGCCTCCAAAGGAGTGGGAAAGGCTGTTTTCGCCCTTCCCAGATGCATAGAAAGGATCTAGAGCCAGGTAAGAAAGAAAAACGGGCCTCCCCCCCCCCAGGCCCTCCAGAGGCAGGAAACAGCCTGTTTCCCTACTTATGGTGGGCCCAGAAGGCCCGAAAATCAGCTGGCCGTAGGTTCGCCATCACGGATCTATAAACTTGAACTAGGATTTTTAAGTTCTGGGAAGGGGAAATGGTGTTATTCTTGACTGGCTGCCTAAGGAGTGAGGTTGCCCGCCAGCAGATCTGGCAGCAGATTCGGACAGTGAGGAGGTTGGGGAGGAACATGGGCTAGTCTTGGAGTCTGGGGAAGGCTCTGATAAGGGCTCTGCATTGGAGGCAGAAAAAGGGCCACGGCTGGATGCCAGTTATCAGCTGCCTTTGGAGTCAGACATCAGTGAGGCAGAAGAACAGCTGGAGCCTGTTCCCAGTGTGCACATGCACAGAGTTGCCAGACGAAGGGAACAGCTAAAGAACAAGGGGCGACTCAGGAGTAAAGCCATAGGTGGATGGTGAATGGTCCCTCCCAGAGGGAATAAAAGAGGAGCGAAAGGGGAGTGGAGTTTGCAGGAGACAATTAGTTCATTCCTGCATTCTTGCCAAGTACTGCTGCGTCTGAAAGATATCAACCTGGCAACTCTCCAAGCCTGATAAAGGTCGGTAATTGTGAACTATCCTGAAAGACTGTGGGAGAGGAAAGACTTTGCTGGAGAGGAATTCACTGTAAATTAAACAAAAGGGGGTTTATCGGGACGAGGACTCGGCTTCGTGTTGCTGGGGAAGCCTAGGTCAGAACAAGGAGTGAGATTGCCTAGAACAGACTGAACTCTGCCTCCATTGTGACAGTGCACTTCATCTTCGGAAGCGAAGATCAAGCTCGTCCCCCGCCCCACTTCACCAAACCCCAGCTGGCCAAGGGCTGCTGGCTCTCAGGATGATGGATGGTCTGTTAATTTGTTTTGACTTAGCCTTCCGACGGCTGTTATGGATCATACCTTCACACTGCGGCTGAGCCCCGTGCACTTTTACTGGCACTTAACCCAAAGCTAGATTCGGAGGCCGCTGCAATGCAGACAAGTCTGAAGTCTACTCACCCAGCGTGCTCAGATCAGAGCCCGACTTGAAAAGTGCCGAAGCGAGCAGCTGGAACTAGACATGGGGGAAAAAACAACAAAACAACACAAGAAAGGACAATTTTTAACAAGTAAGAGGTCGACGCGTCTATGGACATTCTCAAATCATCCAGGTCATGGTTGTCTCAAAGGGGCTTTTTTCCAAAAGCAGCTGGACTTTCTTGGGGGGGGGGTCCCCCTTTGAAAATGTTTTGCATCTTGTCCAAGAAGCTTCTTCAGTTCTAAACTGACTGGTGGGGAATGACAACCCTCTGTATTTAAATCAATGTTTCCTTTATGGGGAGCGCCAGCTGCCCATGCAAAAAAGTTTCTCTCTCACCGCAGGCTAACAAGTCCATCCAGCAGGGAGATGAATAGTTGTCTGCCCCATGCATTCATTTCTGCCCCCTGCCTTTTATCCCCAGAGCTAGGGTGGGGCTTCACTAGCAGCAGTGGCTCTTTCGTCCCAAGGACCGGCCCATAGATTTCCACTGCTCTCCTCTCCTCTGCCTTCTGTGCATCCGCATGTCAGGCACTGGGCCCAGCTGTTCCTCCTCTTCCTCATCAGCCATCTCCAGACCTGGGGGCTGTTGACCCTCCATCTGAGGGCTGACGGACGGCCCAGACTCCGCCTCTCTCTCTCTCTCTCTCTCTCTGCCAGCTCCATTCCCTCTTCCCCCTGAGAGCTCTCAGGTTGCCTTGATGCCAACCGTGACTCCCACGCCTCCTCCTCCTCGTCTGATTCGGCTGCTGGAAGGGCCGACAGCCGACGGGCCACCACAAAGGATTTGAAATTTTGGGGAGGAAAACCCCTCTGAGTTTGGTGTGGCAGGAGTTGGTCCGTGCCGACAGTTCTCTGCCTAAGTCACGTCATCATCTGACCGATGAAGCTGCTTGGATGAGCAGCCAAACCTCTCAGACTGACAAGAAAAAAATTGGTCCACTTGCCAGGATTCAACCTTCAAACCAGGATTTTCCCAAAGAGACAAATTAAGACTATATAAGGTTGTGAAGTTGCGTTGACAGGCATGTATGCACCTGCGTAAATTGGGGCAGGGAGTGGGGTAAAATTACAGGCAGTCTTTGACTTACCACCGTAATTGAGCCCGATATTTCTACTGCTAAGCGGAATAGTTGTTAAGCGAGTGTTGTCCCATTTTACAACCTTCCTCACCACAGCTGTTAAGTGAATCACTACAGCGGCCAAATTAGTAACCTGGCTGTTAAGTGAATCTAGCTTCCTCGTTGACTTTGCTTGTCAGAAGGTCGCAAAAGGGGATCACGTGACAACCCCCCCCCCACACGCACACACCTGGGGACACAGCAACCGTCTGAAATTCGTTCACCTGATCGTGGGGATGCTACGAAGGTTGCAACTGTGAAAAACGGGTCATAAGTCAATTTTTTCCGTGGCGTTGTAACTTTGAACGGCCACTGAACGAAAGGTTGTAACTTGAGGACTTCCTGTGTTTATTTTATTTATTTACTAAATTGATATGCCGCCTATCTTCCTTGTCAGATGACTTAGAAGAATAACATTATTATTGCGCTGGTGGCGGGGTTAACTTGATATGCCTCCTAACTTACGAAAACCTGGAATGGTTGCATTTAACAAAAGCGGTGTGTGTGTGTGTGTGCGTGTGTGAGAGAGAGGGGGGGAGGGAGGGAAGAAGAGAAAGAAAAGAAAAAAAAGGAGGAAGAGAGGAGGGAAGGAAGGAAAGAAAGAGGGAGGGAGTGAGGGAAGGGAGAGAGAGAGAGAAAGAAAAAGAAAGAGAGAAAGAAAGAAGGAGGAAGGAGGAAGGAAGGGAGGAGGAAGGAAGGAAAGAAAGAAAGAAAGAGGAAGGAAGGAAGGAAGGAAGGAAGGAAAGAAAGAAAGAAAGAGGGGGAAGGGAGGAGGAAGGAAGGAAAGAAAGAAAGAGGGAGGGAGGGAGGAAGGAAGGAAAGAGGGAGGGAGGGAGGGAGGAGGAAGGAAGGAAGGAAAGAAAGAAAGAAAGAAAGAGGGAGGGAGGAAGAGAAAGAAAAAAAGGAGGAAGAGAGGAGGGAAGGAAGGAAAGAAAGAGGGAGGGAGTGAGGGAAGGAAGAGAGAGAGAGAGAAAGAAAAAGAAAGAAAGAAAGAAGGGAGGAGGAAGGAAGGAAAGAAAGAGGAAGGAATGAAGGAAAGAAAGAAAGAAAAAGAAAGAAAGAGGGAGGGAGGGAGGAGGAAGGAAGGAAGGAAGAAAGGGAGGAGGAAGGAAGGAAAGAAAGAAAGAGGAAGGAAGGAAGGAAAGAAAGAGGGAGGAAGGGAGGGAGGAGGAAGGAAGGAAGGAAGGAAGGAAGGAAGGAAGGAAAGAAAGAAAGAAAGAAAGAAAGAAAGAAAGAAAGAGGGAGGGAGGGAGGAGGAAGGAAGGAAGGAAGAAAGAGGGAGGGAGGAGGAAGGAAGGAAAGAAAGAAAGAGGAAGGAAGGAAGGAAGGAAGGAAAGAAAGAGGAAGGAAGGGAGGGAGGAGGAAGGAAGGAAGGAAGGAAAGAAAGGAAAGAGGGAGGGAGGGAGGAAGGAAGGAAGGAAAGAAAGAAAGAGGGAGGGAGGGAGCAGAGGGAGGGGGGAGGGAGAAGGAAGGAAGGAAAGAAAAAGAAAGAAAGAAAGAAAAAAAGAAAGAGAGAGACAGAGAGAGGGAGAGAGAGAGAAAGACATACAGACAACAGGTAAAAAGGAAGAGTAAAGATGGTAAGATTGACAAAAGAAATCTGGACAGGAATGAAAAGTAATAAGCCCCTACCCCAAATGACAGGAATCCTAGCGATATCCAACCAGTTTCTGAATTGTCTTGATCTGCCCTGCACACACGTGCACTTGCATACACAAACACACGCATGCACACATACACATCTGCCCAGGACTGACCATCTACACCTTTGTCATCCAGGTGTTCTAGAAGGGACAATCCCAACCAGATTTGCACAATTGTTTCCACGTGGACGGGCGAACCAGCTTACCTCCTTGGTTTCCTCAGGATCCGAGTGATCCACAGTGACAAACAAGTCGTTCTGCAAATATTTTAGGGCACTTAGAGGATCTGTCTGGGCTTTCTCTTCAAACCTGTGGAGACACACAAGGTCAGGAGGTAGCTCCGGGATGATGGAGGCAACTTGGGAGAACTTAATAAGACTCATGAGACTATTTTAAAAAGGCCATCATCCAAATATAAAAATATACCACATTTTTCAAATTATAAAACGCACCTGATTATAAGACGCTCCTAAATTTAGAAGAAGAAAACAACAAAAAAGTTTTTGGTCTCCCTTTTTCCAGGCCTTTTTTCAGCCCATTTTTAAGGCCTTTTTGGGCCCGATTTTTGGAGAAAATGGGTCAAAAAAAGCCTCGAAAATGGGCCAAAAAAAGGCCCGAAAAGGGGCCAAGAAAAGCCTCAAAAACCGGCTGAAAAAAGCCCCAAAAACAGGGCATCCGGAGGCCAAAAAACAGCTGGCGGGTGGGTGGGGCTTCGGCAATATTTGGTCTATAAGATGCACAGACATTTTCACCCCTTTTCGGAGAGAAAAAAGTGTGTCTTATTGTCTGAAAAATACGGTAGATGCCTGACACCGTTTCTGCTGGGCTGTCCAAGACCAGAACCTCATGTGGACTAGAGCCTCATCTTTAAATGGATGAAGGCCAGACCTGACTTGCATTTGATTGATCTCCTAAATCAGGGGTGTGTCCCATCTTGGCCTGGGGACTTTCAGCTCCCAGAATTCCCCGGCCAGCCATGCTGGTTCAATGGCATTCGAGGGGTGTCGGAATTTGTCCACTTGCACCTACTTAACGATTCCAGACTAATTCCCTACTTGATTCCTTCCCTGGTCCCACTTCGACACGACTTCTTTCGATGCTAACTGAAAACAGCCAGGAGCTCCGTTGAAATAAATCAAATTGGAAAAAAAAACACAGCCCAAGTGGGGAATCGCTGGCCCCCACGGAGAGGGCTCGCAACTTGGGTGTCCTCCTGGATTCACGGCTGTCTTTAGAAGAGCACTTGACGGCCGTGACTGGGAGGATTTTTCATCAGGTTCGCCCGATTCGCCAGTTGCATCCCTTTCTGGATCGGGACTCCCTACACACAGTCACTCAGGCCCTCGTCACCTCCCGCCTGGACTATTGTAATGCTCTCTACATGGGGCTCCCCTTGAGGAGCACCCGGAGGCTCCAACTGGCGCAGAGTGCGGCCGCGCAGGTGGTTATGGGAGCAACATGACGCTCCCGTGTGACACCTCTCCTGCGCAAGCTGCACTGGCTCCCGGTGGTCTTCTGGGTGCGCTTCAAGGTTTTGGTTACCACCTTTAGAGCGCTCCATGGTTTAGGACCTGGTTATTTACGGGACCACCTACTACCACAAACAGCCTCCCACCAGCCGGTACGCTCTCATAGAGAGGGACTCCTCCGGGTGCCGTCAGCCAAGCAGTGTCGACTGGCGGCCCCCAGGGGGAGGGCCTTCTTTGTGGGGGCACCCACTATCTGGAACGAGCTCCCCCCGGAGATACGGAGGATCCCAGATCTGCGCACTTTCCGCCGTGCTCTTAAGACCCTCTGATTCCAGCAAGCTGGCCTTGCCTAATTTTCTGCCCTTTCTTTTAAATTTTTCAACTGAAATTTTAATTTGTTTTAAATTATTGGGATTTTTAATTGTCTTGGGCTCAATTATTTAATTTGGTTTTAAACTGTTTCTAACTTTTGTATTTATGTATTTTATTCTGTGCCTGTTCACTGCCCTGAGTCCTTCAGGAGTAGGGCGGTATATAAATTTAATAAAACATAAAACAAAACAAACAGCCCAATGCTTTTAATGGCTGCCTTTAAGTCTTTATTACCCCACCTCCACTATGCCGTTGTTAAAGCCCCCTCCACTCATCCCTTTGCAGGTCTGTACCTGTGTTTCCTTATCAAGTACTTGCAATGCCGAAGCAAGTATTCCTTGGACGGTCGGCAGAGTTTCAAGGACCAGAAGTCATCCAGCCTCATCTTTGGAGAACAGGGCTTGCCTGGATTGCCTCCAAATAAATAATGGACCTTGAAGGGAGAAGCAGGGAGAGATCTGGTCATAAATAAAACAGCGGTCAGGGAAGCCTTGGTGTTGTGGCCCGCCAGCGGCCAGCAGACCTGGCGGTAGACTCGGACAGTGAGTGGGTTGGGGAGGAACATGGGCCAGTCCTGGAATCTGAGGAAGGCTCTGATGAGGGCTCTGCGTCTGAGGCAGAGAGTGGGCCAGGGCCGTCCGACAGTTATCAGCTACCTTCGGAATTGGAGATAAGTGAGGCTGAAGAACAGCTGGAGCCTGTTCCCAATGTGCGCATATGCAGAGCTGCCAGGAGAAGGGAACAGCTAAGGAACAAGGGCCGACTCAGGAGTAAAGGCACTGGTGGATGGTGAATGGCCCCTCCCATAGGGAATAAAGAGGAGCAAAAGGGGAGTGGAGTTTGCAGGAGACAATTAGTTTGTTTCAGTAGTGTGAAGATCTGTTTGTGACTCTCAGAGACTCCTTGCCAAGTCTTTTCTTGTACAGCGTTGCGTTTGGAAGATATCGGCCTGGCAGCTCTCCAAGGACTGATAAGGTCTGTGGTTGTAAATTCACCCTTGGAAAGACTGTTTGCCGGGACTTTGCTGGATGTGAATGAGAGGAATTCACATTCGCTTAATAAAAAGGGGTTTTGTCGGGACAAGGAGTCTGTTGCGTGCTTTTGTGAAGCCTAGGTCAGAACACTTGGATATGCTTTTCCAAGAAGCACGACTGGACTTATGACCAAATGCTTGGGGCTGTTGCCGCTGCAGCTGCTGCCCGCACAGCTGTTTATGGCGCCGAGGTTCTGCACTCTCAGGAAAGGCAGAGGAGGAGACAAAGCCGCAGGTCTGCCTCTCCTTACTCGGACGAAAGGGTGGGAATATACCCCAACGTATAAACCTCGATCTCTGTGCTGGGGGACTGAAGTAACTACAAGAAAAGCTCATTTGATCTAATGCAGGGATGTCAAACTCGATTTCATTGAGGGCCGCATCAGAGTTGTGTTTGACCTTGGGTGGCCAGGGTGGGCATGGCCAGGTTGGGCGTGGCCAGCTTGATGTCACTCATGTCGGGGGCACCTGTAGTGGCCCGAGAGCTCTGCCAGCGAAAACAGGCTCCCGAGCTCCGTTTTTGGCTGCGCTGGCTTCCTGCAACCCTCTGCCAGCAAAAATGGAGCTCGGGAGTGCTGCCCATGGCCCTCCCGAGCTCCGTTTTTGGCTGCGCCAGCCTCCTGCACCCTCTGCCAGTGAAAATGGAGTTCAGAAGCTCCATTTTTGCTGGCAGAGGTATTGCAGGCCGGTCCTTTTCTGTTTCTAGGGTGTTCCCAGATCTAAGCACCCCGCTGGCTGGATCCGGCCACCGGCCCTTGAGCTTGACACGGGTTAAAGCAGGGGGCCCCAACCTGTGGGCCGCGGGCTAATCGTCACTGGGCTGCGTGAAGAGCCTGCCAGTGTGCGCACCTCCACTTCGTCGCGGGCGCTCACGGCCGCCCCTCGCGTGAGCCTCAACAGATTTCAGGTTTGACTGTTTTTGCCTTCTGGGTCTTCCTTTCTTCTAGATCAGGGCTCTCCAAACTTGGCAACTTTTAAGACTTGTGGGCTTCAACTCCTTAAAGTTGCCAAGTTCGGAAAGCCCGGCTTCAGATATTAAGCGGCCTCAAAGGGAAGACTTGGATTTGGCTCTCCTTCCGGAAGATAATGGTGCCTATGCCAGCAACCCAGAGGGAGGAGAAGACATCTTCATTGCATGGTTGGAGTCAAGAGGTGGTATTCAGCTGGTTTGGACCGGTTCGGACGAATCGGTAGCAGAGACTGCGGGTACCCCGGCGTAATGCTGTCCTATTTAGCCACGTTTTCAAGGCCGGGCACATGCGCGGAAGGCCAGGCACATGCGCGGAAGGTGGTAGGAATATTGGAAACCCACTGCTGGTTGGAGTTGACCAGGATGTCCACTCAATCCAATCCTACTTCTGTAACCTTATCGTGGCAATCAGGAGACCTAGCGTGCATCTCATGGATGTCAGCTTTGGAAGCCATATTAGGCCGGAAGCTTCCAAGCTGCCACCTTCTCATGTGTGGGAAAGTAGGAGGGAGGATTTATTTGAGGGTTTTTTTCTTTAGACAAAATCGCATTCTTCCCGTCGGTCAAGGTCAGGACAAGCCTGCATCTGGAGAAGGAGTGGTCGGAGTGCTGTCTCGAGATGGAACGGATGGTGATTGGAGCATGGGATCGACTGAGGAGTGAGGGGATGGTTTGGGGGTTTTGATTTACTGAGGGAAAACCAGGGGTGAAATGCTCCCAGTTCGGAACGGATCACCTGATCCGGTAGCGATGGAGGCGGGTGGTTCGGAGAACTGGTAGCAAAAATCCCTTACCCCCTCCCCCCCAATGCCCAGCTGAGCCGCACGATCATCAGAGGCTTTTTTTTTTTTTTTTACTTTTAAAAGCATTTTTTCTACAACCTCTTCAGCTGAAAAAATGCTTTTAAAAGTAAAAAAAAAAACCTCTGATAATCGCGCGACTCAGCTGGGATCATCAAAGGCTTTTAAAAGAAAAAAAAACCCCTTTTTTCCCTTTTAAATGCCTCTGACGATCCAAACTGAGTTGCCTGATCGTCAGAGGCATTTAAAAGAAAAAAAGCCTCTGCCGATCAGGCAACTCAGCTGGGATCGTCAGAGCCTTTTGAAAGCATTTTTTTTACTACCTCTTCGCGGTAGAGGTTGTAGAAAAAATGGTTTTAAAAGTAAAAAAATAAAATGGCCACGCCCACCCAGTCACATTATCCCACCCCCCCATCAAGCCACGCCCACAGAACCGGTAGTAACAAATTTTAGATTTTACCACTGGGGAAAACCCAGAACTCTCAGATTCAGGTTTCCCCAAGATGTACCAGTATACCTACTCTAATAAATGGAACTTTGAGAAAATGCTGGCCTCAGAGTTTTTAATTGGAGCAGAGGTTTTTCTGGAATGCTGACATTTAGATGGTAACCTTGCCCACCCCACCATATTCTCAAGCACCTTACCTTGTGCAATTCATCGTACACAAGCTGGTGTGCAAAACGGGGACAGGGCTCTTCTTCCTGAAGGCTCTTGTTTAAGTTCTCTTTGGCTGCTTGATCGTTCTTGTAGACGCAGGACCTGAAATACAGGACGTTAGCACCCAGAGGTTATCTGGCGAGTCCGTGGTAGCCTGCCGGCTGCCGCCAGCAGATTCGGACGATGAGGAGGTTGGGGAGGAACTTGAGCCAGTCCTGAAGTCTGCGGAAGGCTCTGATGGATGCTCTGCGTGGGAAGCAGAGAGAGAGCTAGGGCATTTCCCAGCTGTCTTCGGAGTCGGAGATAAGTGGGGATAGCTCTGCAGACAAAGGCACTGTAATTTAACACCAGCTGTCTGCAATTAAAAAGTAAGTTCGAATCTTGCCAGGCTCAAGGTTGACTCAGCCTTCCATCCTTTCTAAGGTAGGTAAATTTGAGGACCCAGTTTGTGGGGGCAATAAGCTGACTTTGTAAAAATATACAAAAGTATGAAGGCTATTGCTTAACGCACTGTAAGCCACCCCGAGTCTCCAGAGAAGGGCGGCATATAAATCAAATTTAAAAAAAAAGAACAGCTGGGGCCTGTTCCAGATGCACCTATGCGCAGAGCTGTCAGGAGAGGAGAACAATTGCATACCAGGAGCTGACTTAGAAAGGAAGGCACATGTGGACGCTGAATGGCTCCTCCCTGGCTGGGGAATAAATAGAAGCTAAAGGTGAATGGCGTCATTTGGATTTATTCATCGTAATTCGTGTTTCAGAGCCTGCTTGAGAGAGTTTGATTTACAGCTTTGTGGCTGGAAGCTCCGGGCCTGGCAATTATCCAAGGACTGATAAGGTCCGTTATTGCAATTAACCCTTGGAAGGATTATTACCTGGGCTTTTCTGTGTGTGAACGCCATGAATTCACAGTAGCTAAATAAAGAGGGGGGGTGCGTTTCAGGACAAGGGGTTCTGTTTCTTGGTGTCTGCTATGGCTGGGTCAGAATAGATAAGATCTGGCTTATCTCCTCTTAGCTGAAGTTCTACCACAGGTATAGCCTCATTGTTAATCCATTGGTGATGATGCTACCCGTTCAAACCTGAGGGTCAGGATTGGGTCAGAACTCTGCATGTCTTCAAATCTTGCACTACAACCTGCGCACAGGCAGTCGTTGGAAGTTGAAACTGAGAGTTACAACGGCCCTGAAGTGACTTGCGACCGGTGGTTTTCATACTTAAGGCTGTTGCAGCTTCCCCGTAGTCATGCGATCAAAATTCAGATAAACTTGGCAACTGGTTCATACTTATGACGGTCGCAGTGTCCTGGGGTCCCGGGATCGCCTTTTGCAAACCTCCTGACAAGCAAAGTCAAATGGGGATGCCAGATTCACTTAACAACGATGTTACTCACTTAACAACTGCAATGATTCACTTAACAACTGCGGCAAGAAAGGAGGTCAAATGGGGCAAAACTCACTTAACAAATGTTTCACACAGCAACATCAATTTTTGGGCTCAGTTGTGGTCATAAATCGAGGACTACCTTGTGCTTTAGCGAGTGGCAAATGAAAAATTGTGAAGTTTGAAATGTTTTCGTTTCAAGTTCTACCTTGCAAAACTAGACAAACCACTTCTGGCTCTGACTGGTTCATTTATCGGCATTTGCAGTTATGAAATGGATACTGTCTGCTTCCTGCGAGAAATTCTGACTTTATCGGAGCAAACCTGAAATCTGCCCTCTTGTCCTTTAAAGCGCTCCATGGCACTGGACCTGGATACCTTCAAGATGGTCTTCTGCCACCAGTAGCCTCCCACCGGCCAGTCCGCTCCCACAGAGAGGGCCTTCTCAGGGTGCCATCGGCCAAATTATGTCGGCTGGCAACACCCAGGGGGAAGGCCTTCTCTGTGGGACCCCTGCCCTTTGGAATGAACTGCCCCCAGAAATTCATAAGATCTCTGATCTCCGTGTATTTCGCTGTGCCCTCAAAACCTTGTTGTTCCGCCAGGCCGGGCTATCAATGCAAAGATTTTAATTGGTTTTAAATATGGGATTTTAAATTTGGGGGGTTTTATAATTGAGCCAATTATTTAATAATTTTAATTATTTTTTAAATTTTGTCTGTCTTTGTGCTTTTAATCAGGCTGTACACCGCCCTGAGTCCTTCGGGAGAAGGGCGGTATAGAAATAAAATAAATAAATAAATAATAAATAAATAAATATTAATCAAGATCATCTTCTTCTTTTAACGACCCCATAATCCCTTGCGGGGTGGAGTCTGGGCAACTGAATGGACCTAGCAGAGCGTTTTACTGGCCGGATGCCTTTCCTGTCACCAGTGCGGAGTTTTGTTCGGCAGATATATGCTCATTGTGCCCAGAGAGAGAAATATCTGCCTCTACCTAGGATCGAACTCACGGCCTCCTGATTGTGAGGCGAGAGCTCCACCTCTAGGCCACCGCACCACCCTTGCCTATTAATCAAGATGATCTCTGCAAAAGGCAAAAAGAGACTTAACCGAGGGGCGGGGGGGGGGAAGGATCTCCTGCTTACCAGCTGTTTCGGACGATGTCATAAATCCAGAAGGAATTCCGAACGTTTTCTTCCCGTTTTTCCTTGTCTTTACTCAGTCCAGACAGCACATGGATCTCGTTCAGTTCCGGGTCAATGGTAGCTCTTTGGGTGAAGCCGGTCATTGGAACTACGGATGAAGGAGAGCAAACTTACATTTCTCCGAAAAAATAAAAAGGGACCGCTAGATGGCAGATCCATCACAATAAAAGGGACCGCTAGATGGCGGATCCATCACAGAATCCGGAGGTGCTGAGCCAAGTTTGTCTTCTTGCAGCTTCACGGATGTTAGCTCCCACATGGTCATTAAAAGCAAATTGGTGGAAAAGTGGACATTAATGCTGGTTTTAAATCCTGCCCATTCGATACGCTCGCTCTTAAAATGAAGCGAAATGACAGGGAGATGCCAAGCTGGCTCCAGGGAGGAGGAATCAGTGCAGATCTAAAGGGATCCATAGGCAGGCACCACAATAGCAGGAGGGGAATATGTTTTACACAAAAAGTTAACATTGGATAGGCACAAATATGTGTTTTTGAGGGGCGGGGGGGGGGTTGTGTAGAGACCACTAACAGTCAAGAGATGTCCAATTTGAGCCATGGAGTTTTTGTTCCTTTTCAACCCGGCCTCATTTCAACCTATCTTGGCTCTACTATCCCTGGCATGAGAAGAGGGAAATGAGTGATTGACAGCATTGTTCCCTGGAGGACCAGATGTTCACCATGAGAGGCCACAGCTCCATAATCAATCAAACAATGAATCTCTCCCTCTCTCTTTCTCTCTTCCTCTCTCTCCCTCTCCCTCTGTGTGTGTCTCTCTCCCTCTCCACCTCTCTCATTTTCCCTCCCTTTCTCTCCCCCCTCTCCTCCTCCCCTACTTCCTATCTCTCTCTCTCTCTCCCTCCCTCTCTTTTTGTGTCTCTCTCCCTCCCTCTCTCTCTCTTCTGTCTCTCATTTGATGGACCACATGTTCACCTAGATAGGCCACAGCTCCGTAATCAATTGAAAATGAATCTCTCTCTCTCCCTCCCTCCCTGTCTAACCGTTCCTCCCTCTCTTTGTCTCTCCCTCTCCGTCTCTCCCTCTCCCTCTCTCTCCCTCCCTCTCTCCCTCCCTCCTTCCATCTCTCCCTCCCTTTGTCTCCCTCCCTCCCTCCCTGTCTCTCCCTCTCCCTCTCCCTCCGTCTCTCCCTCCCTCCCTTTGTCTCCCTCCCTCCCTGTCTCTCCCTCTCCCTCTCCCTGTCTCTCCCTCCCTCCATCTCTCCTTCCCTCTCTCTCCCTCCCTCCTTCCATCTCTCCCTCCATCTTTGTCTCTCCCTCCCTCCATCTGTGTCTCTCCCTTCTTCTCTCCTTCCCTCCCTCCATCTCTCCCTCTCCCTCCGTGTCTCTCCCTCCCTCCGTGTCTGTCCCTCCCTCCCTGTCCCTCCTTCCCTCCCTCTTTGTCTCTCTCCCTCCCTTTGTTTCTCTCTCCCTCCGTCTCTCCCTCTTTGTCCCTCCCTCCCTGTCCCTCCCTCCCTCCCTCTTTGTCTCTCTCTCCCTCCCTCTTTGTCTCTCTCTCCCTCCCTCCGTGTCTCTCTCTCTGTGTCTCTCCCTCCCTCCGTCTCTCCCTCCCTTTGTCTCTCTCCCCCTCTTTGTCTCTCCCTCCCTCCCTCTCTGTGTCTCTCCCTCCCTCCCTCTGTGTCTCTCCCTCCCTCCCTCCCTCCCTCCCTATCTCTTTCTCCCTCCCTCCCTCTCTCTCTCCCTCCCTCCTCCCCCTCTCTCTCTCTCGTTGACTATTCCATTTCACATACAGGTATTTCTCGACTTTTTTTTTTTAATTTGATTTATATGCCACCCTTCTCCGGAGACTCAGGGCGGCTTACAATGCATTAAGCAATAGCCTTCATCCTTTTGTATATTTTATACAAAGTCAGCTTATTGCCCCCACAAACTGGGTCCTCAATTTATCTACCTTAGAAAGGATGGAAGGCTGAGTCAACCTTGAGCCTGGCGAGATTCGAACTTACTAATTGCAGACAGCTGGAGTTAAATTACAGTGCTTCTGTCTGCTGAGCTATTCAGGCTCCTTACTTACTTCTGGGATTTGAATGATTGGAGACCCCTGGACTAGAAGACCCCCTTCCAGCCCCACAATTCTAGGACTCTAAAATGCGGGGAAGCCGCTCATCCTAACACTCCCACGGTGGGAATTTAAAGCAAGAATTTGGCGAGAATTCCTTTGTGAGGAACGCTCAGGTGGCCGTCGAAGGGACCTGCCGAAAAACCCACCACCCACCCACCCACCCCGCACCCCACCCCTGGAGCCCGTTTCTCCACAAGCAGCCGCCTGGATGGCCGCAAGAGGAAGGGCCGAAGACCTCACATTAATCCCCATCAACGCGTAATCAAATAATTGACTGTTCTGATGTTTACAGGGCAGATCCTGCTCCCGTTTCCCACAGCAACCGGCCTTTCGGCTGGCATGTGTAACTGGCATGTGATCTGGCCGCGGCGGCTCTGTTTTCCTCTCTTCTCCTCCTGGATCGTTTTACAGTTTTGGGGGTGGAGGTGGAGATTGGGGAGACGAGAGGAACAGCAATCTGTGCCTCGTATCCGGTCAAAGTTGTTTGGGGGTTCAGAGGCGGGAGGATGCAAATTCCTCCAGTACCCACTCCTGTGCCAGCTCCCCCAGCCTAAATTTCTCTCTCTCTCTCTCTCTCTCTCTCTCTCCCTCTCCTCTTTCTCTCTCTTTCTTTCTTTTCTTCTTCTCTTCCTTCTCTCTCCCTCTCTCCTCTCTGTCCCTCTCCCCCATCTCTCCTCCTCCTTTTCCTTCTCTCTCCACCTCTCCTCTCTCCCTCTCCTCCCTCTCTTTCTTCTTTCTCCTCTTCCTTCTCTCTCTCCCCATCTCCCCATCTCCTCCTCCTTCTCTCTCTTCTTCCTTCTCTCGCTCTCTCCCCCTCCTCTTCTTTCTCTCTCCCCCTCTCCTCCCCCTCTTTTCTCCTCTTCCTTCTCTCTCTCTCCCCATCCCTCCTCCTCCTTTTCCTTCTCTCTTTTTTTCTCCTCTTCCTTCTCTCGCTCTCTCCCCCCCTCTCTCTCCTCCTTTTCCCTCTCTCCCCCTCTCTTCTCTCTCTCTCTCCTCCATCTGTCTCTCTTTCTTCTTCTTTCTTCTGTTCCTTCTCTCTCTCTCCCCATCTCTCCTCCTCCTCCTCCTTCTTTTACTTCTCTTTCTTCTTCTTCTTTCTCTTCCTTCTCTCTCGCTCCCCCTC
This sequence comes from Arizona elegans, assembly GCA_022577455.1. Taxonomy (NCBI): domain Eukaryota; kingdom Metazoa; phylum Chordata; class Lepidosauria; order Squamata; family Colubridae; genus Arizona; species Arizona elegans. The sequence continues at coordinate 86,739,193 of JAKOOJ010000007.1, read as the reverse complement.
TCTCTCTATATATATATATACATCTCCTCCTCCTCCTCCTCCTCCCTCTCACACACACACAAACACCGGACATCCCTTCCAAATTCATATGCTGAGGACAGTCTAGCGCTATCTCGATCTTGCTAATCGAGGGGTTTTTTCCCCCCCCTCCAAGCTTGATCCAAACTCTAAAGGGAGGGGGGAGGAGGAGGAGAAGGGGGAACGACAACACACACCACGGTGTGACTAAGCAATTTTCGACAGCACAAACACCGGAGGCAGCATGAGCCAGGGAAAAAGCTATGTGTGACTCAGATGTTCGGGGAGGAAAAACAAAAACACAAATGTTCGGCCTGGCGTTTCGTTTAGATTTGCTGCCTCCTGAACACAAGAGGTGTAAAAGAGAGAGAGAGAGAGAGACACACACACAAACACCATGAAATTATTTTACATAAGAAGGGCAGAGAGGAAGACTACAGGTAGTCCTGGACTTACAATCATTACTTTGGTGACCATCTGAAGTTACAATGGTGCTGATAACCATGACCCCCTTTTCACGTGTACGACTGTGGCAGCATTCCCTGCGGCCACGGGATCAAACTCCAGAGGCTTGGCAACTGGTGTGTACTTCTGACGGTTGCGGTGAGAGAGGAGCCCTCCTTTCAACCCTGAGCTTGCAAAATATTCTCCTTTACATTAGCATTTTCAAATTGCCACAACTCCCTTGCCAGACAGACAGATTCCAAGGAAAGGAATCCTACCCGACGGGATCTTGAAAATCAGATTACCCTAATCTCTCAAATTTGGTGGCCCGGAGTTTGTAACCGTCTTCTCTTCCCCCACGAGAATGAGACAACGGTGTGCGGCGGAAGCCAAAAAAGCCAATGCAATCCTAAATTGCATGAACAGAGGGATGCAATCAAGATCAAGGGAGTTACTAATACCACTCTGTAAAGCCTTAGTAAGACCACACCTAGAGTGCTGCATCCAGTTTTGGTCACCACACTATAAAAAAGATGTGGAGACTCTGGAAAGAGTGTAGAGAAGAGCAACCAAGACGATTAGGGGACCGGAGGCTAAAACATAAGAAGACCGGTTGCAGGAACTGGGCATGGCTAGTCTAGTGAAGAGAAGGACCAGGGGAGACAGGATAGCAGTCTTCCAATATTTGAGCGGCTGCCACAGAGAGGAGGAAGGTGGTCAACCTATTTTCCAAGGCACCTGAAGGCCAGACAAGGAATAAAGGATGGAAACCGATCAAGGAGAGATTTAACCTAGAAATAGGGAGAAAATTTCTGAGAGTGAGGACTATCAATCTGTGGAACAGAAGTTGCCTTCGGAGGTTGTGGAAGCTTCATCCCTGGAGGCTTTCAAGAAGAGACTGGAAAGCCATTTGTCAGAAATGGTGTAGGGCAGGGGTGGGCAATTGTGGCTGTTTTACAATCTGTGGGCTTCAACTCCCAGAATTCCTGAGACAGCTTGGCTGTCTCAGGAATTCTGGGAGTTGAAGTCCACAGGTTGTAAAACAGCCACAACTGCCCACTCCTGGTATAGGGTCTGCTTGGGTGGGGGGATGGACTAGATGACCTACAAGGTCCCTCCCAACTCTGTTAATCTGTTGTAATGATTCAAATATATTAAGTTACAACCCGTTCACTTAAGGGCCATTCAAAGTTCCAGTGTCACGGACAAAGAGTGACTTATGAACGTGTTTTCCACATTTACACTCATGGCAGCACCACCCCCCCCCACTGTCACGTGATCAACATTTAAATGCTTGGCAACCAGCATGCATTTCAAGATGGTTGTCATATCCTGGGGTCATGTGATCACCATTTGCAAGATTCCCAGGTGAGAAGTCAATATGGGCGGGGGGGGGGGAGAGAAGCCGGATTTGCTTAATAATCATGTGATTCACTTAATTGCAGTTATTCACTGAACACCCATGGCAAAAAACAAAACAAACCTGTCACAGTGATTTGGGCCAATCACCAGGAGACGAGGAGTTATAGTCCCGCCTTAGCCCTCAAAACCAGCTGGGTGATTTTAGAGACAATCCCTAGAAGATACTGAGTTCTAGGCTCGCCTTAGCCATCAAAAGTCAATTTTTGGGCCAATCAGCAGGAGACACTGAGTTCTAGTCCCGCCTTAGCTATCAAAAGTCATTTTTTGGGCCAATCAGCAGGAGACACTGAGTTCTACTCCCGCCTTAGCCATCAAAAGTCGATTTTGGGGCCAATCAGCAGGAGACACTGAGTTCTAGTCCCGCCTTAGCCATCAAAAGTCAATTTTTGGGCCAATCATCAGGAGACAATGAGTTCTAGTCCCATCTTAGCCTGACTTTGAGCCCCCCCCTCTCTTCCCCCCCCCAAACTTACCTCACAGGGTTGTTGTGGGGAAAATAGGAGGAGGAAGGACGGAGAATTAGGTTATGGTCAACAAATGATTTATAAAAAATAATAAAAGGCGAGATTTTAAAAAAAAAACCCTAAAGTAAAGCATTTACAGCAGAACGGAGCTCAAAGCAAAACGCCTGACCATCGTTTTTAGTCACAGTCTCGTAAAAACTTGTATATAGGATTTTTTTTAATGAGTTTTTTTTTTTTAAAGAAATATTTGGCAAGATGCTTTAGACAAAACACCCACCAGCCCTAGCTAGCAATGCCGAATGTGAAGGACAGTGGAAGCTACAATCCAAAACCAATATTATAAGTCTCTTTTTATTATTTTCTTCAGTGGAATAAAATGTATTGGCGGAGGCAGAAGATTATATTCTGCTTCCCCCCGAGGGCCAGGGTGTCAGAAATGGATGCTGAATATGGACACCGCCCTTCTTAAACGGCATGACATAATCATGCAAAATTGGCCTTCAAACCAAAGCGATTTTGCATCACTGCGTGCTCTGCCAAGGCAACTGAAAACAGGAAAACACCAGAGTCCAATGTTTACATATAAAACAGAAAGTGTTGCCAGGAAAAGGGAGGGAGGGAGAAGTGGGAGATGAGAGGCAAAGAGAGAGGGAGGGAGGGAGAGGGGAAGGAGGAAAAGGGGAGAGAAAGGGGAGAGGGAGGGGAAGGAAAGGAGGGAGAGGGGAAGAGAGAGGGGGGAGAGGGAGGGAGAAGGAAGAGAGGGAGAAAAAGAGGGGGGAAGGAGAAAGGGAGGGAGAGGGAAGAGTGAGATGGAGAGAGAGGGAGGGCGATGGAGAAGGAAGAGAGGCAGAGAGGGGGAGAGAGGGGGAAGACTGAGAGGGGAAGGGAGGAGAGGCAGAGGGGGAGAGAAAGAGGGGAGCGGGAGGGAGAAGGAGAGGGAGGGAGGAGAGGGAGGGGAAGAGAGAAGGAGGGGAGGGAGGGAGAGAGAAAGAGAGGGGAGAGGGAGAACAGGGAGGGTGAAGGAGGGAGGAGGAAGAGAGGCAAAGAGGGAGGACAGGGGGAGAGAGGGGGAAGACGGAGAGGGAGGAGGAGAGGGAGAGGAAGGGGAAGAGAGGGAGGGAGAGGAAGAAAGAGAGAGGGGAGAGGGAGGGAGGAGAGGGAGGCGGAAGGGAGAGAGGAAGGGAAAAGGAGAAGGGAGGGGTAACAGGTAGAGAGAGGGAGGGAGGGTGAGGGAGGGAGGGAGGAGAAGGAACAGAGGCAGAGAGGGAGAAAGAGAGAGAGAGAGAGAGAACAGCACTTAATTTCCCAACAAATTTAGTCCACAGCTGCTTTTATACAAAGATGCTGTCAGAAAGCTGCTATTTTTACTAACTCACTCATAAAAATTGCTAGGTACATTGCCACCCACGTTCTTGGTGCCAGTAGAAAAAAGGAAAAGGAAAAGGAAAAGGAAAGAAAACTTTAAATATCTTAAATGTTTTGCCTTTTGGCAACAGGTGGGGAAGGCACGTTAGCCTGAAAACTCAGCGGTTAAACAGAGGCCCAAAGCTATGAAATCCTTCAAAAAGGAGCATTTTCCCTCCTTCAAATAGGTACACGCGTGGTTGAGGGACAGAGAGCTTGAGAGAAAATTTGGAATTTCATTATTAACAGGTGTTGATAATGGCGAGAATTTTATCCCCAGGTAGTCCTCGGCTGACAAGAGTTCATTTAGTGACTGTTCAGACATACAACGACATGTATTTACGACGGCTGCAGCATCCAGAAGTCATGCAATCCTTATTTGTGACCTTCCCAGCCGACTTCCCCCACAAGGAGAGTCAATGGGGGGAAAGCTGGATTTGCTTAATGACCATCTGATCTGCATAACGACCCACCCACCCCCACTCCAAAAAAAAAAAAAGGTTGTAAAATTGTGTGCGACTCACTTAACCAATTGCCTTGCTTAGCGACAGAAATGTCGGTCCCGCCCAATTCTGGTCATGAGGACTAGCCCTATCAACCGGTCAAATTCACCCAATTAAAAGATTTTGGTTGTCCTGAGCTGACTGGCAGAAAAGCCTTCTGCTCCAAATACAGCTGGGTGCATTGAGAAAGGAAGGAAGGAAGGAAGGAAGGAAGGAAGGAAAGGAAGGAAGGAATCGAGTCTTCATGCAACCAAATGCTGAGTCAAAGAGCCCAACAGGCTGTTCTTAAGCACCTGTTTCCAGGAAGCAGGAGACAAACGGAAAGACAGAGTTCAGCCTGCAGCTTTCATTCAAGTCTCCTCTACCTCTGAACATAGACCTTTCATGTAACAACAGGAGGTAGAACTTTCCTTTCTTTCTTTCTTTCTTTCTTTCCTTCCTTCCTTCTCCCCTTTTCTTTTTTCTCTTTCCCCTTCCTTTTCTTCCTCACACCCTTTTCTTTCCTTCCCTCCCTCTCCCTTTTTCTTTTCCTCGTTTCCCTTATCTTCCTTCCTTCCTCACACCCTCTTCCTTCTTTTTTTTTTTTTAATTTTTTTTTAATTTGATTTATATGCCGCCCTTCTCTGGAGACTCAGGGTGGCTTACAATGCGTTAAGCAATAGCCTTCATACTTTTGTATATTTATACAAAGTCAGCTTATTGCCCCCACAAACTGGGTCCTCAATTTACCTACCTTAGAAAGGATGGAAGGCTGAGTCAATCTTGAGCCTGGCAAGATTCAAACTTACTTTTTAATTGCAGACAGCTGGTGTTAAATTACAGTGCCTTGTCTGCACAGCTATCCAGGCTGCTTCCCTCTCCCTTCCTCACACGCTCTCTTCCTTCCTCCCTTCCTTCCTCATACCATCTTTTCCTTCCTTCCTTCCTTTCCTTCCTCCCTCTTCTTTCCTTCCTTCCTTCTCTCCCTCCCTCCCTTACACCCTCTTTTCCTTCCTTCTTTCCTTCCCTCCTTCCTTCTCTCCCTTCCTCACGCCCTCTCTTTTCCTTCCTTCCTTCCCTCCCTTTCCTTCCTCCCTCTTTTCTTTCCTTCCTTCCTTCCCTCTCTCCCTCCCTCCCTCCCTCCCCATCTCCCAGAATCTCCAACTGGTTGGGGGCAACTGGGAAATAAATGAATTCCAGACGGTGCCAAATTGGGGAAGGCTGTCTCCTCCTGCTCTTTCACCAATCCATCTCCTCTCTTTTTCAGGACCAGACTCTGAAGGTGTTCCTTCATCCAATGCGTGGGGTTGAAGAAGAGGAAGGGAGGAGAAGACCTGTCTGTTTTCCGTCAAACTTCAAAAGGGGGGGCTACTGCAACGGAAGCCTCCTCAGGGCTCGGGGCTTTCAAAATAGAATTGAGTTTTTTGTTCTTCCTGGCTATAAGAAAAGACTCGCTCTAACATCTCCCTGCGCAAACAAGGGAAATAAATGTTCAGAGCTGTTTATTTACTTGCCACAGACACACAAGGACGGTCAACGGGAAATTTTCTATTCATTCATGATTTCTACATGAGTCATTTGCTTACAAAGAACGCTATTCAGCCTAACAGCTTTTTTTTCTTCTGCTTCTTCTTTTCTTTCTTTCTTCCTTTTTTTTTTAAAAAAAAAGGTGGCTAATTATGTCTTTTCTCTTTTGTCCAAATCCAAGGCAGCAACTAATATGTTTGGCCCGGAGGATCCTGGCTGGGTCACAAGGACGGATCTGTTTTCTTCAAGAAATGAACTCATCGCAGGTGGCCACTATGGAAGCAAACCAGCATTGGTTTCTCTCTCCTTGCAGACTGAGGTTACGTAGCTGCAGCCTCTTCATTCAGAAAACCAAGTTCCCCCAAAATAGGAGCCTTCGGATGAACTTAAGGCCAGAATTCTCATCCTCTTTGACTTCTGGCCGCCGAAGATGGATTTGTAATATTTCAAAAGCTCTGGAGGATGTCCCACTGCGAAAGGCTTCAATAAAGCTTTAGCAAGTACAGGCCAGTCCTTGACTTACAGCTGTTTAGGGACCGTTCGAAGTTGCAACGGCCCCTGAAAGAAGTTATGACCGTTTTTCACACTTACAACCGTTGCATCATTCCCCCACGGTCACGTGATCAAAATTCAGGAGGCTTGGCAACCGACTAAGATTTGCGACAGTCGCGGGGACCACCTTTTGCGAACGTCGGACAAGCAAAACTCCAGGGGGGCAGCCGGATTCACTTAACAACCAGGTTGCTAACGTAACCTCAGCAGTGATTCACTTAATCACTGCGGCAAGACAAGTCGTCGAATGGGGAGCGAAGCTGACTTAGTAACTGTCTCACTTATCAACAGGAATCTTGGGCTCAATTGTGGAATCATCTGTACTTGCGCTAAAAAAAATGCGATGATTTCATTTTATAGGAGAAAATGCTGGGGTCTGTAGCAGGGGTGAAATGATCCCGGTTCGGACCGGATTGCCCGATCCGGTAACGATGGAGGCGGGTGGTTCGGAGAACCGGTAGCAAAAATCCCTGCGCCCCACCCCCACCCCCCTGCCCAGCTGAGCCGCGTGATCATCAGAGGCTTTTTTTAAAAAAAAATTAAAAGCATTTTTTCTACAACCTGTTCGGCCGAAAAAATGCTTTTAAAAGTTAAAAAAAAAGCCTCTGATGATTGTGCGGCTCAGCTGGGATCATCAAAGGCTTTTAAAAGCCTCTGACTATCCAAGCTGAGTTGCCTGACCGGCAGAGGCTTTTTTTCTTTTATTGAAAAGTTTTTACAAACATTTTAACCAAGTTTTGAGCCCCACCTCCCTCCCTATTACCTCTCCCTCCCCTCTCCCTTCTCCCCCCCACCCCGACTTCCCAGAGCAAAATACAGGGTATTTCATTTAGCAATCTTAATCTAACATATGCTAACTATCTATAAACTCTTTTCATCCCTTTTTCACTTTAACTCCCTATTGACATAGCTAAGTAATAACATATCTTCTTAAATCCAAATATTCATTCATATACTATTTGAAACTTTTTAGTCCCATATTTGTTTTGAATATAATCAATCCATAGGCTGATCAGGTAACTCAGCTGGGATCATCAGAGCCTTTTGAAAGCATTTTTTTTACAACTTCTTCGCCGAAGAGGTTGTAGAAAAAATGGTTTTAAAAGTTAAAAAAAAAATTGGCCATGCCCACCCAATCACATTACCCCCACCACCACCAAGCCACGCCCACAGAACCGGTAGTAACAAATTTTAGATTTCATCACTGGTCTGTAGATAGCCAGGTCTACATGCATACAGAGAATAAATTTCTGATTTTATTTAAACTATGTAAGGAAAACATAGGAACGTTTGCCAAAGTTTCAAAAAAAAAAAAAAAAGGCAATAACAACAACAACATTCCGATGGCTCTTCTCAATTTTAGGTAGCAGATGTTTCTGCTCCGTCAAAATTTATCGTGTGCATTTTGGGAGGCTTCGCTTTCCAAAACAAGACAGCCGGTTCCAAAGCACAGCTGGAACCGCTGGAATAACACAAACAAAGCTGCTACAATATTTCTTTTTAATGGACCTGAGAGTGAAGATTCCCTTGATCAAAACAAGCCTTTTTTTTTTCCTTCTTCGAATTCGGTCCTATTTCAAAAGATTGCTATACACCAGGAACGGGAAAGTATGGCCCCTTTGCCATTTCAGAATTCGGAATAACAGAGTTGGAAGGGAGCTTGGAGGTCTTCTAGTCCAACCCCGTGCTCAGACAGGAAACCCTATACCAGTAAGCGTGCCAGGAAGGGGGGGGAGGGTCGCACGCACGTGTGCCCACATCCATAATTCTATGGGCTCTGTGCATGCATGTATGAAACCCCCCCCCCTCTGTCCCCACTCCTGGCACGCGATGGCTCTCTCTCCCCAGGCAAATGGGCCATTTCTGGCCTCCGGAGGGGCTCTGGGGGGGGAGGCTGTTTTCGCCCTCCCCAGGCTCCTAGAAAGGTTCTGGAGGCTGGGGAGAGGAAAAAATGGCCCTTCTCCACCACCCCCCGAGGCCCTCGGAAGGCAGAAAACAGGCTGTTTCCCTACTTCCCTACGGCGCGCACATACACTCTGGAGCTGAGCTCACGTGCCCACCGATATGGCTAGGCGTGCCACCTGTGGCACGCGTGCCATAGGTTCGCCATCATGGCCCTATACCATTTCAGAAACTTGTCCAATCTCTTCTTTAAAACTTCCAGTATTAGAGCATCCACCACTTCTGGAAGCAGGTGGTTCCACTGGTTAATTGTTCTCACTGTCAGGAAATTTCTCCTTAGTTCTAAGTTGCTTCTCTCCTTGATTAGTTTCCACCCTTTGCTTCTTGTTCTGCCCTCAGGTGCTTTGGAGAATAGCTTGACTTCCTCTTCTTTGGGGCAGCCCCTGAGGTATTGGAATACAGGTAGTCCTCGACTTACAACCACAATTGAGCCCAGAATGTATGCTGTTAAGCAAAACGTTTGTTCAGTGAGTTTTGCTCCATTTTACGACTTTTCTTGCCACTTTAAGACGTTAAGTTAGTAACACAGTTGTTAAATGAATCTGGTTTTCCCACTGACTTTGCTTGTCTGAAGGTCGTGAAAGGTGTTCCTATGACTCCGGGATCTTGCAACCGTCATAAATGTGTGAGTTAATCGCCAAATGTCTGGATGTTGATCGTGTGACCATCCAATGCTGCAACGGTTGTAAGTGTGAAAAACGGTCGTAAGTCACGTTTTTCAGTGCCGTGGTAACTTTGAATGGTCACTAAGTGAACTGTTGTAAGTCAAGAACCACCTGTACTGCTATATCACCCTGAATCCTTCTTTCAATTAAACTAGACCACGGATCAGCAACCTGTGGCTCTGGAGCCACATGTGGCTCTTTTCACCCTTCTGCTGTGGCTCCCTTTCACTCAATATATGCATCACAACCGCCAATGCGCGACACCCGCCGGCACGTGATTTATTGAGCTTTTCAACCCCCGGTAGGCCAACCATGGATAAATCCAAGAAAAGAAAAGTTTCAGAAGAAAACAGAATGTTTAATTTAACTACATATGCTAGTTTTGTGGCCGCTCAAGAAACAGTCAGGCATGGGAAGGGTTTTGTGACTCCCGGTGTTTTCTTTTCTGTGGGAAACGGGTCCAAAGGGCTCTTTGAGTGTTTAAGGTCGCAGACCCCTGGACTAAACACACCCAATTCCAGCAACGGTTCTTTATATGTTTTAGCCTCCAGTCCCCCTAATCATCTTTGTTGCTCTTTGCCCATCTTTGGACTTCTCTGAAATCTGTTGGACTTCAAATCCCAGCATTCCCTGACCCAGCCTGTCAACCCAAGTGCAGCCTTACCCATCCCGGAATCCTTTTTGGTGCCATCTGAGATGATATCCACGTGGTCGCTGTCTACGTCGTAACTGAAAAAATCGTTCAAGTACGTTTTCGACCTTTGTCCGCCAAACATATACAAGCAACGGTTTTTCTAAAAGGGAGGGGAAAAGAAAAGATATGCAGAGTTGTTAGGTGTGGTCTAGGCCAGCGGTCACCAACTGGTGGTCCGTGAGAAAATGGTGGTGGGTCCGCAGAAAAATTATTTGCATTTTTTATATTGCACTAAATCAGGGGTCCTCAAACTACGGCCCATGGGCTGCTTACGTGCAATGAATGTTTGTGTTGCTGCAAAGAGTCTCCCCTTTTGGGGTCTTCTTCTGTGGGTAGGAGGGGGGCAGAAATTCCAATTTGGGGTCTGCTTCGGCCTCCTGGTTGAGGGGCTTTGGGCGAAGGCTGGAGGGAAGTGCTGCTGGTGGTGAAGAGCCCGAGGGCCTCGTTCCAGTGGGACTGCATCATGGCCTGGAACTGGCTGACCATCTCAGCCCGCTGAGCCTCCAGCATCGGTACCTGGCCTTGCACTCCCGCAGGTTTTCCCTCTGCTTGGAAAGCCTATGCTCCTAGTCCTCAGTGAGGTGCTTCTGCTGAGCCTCCTTCTCGGTCAGATCCAATTTGAGCTGAGCCAACTCTTTCTCATGGTGGCTGCTTAGCTCCAACAACTGCTTCCTGTTGGGGCCCTAAGGAGCCCGGGTGGGGAGGAGAGGAGTGGATGGGAGGAGAGGGGCAAATAGAGGCCGGTGAGGCGCTCCTCAATGTGAGTGACATCGAGTTGACCACGCCTACCCAGTCACATGGCCACCTAGCCACGCCCACCCAGCCGGTCATTAGGCAGATCTTATTAGTGGTCCATGGGATTTAAAATTATGAATTTAGTGGTCCCTGAGATCCGAAAGGTTGGTGACCCCTGGTCTAGACCAGGGGTCTCCAACCTTGGCAACTTTAAGCCTGGTGGACTTTAACTCCCAGAATTCCCCAGCCAGCTTTGCCAGGAGTTGAAGCCCGCCAGGCTTAAAGTTCTCAAGGTTGGAGACCCCTGATCTAGAATACAGGTAAATCATAGTTTGTTCCAAGTTCCAACATCACCGACGAAAGGGACTTAGGACCATTTTTCACACTTGCGACCCTTATAGCATTTCCCCCATGATCAGGTGATTAAAATCCAGACCCTTGGCAACTGACTTATATTTATGCCTGCTGTTGCATCATGGGATCACGTGATCCCCCTTTTGCGACCATCTGACAAGGCAAGTCAATGAGGAAGCCAGATTTCACTTAACGACGGTCTTACTAACTTAACGAGCACAGTGATTCACTTAACAACGGTGACAAGGAAGGTCGTAAAATGGGAGCAAAACTCAGTTAACAAATGTCTCACTTAGCAACGTTAAGTTTGGGTCGGTCACCGGTACCAGAGATTTATGTTAATATCTAACATCATGGATATTAGTTAATATCTCCTTGGAGTTAGATAAGGATCAATGGAATTCAAGAAGAGTTGGACTCAGTTCGATGATGACTACTTAGGGATTCTAAGCTGATCCCCCTCTTAATTCCGCCTCCCAGGTGCCTACAACTCCCTGTATAAAATTTTAATAGATTAACACACAGGCCAAAATAATATAAACTTAAGCAATCCCACAGTGGGCTGGTCCTTACTGAATGGAATAACATGCAGTGTCCTATTCTGGATTGGACGTCTTCGGGGCCAGCATTACACGAATCTTCTCGCAATAGTTTCCATATCCGGCATTGACAGTCAAAAGCAAAGAGGCCACTGAATTGTGGTTCACTGGCCCGGCTGTCGTCGACACTGCCGTTGCATGTCAAAATCCTTCCCCCGAAGGTGTAGATCATGTGTTTCTCTGAATCCATGCACATCTGCAACAAATGGAAGGCATTTTTATTAAAAATACGGCTTGATATCATGAAAAACAAGACTGTTTTTTTAAAAACCGTCAAAACCTTGTTATTCCGCCAGGCTGGGCTATCAAGGTAAAGATTTTAATTGGGTTTTATAATGGGATTTTAAATTTGGGGTTTTAAATTGAGCCTATCATTTAATAATTTTAATTTATTTTAAATTCTGTCTGTCTTTGTGCTTTTAACCAGGCTGTACACCGCCCTGAGTCCTTCGGGAGAAGGGCGGTATAGAAATTAAATAAATAAATAAATAAATGAATGAATGAATGAATGAATAAATAAATAAACAAATAAAGTATATATTACGCTTTAAATAAGCAGTGTCCAACTTTGGCAACTTTTAAGACTTGTACACTTCAACTCCCAGAATTCCCCAGCCAGCATGACTGGCTGGGGAATTCTGCGAGTTGAAGTCCACAGGTCTTAAAGTTGCCACGGTTGGACACCCCTGCTTTAAATGTTCCATGAATTAAACCCTAATAACTGGCTGAGGAATTCTGGGAATTGAAGTCCACACATCTTAAAGTTGCCAAGGTCGAGAAACACGGGTGTGTGTGTGTGTGTGTGTGTGTGTGTATATATATATATATATATATATATATATATATATATATATATATATATATATATATATATATATATATATATATTACTCTTTTTTCCCATCTGTTTTTCTACCTACATTAACGCACACATACACTAACTTCTCTCTGCACATTTTTTTCTTTCTTTATATCCTCTGACCTTTTTTCACTCTGTTCAAAAGGTCTTTTTACAGTTTCCTCTCTTCAGCCCTCTCTATTTTGACTTCTCCACCTTATTTTCTCCCAGGGACGTCAATCTGATTTAAATCTGTTAGCCAAAAAGAAAAAGAAAAAGTGATCTGGGTAGATTTCTGAGAAAGCAAGGAAGAAAAAAAGGGAACTTGGTGGAAGACCAAATTACTACCCTCATTCACTCTTTTGCTGGATGGAAACTGTTAATTCTTTCTATTAAAAAAAACCTGCCCACTGTGATTTAAAAAAAAAACCCAATTATATCACAAATAAAGGCAATTTTCCCACTGATTCCACCCTCCCGTTTTTTCCCTTTCCTGTTGGGTTCTTCTACTTCTGATTCTACACTAGATCAAAGCAGGGGTGAAATCTAAAATTTGTTACTACCAGTTCTGTGGACGTGGCTTGGTGGGATAATGTGACTGGGTGGGCGTGGCCAACTTTTTTTTTTTTAACTTTTAAAAGCATTTTTTCTACAGCCTCTTCGGCCGAAGAGGTTGCAGAAAAAATGCTTTTAAAAGCCTCTGATGATCCCAGCTGAACCGTGCGATCATCAGAGGCTTTTTTTTTACTTTTAAAAGCATTTTTTCAGCTGAAGAAACTAAAACTGAAAGTGAAACTCCTCTCCTCTGCTTGTGTTTTGCTTGTGTTGGAAAACCTGCTTTTGGTATTGTATATTTACTTTATATTATATATAGAGAGAAGTTATTGAATCCTGCTGAACCAGTTACTTGTGTGTGCTTTCTGGATGTGATTGCTGCTGCAAACTCTGACAGTCCTTGCAGCAAATAACGAAGGTCAGCGTCAGCACATTATTGCAGCCTGATTCAGCAAGAGCAGCTGATTGGTGGGTGGACTGGCCTCCCGGAATACCCCCAATCAGCTGTTCCAGGCTGCAGAGATTGCCACAGACCATCATCGCCTCCTTGCCTTGCATTTTTGGCTACATTCGGTGTATAAGACGCACCCAAATTGTCACCTTCTTTGGGGTGGGGAGGGGGAGTGCACCTTATACTCTGAAAAATATGGTAAGTGACTGTCCATTAGGACTCCAGGATCCCACACAATAGCAATAGCACTTAGACTTATGTACTGCTTCACAGTGCTTTACAACTCCCTCTCTTGCTCACAAAGCATCACAACAACCCAGAGGGTTGCAAACCCATCCTTCTGAGTACAAATATGATTAACCCACATTCCAAATGCTCCTAAGCCCCCTAGGGTGTGATTGACAACTGACCTGATGGTCGAACACAAGCTTGGGGCCTCCATCAGCGGCCGTATCTTCGCTCAGCAACATCCAGGTGTTCGTGTCGATGTCGTAGCGATAGAAGTCGCTTTTCAGAGATTTGCTGTTCCTCACAGAGGAATCCAGGTAACGTCCCAAGGTGTAGATCTGCCTTCGCTGGATGTCGATGCACATCTTGTGACAGGACCGAGCAGTCGGACCATTCTGGAAAGAAGAAAGAACGGAAAAACCAGTTCACAAGCCAGTATCGGGACTCCGCAGAACCTGGGATTGAGCTGTCTTCCATCTGTGAAACTCACCGTCACACTTCCGACAGATGGGATCCAAGCTTCAAAAGAAATCCAGTTATTTATTAGGAGCTTCATGTCGGCACGTTCCCAAGTGAAGCCAGCTCTGACCCTATGTAATTTGCACCCCAATTATGACCCTGTTTCCCCCCCCCGCCCCCAGGGTGTGTCATCAATCACATTCGCCAACGGAGAAATTTTGCGGGTTGTAGAGGTCACTCCCCTCCAGCTGCTGTAGGTAATCCTGGCACACAACCTTGAGAGGGATAAGCATGGAATGTGCTTTGGCTGCTGTGCCGTTTCGCCGGTTTCCCATCCCCCCTGGCCTATGGCAACTCGAGAGCAGGCCAGGGATGCTTTGCAAGTTGACACTCACACAGAGAATGTGGGGTTCTTGTAGCATTTGTTATGTGTGATAAACAGAAATATCGTTAATTCCCTCTGGCATTTTTTTTGTTTTTGTTTTTAATAAAGCTGTCGATCGCTCCTGTCAGAAATATTTTCAGATCTTCGGTCAACCTAAAACAGAAGATCATGATGCTGTTTAACGTGAAAGCAATGGTCTCATTCGCCTTCTGTTCTTCCCCATGCAAAGGGAGGAGATTAGAAAACCACAATCATCATCCTCTTTTAACGACCCCATAATCCCTTGTGAGATGGAGTCTGGGCAACTGAACTGGCTGGATGCTCTTCCTGTCACCAATGAAGAGGTTTTTTTCAGCAGATATATTCTCAGTGTGCCCAGAGAGAGAAATATCTGCCTCGACCTAGGATCGAACTCACAGCCTCCTGATTGTGAGGCGACAGCTCCACCTCTAGGCCACCGGTCCACTCATTAGAAAACCTCAATATTGTGTTAAAATTTGCAAGGGGCAGAGCCACTTTGAGGCGCAGAGGTTTTGCCAGAACAAAAAACTCTGATTCACTGAAACTTGATGGAAAACACTGGAAGATTCGCCAAGATTCATCCCTAGGACATTTCTTGACCTGGCCTACTGTCAGATGCCACCTTATGCTTCTTGTGCTTCGCTGCTATGTGGTAACAGACTGCCATGAACTGTGGGTGAAGTGGAATGAAGGGGAGGAATGCTTGGGGAAACGAAAATAAATGCTATTATTCCATCTTCTCGGGATGCTGCCTCAAGGTCACCCAGCTGGAGGAAGAAAGGAGTTGCATACCAAACTATGCTTGGACCGACCGCTATGAAAACATCTTGCCTGCACCTGATTGGTTACACTGGGGTGGACAATGAGAGACAGCTAAGGAAGGGAAGGCTGAACTTAGGGATTTGGGCACGATTTGGGCACGCGATTCTCAGTTCCAGCTTTGCATTTCTGCAATACACTTAACTTCTGATAAAACTACCAAGAGCCTTGGTAGTACAGTGGTTTAATGCACCCTGTTATTAACACAGCTGCCTGCAATTTCTGCAGGTTCGAATCTTACCAGGCTCAAGGTTGACTCAGCCTTCCATCCTTTCTAAGGTAGGTGAAATGAGGACCCAGTTTGTGGGGGCAATAAGCTGACTTTGTATAAATATACAAAAGTATGAAGGCTATTGCTTAGCACATTGTAAGCCGCCCTGAGTCTCCGGAGAAGGGCGGCATATAAATCAAATTAAAATAAATAAAATAAATAAAAATAAAATTACATCTTTCTCAACCGATGGAGCCAAGGATCGTTTCTATTTGGAGGTTTAATCTGTGGCAGGTCTGACACCTACCTACCTTTAGAGGAGGTGATGTTGATGCCTTTGTCAATGCTTGGAAGTAGGCTGTCAGACTCTGGATGAGACAGAATAGGCCAGAAGTGTCAAACCCATGACCCCCAAGCCAGATGAGTCATGTGCTGGCCACGCCCACCCCCATTTTAACGAAGGGGAGGGGGGAAAGTTGTGATACGTTACGTGACGGCACGAGTTTGACACCCCTGGTATAGGCTGAAAGTGAACCCAAATAAGGTAGGATTCCATAAAGCAGTGTTTCTCAACCTTGGTAGCTTGAAGATGGGTGGACTTCAACTCCCAGAATCCCCCAGCCAGCAGTGCTGGCTGGGGGATTCTGGGAGTTGAAGTCCACCCATCTTCAAGCTACCAAGGTTGAGAAACACTGCCATAAAGGGTTCAAGCCAAAGTTCTTACTCAAACACAAATGACCAGCTCAAATGATCTCATCTTGGGCACATTATACAAAAGACCTAGCTTCCTGGAGAAAGCCTAATATAGCCTAATATAAATATTTGAAAATAAATAAATAAATAAATAAATAAATAAATAATATTGGGGAAGGGAAGAGAAGAAGGGCAACAAGAAGCTCAGATCCAGAAAGAGTTTGATAAGACTTCTTAGAATACATTTTTAAAAAGAGAAAAATGAATCTGTGATTTATGGGTTTGAAGACTAGAAAGAGAAGCTTTAGAGAAATGAAATTATGATCTCGCTTTAGAGACGGGGGAGGGGGGGGGCAAAAATAAAAATAAGAATTAATATCCTGGCCATATTATGTTTCTCTAGAGGAGCATTTCTCAACCTTTAATTTAAAACCGGATTCCCTTAATGACCACGATTCACGGGGATTCACTTAAGAATTGTAGCTAAAACGGTCATAAAATGAAGCAGAACTCACTTAACAACTGACCTGCTAAGCAATGGAAATTTGGGGCCTTATTGTAATTGTAAGGTGAGGCCTACCTGTAGTTTCAATATTTCCTGGTTTATTCAGAAGCCATTCCTGTAATATTCACTAGCCTTTCTCCCAGGTAGCCGGAGATACTTTTGGGCCCTTGTACATTATGAAAGTACCGTACTTTTAAGAATATAAGACACACTTCCCCCCACCCCCCAAAAAAAGAGGGTGGAAATGTGTTGCGTCTTAAAGAAAAAATACGGCCATTTTTGGCCTCCCAAAACCCCGCTCCGCGTGTCCTGTTTTTGCCAAAAACAGCCCCGTTTTTCGCAAAAATGGGACATGTAGAGCAGTGGTGGGTTACAAAAATTTTTACTACCGGTTCTGTGGGTGTGGCTTGGTGGGTGTGGCATGGATTGGTGGGCGTGGCAGGGAAAAGATACTGTAAAATCTCCATTCCCACCCCACTCCAAGGGAAGGTTACTGCAAAATCCCCATTTCCTCCCCATCAGCTGGGACTCGGGAGGCAGAGAATAGATGGGGGCGAGGCCAGTCAGAATTTTTACCACCGATTCTCCAAACTACTCAAAATTTCCGCTACCGGTTCTCCAGAACTGGTCAGAACCTGCTGAAACCCACCTCTGGTGCAGAGGATTTCAGAGGCCTGTAGAGAAAGCAATGGGGAGGGGGTTCAGGAGCCAAAAATGGACCTGTTTTTCACAAAAACGGGATGCGCAGAGGGTTTGGGAGGCCTGCAAAGTGCTCCTGAGGGCCGGAGGCACGCGGAGGCCAAAAACTTTTTTTTTTCTTGTTTTCCTCTTCAAAATCTTGGTGCGTCTTCTAGTCCGAAAAATATGGTACTTTGTATTTCAACAAACCCGTTAACATAGAGAAGCAAATGTTCTAAGAATTCACAGATCGTTCTTCTTAATAGCTTGTTCATGAACATTCTTGCCTTTCCCTTTACAGCAATATTGGAAAACATCTGAATTCAGGAAGTTGTTTATCTGCTTTTGACTGCGATCAGTTTGTCTCTGATTTTAATTAAGGCTCA
Organism: Arizona elegans; assembly: GCA_022577455.1. Taxonomy (NCBI): domain Eukaryota; kingdom Metazoa; phylum Chordata; class Lepidosauria; order Squamata; family Colubridae; genus Arizona; species Arizona elegans. The sequence goes on along the minus strand of JAKOOJ010000007.1, from coordinate 86,721,642 downwards.
AAAAAGCAATGACCTTGACATCACCTGCTCTACACAAGTTGTTCAAATAGACTCTACCCACTTGTGTTTGTGAGAGACAGGTACAATTTCTGCTTTGGGGAAAAGAAAATAATCACTGATATACTTTCCACGTTTAAGGTAATGTGTCCTTATTGGGAGGTTTTGTGTTGTTAATAAGGAGCCTGAGTGGCGCAGCAGACTAATGCTACTGTTAAAGGTAGTATTTAGCTTCCAGCTGCCTGCAATTACTGCGAGTTCAATTCTCACCAGGCTCAAGGTTGACTCAGCCTTCCAGATGTCAGCGTCTCACAGCTGGCATAGAGAGGAGAGAGATAAGCCCTGAACTTTTGCCTGCTAAATCCCTTTGAAGCTGGGTCATCGTGGAAATGAAGGGAGGGGGGACATTCCTGTGAAATAACGAGACAAGAAGTCAATAGAGTGACTTGGAAGATAGCCAATGAGAAGCAGAGAATTGGGGATCGGAAAGGGAGGGTTGGAGGGCAAAAGGTCAGTCTTGTCCGCATCGAGTCATGATCCGGTTGCTGTGCTCAAATAAAGAGAAGATTTCCTTAAAGATTGGCAGTTTGGAAATTCATTTATTTTGAGATAGCATCGAAGTCTGACACCATCCTTTCTCAGGTGGGTAAAATGAGGACCCGGTTTGTGGGGGTAATAAGCTGACTTTGTATAAAATATACAAAAGTATGAAGGCTATTGCTTAACGCATTGTAAGCCGCCCTGAGTCTCCGGAGAAGGGCGGCATCTAAAAATAAATAAATAAATAAATAAATAAATAAATAATAACTGCTCGGAGCCTTGTTGAACCCGGAGGTGTATAAACATAACGAATACAGAAAAATGAAGCATGTTTGCTTATGTAACTACAGGTAGCCGTTAAAACCATTCGTTCAGTGACTGTTTGAAGTTACAATGACACAGAAAAATTACTTATGTTTTTCACACTTGCAACCAGAGGTGGTAATCAGCCTGTTTGGACTGGGGTTCAAGAGTACCGGTAGCAAAAATCCCAGGTGGGCCAGCCCCAGCTCTATGCTTTCTTATTTAGGCACTTTTTTGAGGCTGGGCGCATATGCGGATGGCGCGCGTGAGAGCAAAGCGCATGCACAGAAGGCCGGGCACATGCGTGCAGGCTGGGCACATGCACAGACCCGCTCACATATTTGGCGCTGGGCGAACCGATAGGTAAACGATGCGAATCCCACCTCTGCTTACAAACACTGCATCACAAGACCAACATTTGGACGCTTGACGAGTGGCATGTATTTGTGACGGTTGAAGTGTGCCGTGGGGAGGGGGCGGTCATGGGAACACCTTTTGCGACTTCCTGACAAGAAAAGTCAGATTCATGTAACCACCTTTTACTAACTCAACGACTGCAGTAATTCACTTCGCAACGATGGCAAGGCGGATCGCAGAATGGGGCCAAACTCACTTAACGTGTGTGTTTTGCTTAGCAGTAGAAATGTTGGGCACAATCGCAGTCATAAGTCGAGGACTACCTATAAGACACAGTGGGGGTATGGCATTTTTAAGCCTTTAAAACAGGGGTCTCCGACCTTGGCAACTTTAAGACTTGTGAATTTCAACTCCCAGAGTTCCTCAGCCAGAAAAACTTGTGGACTTCAACTCCCAGAATTCCTCAGCCAGAAAAACTTTAAGACTTGTGGACTTCAATTCCTTCCTGGCTGAGGAATTCTGGGAGTTGAAGTCCACAAGTCTTAAAGTTGCCAAGGTTGGAGACCCCTGCTTTAAAACACTTAATAGCACTATTTTTTTTCTACAGTCATCACAGTGAGGCAAGCAAATCTCCCTCTTGCAAACATTGAGGGACATGAAGTTAGGAGAATTGAAGAATTGACTACTCAAGGAAAGTCCATTTAAATCCTTCTCAAATCCTAGACCTTCAGATCCTTGCCGGCTACAGAAAGGATTTAGTTTATAAGGTTTTCTCTGCATAGATATTTGATGAAGCCCAGCACAGTTTGCTGGACCCACCTCTCCCATCGGTTCCAAAACTTCCATTAAATGTTTTTTTTTAAAAAAATAATAATAATTCTTTGCTTCATTCTGTTCTGCCAAAGCATCTTTGTTTATTTTCAGCAATGGAACAGCCAACTTTTCCATCAACTCTTATGAAAACCCCCCGGGGGGGGGGGGGGGGGCAGCAGTAGAGAGGCAAAAAGGGACGTGACTTTGTATTCACTCAAAATGCACGAGAAGGGAGAATGTTAGATGGTCACCTCCGCAGCTTGCACACAAAAACTGTGTTATCTGGGCCAATGCCCAGGGGTGGGTTCTAAAATTTTTTACTACCGGTTCTGTGGGCGTGGCTTATTTTGTGGGCGTGGTTTGATGGTCATGTGACAATTCTTTAGTATTTAGCAGAGGTACTGGTCTACCAAGCTTTTAACTGCTTGCAGAGCTGTACCGGTCTATCCATTTGTTCTTGGAGGCACCGGTCTACCCATTTATTTTCAAAGCACACTGGTCTACCACCACACTGCCTTTTATCACTGATCAGCCCTTTGAAGCCCCACGGCAAGAGTTTAAACAGTTTTTTCCTTCTAGCCGATTAGCTGGGACTCCGGAGGCAGCGAATAGATTGGAGGTGGGGCCAAATAAAAGGTAAAAATAACGCGGGGGGGGGGCGGGAGGACCCAGCTCCCGAACAAAGAGTTTGGTGACGTCATATCATCACCGCTACCAGCTCGGCCGAACCGAGCCGAACCGGGAGGAACCCACCACTGATTACATCAAAACTTGCCTCTTTTTCAGTGTCTCTGGATATACACGTCCACTGGTTTTCCTTCACGCTGTACGCCCAGAAGTCCGCCAGATCTTGCGTCCCGTCCCAGCCGCCGAACAAATAAACGGTTTCTGATCAAAAACATTAGAAAAAAAGATGTTGGTCCATGGAGTCTGAGGCCACCAAAGCTCGGCTGCAAAGACAAAACCTTGGGGTTCCCTCCTCACCCCCAGAAATTCAAAACTGTTTGTTTTAAACCGTTTATATTTGTTTGATATTTCTGGTAAACTCTTAAATGGGGCTTTTGGGTGCACCAGGATTTTTTTTTTTTTTTTAAATGATGATTTGTAAATTGTGAGAGGCTAGATACAGGTGTTGGGATTTTGATCACGTGGGGATGGGGCAATGGCCGTAAGTCTGAAAAACAGTCACAAGTCACTCTTTTAGAGTCACTAAATGAACGGTTGTATGTTGAGGAATACCTATACAAGCCACAGCGCTCTCCGAGATGGGCACAATCTCTTAAGGCCATCCCTAAGGAAAGCTTGAACACCGTGGTGCTAAAAGTTTCCATTTTGTTTATTTTTAAGGAGACTTTGAAGGATTCGATTCCAGGATTTTTATAATGCCTTGGTGAGACAACACTTGGAAAACGGCATCCAGTTTTGGTCACCACAATGTAAAAAAAGATGTGGAGACTCTGGAAAGAGTGCAGAGAAGAGCAACTAAGATGATTAGGGGACTGGAGGCTAAAACATACGATGGACGGTTGCAGGAACTGGGTATGTCTAGTTTAATGAAAAGAAGAACTAGGGGAGACATGATAGCAGTCTTCCAATATTTGAGGGGCTGTGTTAAGAAATTTGCAGAGCAACCCTTGAGTAGCAAGGGTGTGCACATGAAAAGTGATTGAGAGTAGTTAGGAAATAACCCAGCCAACACATAGATACACTGAGTTGTTTTTACTTTCAGGAAATAGTAATAAGGCACAGTCCATTAAACAGTCCAGGACATACACGTATAAAGCAGTAGCTATCAAACTATAGTCCAGGGATAATCCAATAGCAAAGTCTTCTTACCAGTCGTCTTAGTCATACACATTAACAGTTCTTCTATATTTGCAAACAGTAGCAAACGCAGCAAAGATCAGCAAAGAGAATCGAAGAGAAACAAACCAGGTTTCTAGCTCCCTCTTAAGGACATTGGCTACAGAGCTAACCAATCAGAACACAGTATGATGCAATACAGCAATACAGCAGTCTTAAAGCTATATTTATGGTTTATATATTGCCAACCCAACAAGTTAAGTAAAATCATTTCCTAACAGGCTGCCACAAAGAAGAGAGGGTCAGCCTATTCTCCAAAGCACCTGAGGGAAGGACAATAAACCACGGATGGAAACTAATCAAGGAGAGCAGCAACTTAGAACTAAGGAGAAATTTGTTGACAGTTAAGACAATTAATTAGTGGAGTGAGAGTCCCTTGGACTGCAAGGCGATCCAACCGGTCAGTCCTAGAGGAGATCAACCTTGACTGCTCTTTAGAAGGCCAGATCCTGAAGATGAAACTCAAATACTTTGGCCACCTAATGAGAAGGAAGGACTCCCTGGAGAAGAGCCTCATGCTGGGAATGATGGAGGGCAAAAAAGAAGGGGACAACAAAGAACGTGGTGGCTGGATGGAGTCACTGAAGCAGTCGGAGTGAGCTTAAATGGACTCCGGAGGATGGTAGAGGACAGGAAGGCCTGGAGGAACGTTGTCCATGAGGTTGTTATGGGTTGGACACGACTTTGTGACTAACAACAACAAATCAGTGGAACTGCTTGCCTCTAGAAGTTGTGGATGCTCCATCACCAGAGGTTTTTAAGAAGAGATTGGACAACCATTTGTCTGAAATGGTATAGGGTTTTTTGCCTGAGCAGGGGGCTGGACTAGAAGACCTCCAAGGTCCCTTCCAACTCTGTTATCCCCATTCTTTTAGCAAAGCAGTGAAGCAACATCCCTCCAAAATTACTGCGGTAGGATGCAATTAAGCTTCGGGAGGGGCAGGGAGGGGGGAATGATTGAAAAAAGAGAGAGAGAAAGATCTGGTTATAACCTCTGCTTGCAACAGCCGTAATGGCCAATATCACCACCAAAAGGTTACCTTGGGTCATTATCTGTAATTACACTGTTTATTCTGGGCACCGAGTAGCCAGTGTTCTTTGCAAAGAGTACATCTCTTTGTGTGCCTAAATTCTCACAGCTTACAAAACCCACATTTACTACAATGGACCAATTGATAACCCAGAGAAGGGGGAAAAAACGGGTTTGGCACATGCCGCATACCCAATGAGGCTTCAGATAAAACATCTTGCGACGTCTAGGAAGGGCACACCATTCACAAATCGGAATTTATCCGATGGGGAGCTGGGAGAAGGAAAACCCTCCAGAGCAAAGACCGAATGTATTCCTTCCTAATAGGAACTGAGCTTGTCGATGGCATAGGACAGTGATGGCTAACCTTTTTGCCATCACGTGCCAGGAGAGTGGGGGGCGGGGGAGGGTCGCGCGCGCACATGCCCACGTGCATGTGTGCACAACCCCCTCTCCCCCCCCCCGTTCCTGGCACAGGATAGCCTGGTAGGCCCGTTTTTCTTTCTTACCTGGCTACAGATCCTCTCTGTGTATCTGGGAACGGCGAAAACAGCCTTTCCCACTCCCTTGGAGGCCCTACGGAGGCTGAAAGGGCCCATTTCCCAACTCCCAGTGGGACAGGAAGTGACATTTTTTCCTGTCCCCAGCCTCCAGAACCTCTCTAGGAGTCTGTAGGAGCCTCTCTAGGAGTCTGTAAGAGCCTCTCTAGGAGTCTCTGGAGGCTGGGGACAGGAAAAAAACGTCACTTCCTGTCCCACCGGGAGTGGGGAAATGGGCCCTTTCAGCCTCCGTAGGGCCTCCAAGGGAGTGGGAAAGGCTGTTTTCACCGTTCCCAGATACACAGAGAGGATCTGGAGCCAGGGAAGAAAGAAAAACGGGCCTTCCCCACCCCCCACCCCAGGCCATCCAGAGGCAGGAAACAGCATGTTTCCCTACTTCTGGTGGGCCCAGAAGGCCCGAAAATCAGCTGGCCGGCGCGCACATGCGCCCCAGAGCTGAGCTGGCGTGCCCACTAATATGGCTCCGCGTGCCACCTGTGGCACGCGTGCCATAGGTTCGCCATCACGGGCATAGGAGAAAATACAGGCGTGTCTGTTATTCTCCTTATTTTGAAATTATATAGGCCTAAAAGACTCAGGCCACCCCTCACCTTCTTAAATTCAGAATTTGTAAAACTCTCAATTTTTCAATCTGCGGATTTGATGGGAGAGGCTGTTCCTCTGGAAGGGACAGTGCTATAAATAACAAAAGTTATTTTTGGTGCCTAGTCAAAACTTAAGAATCGCGGAACAAAAGCCCTCTGTTGAGAGAAGCATTATTGTAAATGCCTGTTTAAATGCCTGCTCAAAATGCCTCTTCCCTTGCCATATGCATTCAAATCCTTGAAATCTACATTTTAAAGGTCAGAACATGAATCTCGAAAGATCCACACTCTGTACACTCAGGAATTTAATTTTTATGTTCCAGTTTCCAGTTTTCAAGGTTTGTTACCCAACTGTTTTTATTAGAAAGAACTTCTTGTTCTTTTAACATGGAAGTCTTGGGTTTTGCTTTCAAGTTGCTTCTTTCTATTCTTCTGAGCTGACCAACAGGCAGTCCTCAACTTACGACCACAATTGAACCCAAAATTTCTGTTGTTAAGCGAGACGGTTGTTAAGTGAGTTTTGTCCCATTTTATGGTTTTATTGGCCACATTTGTTAAGTGAATTCACTGCAGTTGTTATATTACTAACATGGTCGTTGAGCGAATCTGGCTTCCCCATTAACGTAGAGTAGGTAGAGTAGAGTAGAATAGAATAGAATAGAATAGCAATAAGAATTGGGATAAAATAGATAGGATAGGATAGGATAGGATAGGATAGGATAGGATAGGATAGGATAGGATAGGGTAGGGCAGGGCAGGGCAGGGCAGGGCAGGGCAGGGCAGGGCAGGGCAGGGCAGGGCAGGGCAGGGCAGGGCAGGGTGTAGGATAGGGTATGGTAAGATAGGATAGGATAGGATAGGATAGAATTAGAATTAGAATTAGAATTAGAATTAGAATTAGAATTAGAATTAGAATTAGAATTAGAATTGAATAGCAATAAGAATTGGGGTAGGGTAGGGTAGGACAGGACAGGACAGGACTAGCAATAAGATTTGGGATAGGATAGATAGGATAGGGTAGGGTAGGGTAGGGTAGGGTAGGACAGGACAGGACAGGACAGGACAGGGTGTAGGATAGGGTCTGGTAGGATAGAATTAGAATTAAGAATTAAGAATTAAGAATTAAGAATTAGAATTAGAATAGAATAAAATAGAATAGCAATAAGAATTGGGTTGGGTAGGGTAGGGTAGGGTAGGATAGGATAGGATAGAATAGAATAGAATAGCAATAAGAATTGTGATAGGATAGATAGAATAGGGTAGAGTAGGGTAGGGTAGGACAGGACAGGACAGGACAGGACAGGGTGTAGGATAGGGTATGGTAGGATAGAGTTAGAATTAGAATGAATAGAATAGAATAGAATAGAATAGAATAGAATAGAATAGAATAGAATAATAGAATAATAGAATATTTAGGACAGGACAGAACAGAACAGAATAGAAACAGGAACAGAACAGAACAACAGAATTGGAAGGGACCTTGGAGGTCTTCTAGTCAAGGTGAAACAAATGACTAAACGGGCCAACTTTAAACGTGTGCATTTAAAGTACATCCAGAGTAATGGCCTGACTACTGTCTGACCGAAACAAAATTAAGAATCTCACCTACGGCCAGTTGTAATGCCATTGCTAATACAGGGAGTCCTTGACTTACGACCACAATTGAGCCCCAAAGCGAGATATATGTGAAGTGAGTTTTGTCCCATTTTACTGCTTTTTCTCGCCACATTCGTTAAGTCTATATATATCACGGCAGTTGCTAACACGGTTGTTAAGTGAATCTGGCCTCCCCATGGGCTCTGCTTGTTAGAAGGTCGCAAAAGGAGAATCACATGATCCCGGGACACTGAGAACCAGTTGCCAACACATCCGGATGTAAATCACATGACCGTGGGGATGCTGCAACGGTCATAAGTGTGAAAAATGGCCTTAAGTCGCTTTTTTCATTGTAACTTTGAAACGGTCACTAAATGAACTGTTGTAAGTCGGGGGCTACCTGTATTTCCTATCACACGTCTCAGGTTGGCATTTTATTATTTCAGAATCCTCAAGTAAAATCTCAGATCCCATCGCATTTTCTATCCACTAGGAGGTGCTTTCGAACTGCATCAGCGCTTACTGAAATAAATACTGGTGGGGTACAATAATTTAATCCCTCTTATGCAGTGGTGAAATGTAAAATTTGTTACTACCGGTTCTGTGGGTGTGGCTTGGGAGGGGGTAATATGACTGAGTGGGTGTGGCCAGCCTTTTTTTTCTTTTTTTTACTTTTAAAACCATTTTTTCTAATGGTTTTCGGCTGAAGAGGTGGTTTTAAAAAATGCTTTTAAAGCCTCTGACGATCCCAGCTGACTTGCCTGATTGGCAGAGGCTTTCTTTCTTTTTTTTTTTAAAAGCCTCTGATGATCCCAGCTGAGCCCCACGATTATCAGAGGCTGTTTTTTTTAACTTTTAAAAGCATTTTTTCGGCCAAAGAGGTGGAAGAAAAAATGCTTTTAAAAATAAAAAAAAAAGCCTCTAATGATTGCGCGGCTCAGCTGGGCAATGGGGGATGGGGGAGACAGGGATTTTTGCTACCGGTTCTCTGAACCACCCGCCTCCATCGCTACCGGATCAGGCGATCCAGTCCGAACCAGGAGCATTTCACCCCTGCTCTTATGCGATCATAACTGGAACACGTCAAGTTAATTGGAGGTAGAAAGGAGAGATCAAATATTTGGTGGCCATTATTTAGCCAAACGGAAATAGGTCTTGCTTTAATTAAAGTTCAATGATGGGTGTGGTTTTTTTTTTTTTTAATTTAAATGCTTGGGCATTATGATTATATTGAAAATGACATGTCAGAAGTCAGAAGCCAGCAGGAACCGTTTAGAAAGTTTTTTAAAAAATATTATTTGTTCATATTTTCAAGATTGGCTCACAAGAACTAGAGTATGGAATCACCACAATAAACGGGGGGAAAATAGGCATTCGGATAAAATACGTGGGACATTTTAACAAATATCAAAATTCAAAAGCCGAAAAGGAAAAGAGCTTTGTTAGAACCGGACAAATGGTTGTAAGATATCAAAACAGCCAGAATTCAATTCTAATAGCAACCTGCTTACAAAAGAACCGGTTAAATACAGATTTAAGTTTTTAAAAAGTGATTATGGCTTAAAGGCCAATGAAAATAACAACCACAAACAAAAATTGAACCCAAGCCTTTGCGGGGTTGTAACTCTGAACTGTTACTAAATGAATGGTTGTAAGTCGAATAGCTGTAGTCCTTGATTTATAACATTCATTTCATGGCACTGTGAGAAAAGTGACTTACAACCAATCCTTTCACGTATGGTTGCTGCAAAATCTTCATTGTTATGTGATCGGGCTTTGGCTGTTACGCAACCAGCATGGATTAATGATGGTTGCAGCGTCCTGGGATCATGTGATCCAGCGGTAGGTTTCACATATTCTTACCACCGGTTCGCCCCGTGTGCACACGCTCGCTTTGTGCATGTGATGCCTTCCGCGCATGCGCCCAGCCTCAAAAACGTAGCTAAATAGCTACGTCCGGGCAGGTTCGGGCAGGTACCGCTTTGCCCGAACCGGCTGAATACCTCCTCATATGATCATCATTTGTGATCTTCCCAACCGACTTCCCATAAGCGAAGTCAAGGGTGAAAAACGGATTCGTTAAACAACAGCATGATTGACTTAACAAGGGCTGTCATTCAGTTAACGAACGGTTGTAAAATTGGGCACAACTTACTTAACAACTGCCTTGGTTAGCAATGGAAATCCATATCCCATTTGTGATCAAAAGTCAAGAACGATGCTCGTCTCTGTTTCTTAGCCGAGGGAGCCAGCATTGTCCGAAGACTCTTTTCCATGGTCATGTGGCCAGCATGACAATACGCCAAGACGCACAGAACACTGTTTTTCTTCCCTACCGAAATGGTACCTATTTACCTACTCACATTTGCTTGCTTTCGAACTGCTAGGTGGGCAAGGACGGGAGCTCACTCTGTCGTGTAGCACCCGGGTCTCAAACCTGGGCAGTCAGGTTTCCAACTGTCAAACTCAGCATCTTTAAGTGCTGAGTCATCACGCTCTCTTAAGTGAAGAACTATCTATAGTTAAATCTGCTCTTGACTCATGATTACGCAATATTTCTTTAAAACAAAACTAGGGCTATTTTGAGCCGCGGTGGCACAGTGGTTAAGAGTGCAGGCTAATTCTGCTGACTGCCAGCAATTTGGCAGTTCAAATCTCACCATGCTCAAGGTTGACTCAGCCTTCTGTCCTTCCGAGGTCGGTAAAATGAGGACCCAGATTGTTAGGGGCAATAGGCTGACTGAGTAAACCGCTTAGAGACGGCTGTAAAAAGCACTGTGAAGCGGTATATAAATCTAAGAGCTATTGCTATTGCTATTGTTGTACTGGGGAAAGGGAGCATCCAGAATCCGAGATTCCCATTCTTCAAGTCAACAATAAAACTCCCTGTTTTATCTATTATTTTGCAAAATCCCTGTTGGACGATTACAGCTGAGAGCTGGTGACTGACCCAAAACAATCAGCCAATTTTGTGGCTGAGAGTAGACTTGAATCCGAGTCTCCTGTTAAAAAAGAAAAAAGAAAACCAAGATAAGTAAGAAAGCTCACCTGTTTGAACATCAATGACCATTTGATGCCCGCCTCTCATTCCTGGCCTGCTGTCCTCACCATCACCTTGTTGGATCAATCAAAACAAAACAACAATCGGTCATTAGTGAGTTTCCATTCTTCCCATTTCCCAGCAAACTAGGTGGCTAAGACACTGAGCTTGTCGATCAGAAAAGTCGGCAGTTCGAATCCCTAGTACAAGGTCTCCTGCGTGAGTAGGGGGTTGGACTAGATGACCTCCAAGGTCCCTTCCAACTGTGTTATTCTATTACTGTTAACTCAGCTGCATTAAAGAAAGAAAAAAAAAACCTTTGGAATACAGGTAGTCCTTGACTTACAACAGTTTGTATAGTGATCATTCAAAATTACAACGGTCCTGAAAAAAAGTGACTTATGAGTATTTTTTTACATTTAACAACCGTTGCAAGCATCCCCATGGTCCCAGGATCAAAATTCAAACATTTAGCAACTGGCTCATATTTACGATGGTTGCAGTGTCCCCCACCCAGGGTGGAGGAGGGGGGAAAGTCACATGATCCCCCTTTGCGACCTTCTGACGAGCGAAGTCAAAGGGGAAGCCGGATTCACTTAACAACCGTGTGATTAATTTTAGCGAGTGCAGTGGTTCGCTTAAGAACCGCGGCAAGGAAGGTGGTAAAATGGGGCAAAACCCACTGAAGGACTGCCTCGCTTAACAAGGGAAATTCGGGGCTCAATTGTGGTCGTTGTCAACCCTGAAGCTGACCTGAGCGAGGCCATTTTCTGAGCTTCAGTGTTGCCACACTGGAGCCGAGGGATAGGGACGGGGGAGTAGAGATAGATGGGGTTTTGTAGCCAAAACAAAAGACCTTCTCCTGGGAACCAAGGACATTCCCACAGGTGGTCGGAGAGGAGGAGGAGTCATGTTACCAGGCAACTGGATGACACGATGATTGGACCATGTGACTGGGTGTGTGAAGAAGGGGGAAGAACTGTTAATTAGGTGAAAACTGCAGGAATATTCAGAGTCGGTTTTTACCAGCCTGTGCCAATATGATATATCCAATAAACCAGTTCTTTGAGGAATCTACCTGCTTTGGAGTTCTATTTATTATGGGTTTATTACTTGGAACCCTGACAGTCGTAAGAGGACTGCCTGTAAATCATTCCTGGAAAAAGACATGGTATTATTGGCGGTTGTATGAAAAAAAATATGCATAAGCCAAAGGCATGGTTAGCTAAAGTAGAAAGGCCTCTTAGCTCAGACCTCCAGAGAGCTGTTGCCTGTCATATCTAACAAGGTTGAGCTAAAATAACCAATGATTCATTCAGTCAATTCCAATAACACAAAGAAGTTGTCTAGGCCTTTTTGAGCTATTGATTCTAAAACCACAGGAGCAACTGGTGGTAGGATGCCTCCCTCAGTCACCACCCCAAACAAATTGAAATTATACCTTAATCTTATTAATTGCTTTAAGGAGGTAGCCACCCAGTTTTTAATTTATTTATCAATCAAATTTGCAGGTGGTCCTCGGCTTACGACCGTATCAGAGCTTAAGGCCATAAGTCAGAACATTCATACATGTCAACCACACAACTCACACGATTTTATACAGTAGCTCTTTCTTTTAACGGCGAAATCCATGATTCGCTACGGGCCGTTTTTGGGGGGAAATCGAGAAGGGATTTCTTGATATAGGGGACATGGTGGCTCAGTGGCTAAGATGCTGAGCTTGTCGATCGAAAGGTCGGCAGTTCAGCGGTTCGAATCCCTAGTGCCGCGTAACGGGGTGAGCTCCCGTTCCTTGTCCCAGCTTCTGCCAGCCTAGCAGTTCGAAAGCAGGTAAAAAATGCAAGTAGAAAAATAGGGACCACCTTTGGTGGGAAGGGAACAGTGTTCTGTGGGCCTTTGGCGTTGAGTCATGCCGGCCACATGGCCACAGAGACGTCTTCGGACAGCGCTGGCTCTTCGGCTTTGAAGCGGAGATGAGCACCGCCCCCTAGAGTCGGGAACGACTAGCACATATTTGCCAGAAGGGAACGTTGGCTTTTAGCAAAATGTCATAAATTGTGATCGTGTGATGCTGCAAAGGGTCAGAAATGGGGGGTCGTTTGCCAAGCTCTCAAAATGCAGTCGTATGAGCAGAGAGAGGGGTGTCGTAACTTCAGAACTGGGTCATCTTTTTTGTGGGAATGTCAACCTAACTTTGAATGGTCACTATGTCATATGTTGAGGACTAACCTGTATATAATTTGCCATCTTATCAAACAGTGATTCTGGGTGGCAATTACACACACACACACACAGATATCTCAAAGGCCTGTAGGTAGTCCTCGACTTACAACCATTCATTTAGTGACCATTCAAAGTCACAATGGCACTAAAAAAATGAATTATGCCTGGGTGTTGTTGTTTTTTTATACTTGTGACCCTTGCAGCATCCCCGTACGGATCAAATTTCAGACACCTGGCAACTGACTCATATTTATGACGGTGGCAGTGTCCAGGGGTCATGGGAATCCCCTTTTGCGACCTTCTGACAAGTGAAGACGACGAGGAAGCCAGACTGACTTCAGAACCCTGGCAAGAGAGGTCACAAAATGGGGCAAACTCACTTGTCTTGCTTAGTAATGGGAAATGTTGGCACCAATTGCTGTTGTAAGTCAAGGATCACCTGTAGTATCTACCTTGTTGCGTCAATAAGGTCCTCGGAAATAGCTCACGGCAAACCCGGTTTCAATACGGTACCTTTGGTGCTTTTGGGAATGATCTGACCCCATCGTGGTTTATATTCCTGCTGGCTGATGTACTGGTTGAACAAGCCATCTGTTTGGAAAGAAAAAAAGAAAAGAGTGAGCGGCCACGTTCTTCCCATCGCAGCAGCCTGGCAAGGTCGGTTTTGAACGTTTTGTGAAACGGCAGGAGAAAACAAGGGGTTTAATCAGCACGGTAGCTTCATATAAAATTAGATGGAGAATCAGAGGAAAAGTTAAATGAGGGAGGTAAATGTTATTACCGTATTTTTCCGAGTATAAGACGCACCTTTTTCCCCCCTAAAAGGGGGTGAAAATTTAGGTGCGTCTTATACGTCGAATGTAGCACCCGCCCACCCACTGGCCCCCATCTTTTGGCCTCTGCCTCGCAGCAGTTAACTCCTTGCAAGCAAACAGCAAGAAAAAACAGTTCCTTTCAGCTTCAGCACAAGCTAATTAGCACAAGTTGATTGGATCGGCCTTCCGACTCTCAGCTGATTTGCTCTCAGCTGTTTTGCGTAGGGCTTTGCTGCTTGCTGCAAAGAGGTAAATTGCTGGAGCAGATTTTTTTTCCCTTGTGCTAATCAAGCTATGCTGAAAACGAAAATGAAAGTAAAGCAGGCTGTTTGCTGCAAGGAGGCAAAATTGCGCAGAGGCAGAGGGAGATTTTTCTTCTTTTCCTCACCAAAAAAGGTAGGTGCGTCTTATACTCCAAAAAATATGGTAAATAAATCATATTATAGTTGTGTAAGCGCATCCAGTAGGTAGGAAAATTCCTGTCACCTGCTACGTGGGGGGAAAGATAAGGTGACTGAATAAAGGGGTCACAGGGACGACTCACATAAAGGCAGATTTCCAAGGGAAGTAAGACTGATAGAAGACAATATTTCTAGCTCAGAATCGAACTGTGAGGTCCTTAGTGCTCCCTGAGCTTGTTTGTTTTCTTGCAGATGTTTCATGACCCAAATAGGTAACATCATCAGTGCTAGAAGAGAGTGGAGTTTGTGGAAAAGAGGAGGAGGATGACGACTGTGGGGTCTTTGGTGCTCGTTGAGCTTGGAGGTTTTCTTAGAGACATTTCATTACCCAACTAGGTAACATCATCAGTGATAGCACAGTGGATGTTACCCAGTTTGGTAAAGAAACGTCTGCAACAAAACCAACAATCTCAGAGTGCACCAAGGACCCGACAGTCATTGTCCTCCTTCTCTAGCTTCTCCTCTCCGCAATCCTCATCCCTTCTAGCACTGATAACGTTATCTAGTTTGGTAATGAAACGTCTCCAAGAAAACCACCAAGCTCAAAGAGCACCAAGGACCCCCTCACGGTTTTGGATGATTCACTAAAATCATATTTTGAAATACGGTACAGATCACGTCTTGAATCAACATCAATCCACGATAGGGGTTTATATGCAACATACGACATTCCGCCATTCAAAACATGGGGGTCTGTGAGGCCCAATCCTGGAAAACAAACCCAGATCCTTAAACCATCATCCACTTAAATCTCCCTTCCATAGGGATTGTAAAGTCAAGACAGGAAGAGAACAACACCCCAAGTAAAACTCATTGCTTTCAGTGGCTAAGGAAACGATAGATAGATGATAGATAGATAGATAGATAGATAGATAGATAGATAGATAGATAGACAGAGAGAGAGAGAGAGAGAGAGAGAGAGAGAGAGAGAGAGAGAGAGAGAGAGAGAGAGATGTATGTATATAAAATCTACAACATCCCACTCGATTCTGGGCTGACACCCACTCGATTCTGGGCTGACTCCACTGAGCTAGGGCTGCAGAAAAACCTTGGTTACGTAGGAAAAACCTGGCTAAAAGAAAAACACACATAAATCCTATGAAGAGTAAGAAAATAGATATTGTACCTTTACAGGGAGGATACATGAGATGTGGGTGTGGCTTACTGATGATGGCTAACAAGCCAGAAATAGATCTATATAAGTCTCTCACCAGGCAGCAAGGGTCTGCTGGCTGCCAGAAGGAAAAAAGCCCAGAATCGAGTGGATGTGACTCCACTGAACTAGGGCTGCAGAAAAACCTTGGTTACGTAGGAAAAACCTGGCTAAAAGAAAACACACACACACACACACACACACACACACACACACACACATATATATATATATATATATATATATATATATATATATATATATATATATATATATATATATATATAAAATCTACAACACCCCAAGTAAAACTCGTTGCTTTCAGTGGCTAAGGAAACTATCTATCTATCTATCTATCTATCTATCTATCTATCTATCTATCTATCTTTCTTTCTTTCTTTCTTTCTTTCTTCCTACCTACCTATCTACATACATACATACATACATACATATATATATATAGCAATTTAATAGGATGTATTCCCAACTTTTCACATGCAAATGAGACAAAAACAAGAGGATTACAGCCTTTTCTGGTTGGTAAGAAAATGTCCTTTTCTCTGGAATTAATCTGCCTCCAGTAATAAATCTCACAACCCAGAAATAAAACAGAGAGCAGCCTAACAAGAATTTCAGCAAAAGGAGGAGACGGTTTCAGTCAACCGAATATCATACCCTCCAGCAAATCGTAGGGAAAATATTATTTTTTGTGGCCTTCTCTTCTACTAGTCCCGTCCCTGGTACATTTAAAATGTATTTTCGCTGGGGAAAAAAAATGCACGGGCACTTGGATAGCTCTTCAGATCTTCTACCACTCCGGTCCCCAGCCAGAAGAGATCACAGCTGTTTTGCAAAAGCAGTGCAGATGCAAAAGATAAAAGCAGGCTTCTCATCTTATCAAGATTAAAGGCATTTCCCCCACCCCCCCAAACAAATCAACTGACATCTAGCCGAGAAAGGTGGCCCATATTATCTCTTAACTTTACAGTTGGTCCCAGCAATCTTGCAGTATAGATAGTCCTCGACTTACGACAACAATTAAGGATTAACTTCCTATTAATTGATTAAGAAGAAACTTCCTAACAGAGAGAACAATTAACCAGAAATTGTGGGTGGTTCATCACTGGAGGTTTTTAAGAAGAAACTGGACAGTCACTTGTCTGAAATGATACATGGTCTCCTGCTTGAGCAGAGGGCTGGACTAGAAGACCTCCAAGGTCCCTTCCAGCTGTATTCTGATTGATTGATTGATTGATTGAATTGAGCCCAAAATTTCTGTTGTTAAATGAATCATGGCACTGGTTAAGGTAGTAACACGGTTGTTAAGTAAATCTTAATGCATTGTGAGCCACCCTGAGTCTTCGGAGAGGGGCAGCATACAAACTAACTAACTAACTAACTAACTAACTAACTAACTAACTAACTAACTAACTAAATAAATAAATAAATAAATAAATCTGGCTTCCCCACTGACTCTAAAGCAGGGGTGAAATTCTCCCGGTTCGGACTGGATCGCCCGATCCGGTAGCGATGGCGGCGGGTGGTTCGGAGAACTGGTAGCAAAAATCCCTTCCCCCTCCCCATTGCCCAGCTGAGCCGCGCAATCATCAGAGGCTTTTTTTTCATTTTTAAAAGCATTTTTTCTACAACCTCTTTGGCCAAAAAAATGCTTTTAAAAGTAAAAAAAAAAAGCCTCTGATGATTGCGCGGCTCAGCTGGGATCGTCAGAGGCTTTTAAAAGCATTTTTTCTACAACCTCTTCGGCTGAAGAGATTATAGAAAAAATGTTTTTAAAAGGAAAAATAGCTTCTGCCGATCAGGCAAGTCAGCTGGGATCGTCAGAGGCTTTAAAAGCATTTTTTTACAACCTCTTCAGCTGAAAAGGTAGAAAAAATGGTTTAAAGATTTTTTTTAAAAAAAAGTTGGCCACGTCCACTCACTCATATTACCCCCCCCCCCTCCACAAAACCACGCGCACAGAACCGGTAGTAACACATTTTACATTTCACCACTGCTCTAAAGGTCACAAAAGGGGATTGATCCTGTGACCCAGGGATGCTGCAATGGTCATAAATGTGAATCAGTTGCCAAGCAGCTGAATTTTGACCATGTGACCATGGGGATGGTGCAACGGTTGTTAAGTGTGAATAACGGTCAAAAGTCACTTATTTTTAGTGCCGTTATAATTTTGAACAGTCACTAAAGGAACTGTTGTAAAGTTGAGGACTACTTGTGTTTATCGCACACTTATTCTGTCCAGCGATTTTAATTCACCGTGCTGTCTAGACACCGTGGCGATAGCAAATCAGAACAGAGTTTAAAGGTTTTTAAAAATCAGACCTGCGTAGCAACAATCTTAAGGAAAGGCAGCCAGAAATTAAGTCCACCCTGAACGGTAGGCTAGCGTGAAAAAAATATGTTAAGCAAATAAATTCAAACATGGGCGTTTTCTCCCTTGTAGAGAAATAGCCGTGAAGAAAAATCTCTGCAAAGCAGGAGTGAAATGCTCCCGGCTCGGATCACTCGATCCGGTAGCGATGGAGGTGGGTGGTTCGGAGAACCAGTAGTAAAAATCCCTGCCCTCCCCCCATGCCCAACTGAGCCACGCAATTATCAGAGACTTTTTTTTTACTTTTAAAAGCATTTTTTCTGCAAACCTCTTCGGCCGAAAAAATGATTTTAAAAGTAAAAAAAAGCCTCTGATGATCACGCGGCTCAGCTGGGATCGTCAAAGGCTTTTAAAAGAAAAAAACCCTTTTTTTTCTTTTAAATGCCTCTGACGATCCAAGCTGAGTTGCCTGATCGGCAGAGGCTTTTTTAAAAACTCAGCTTGGATCGTCAGAGGCATTTTTTTAAAAAAACCCTTTTTTTCCATTTAAATGCCTCTGACGATCCCAGCTGAATTGCCTGATCGGCAGAGGCTTTTTTAAAAAGCCTCTGCCGATCAGGCAACTCAGCTGGGATCGTCAGAGTCTTTTGAAAGTGAAGAGGTTGTAGAAAAAATGGTGTTAAAAGTTTAAAAAAAAAAATTGGCCACACCCACCCTGTCACATTACCCCCCCTCCACCAAGCCACGCCCACAGAACCGGTAGTAACAAATTTTAGATTTCACCACTGCTGCAAAGGAATTGAAAACCCATTTGGGTTTTCTGGAAAGCATCAGATTTGATCTTTCTGCACCATCATGCTGACAGATCTCTTTTGCAAAAGCCAAGTCTGTCTGTTTTCCACATGAGTTGCTTGAAGAGAAGGAAAAAAAAGTGTTACGTCAAAATTAGCCCCTCGACACTTACTATCAAGAGATGGGCAGAATTTGGAAACGGGGAAGGAAGCATCTAAATAGAATTGCATTTATTTATTTATTTATTATAAATGGGTTTTTTAATTTTTTTTAGACAAACACACATGCAAACAGACAATGTATTTTCTTTGAACAGAGTATTGGACCGGTTCACAAATTTGAACAATATTTAGTCATTTCAATTAAATTTACAATTTTTCTATATTTCCTTTTTGCCATAGGTATTCCTTAGCTATTTTTTTTTTAAATCCTAAAGAATTGTTTGTCATATGACCATCAAACCACACCCACAAAATAAGCCACGCCCACAGAACCGGTAGTTAAAAAAAATTTAGAACCCACCCCTGCTTGGAACCCTGACATCTTTTTTTTTTTTTTAATTTGATTTATATGCCGCCCTTCTCCGGAGACTCAGGGAGGCTTACAATACGTTAAGCAATAGCCTTCATACTTTTGTATATTTATACAAGTCAGTTTATTGCCCCCATAATCTGGGTCCTCAATTTACCTACCTTAGAAAGGATGGAAGGCTGAGTCAACCTTGAGCCTGGTAAGATTCAAACTTACAGTAATTGCAGACAGCTGGTGTTAATCACTATGCTTTTAGTCTGCTGAGCTAAACCAGGCTCCTATTAAACTTGCAGTAATTGCAGGCAGCAGATGTAAGTGGATGTTAATAACAGTGCTTTAGTCTGCTGAGCCACCAGAGCTCCTTGTTTGGCAACAGAAATGTTGGGCTCAATACGTGGTCGTATGTCGAGGACCACCAGTACACTGTATACACGGCTGTTTTTCAGGCGATGAAAATGACAACCCAGCCGGCTCTAGGATCATAGAGAAAGGCCCTCGAGCAACGTGAGAAGCGAATGCAAAATAAACAGGAAGCTTTGCACTCTATTTGGACTTGTCAGCCACCCACGGTGCGGAAAACAATAGCAACGCCGAGAGTTAGAACGAAGCCAAGCAGTTATGACACAACACAAATCACAGGCTAAAGGCGGCAGCCTTCCCCAACAGATCACCCACCAGATGCCCTGAGGTTGCAATTCCCAGAATTATCTCCACATTCCCAAAATACTTGGAGCTTTAAAACAAAAAACCACGAATTCATCAGCTTCCTAACTCTAGACCAGTGATGGCTTAACCTTTTTGCTGTCGCGTGCCAAAAGCGCGGGGAGCGGGGGGGGGGTCTCACATGTGCGTGCCCACTCCCATAATTCAATACCCCCATGCACACCCTGCACATAAGCACGTGACACCCCCGCCCCGCTACCCCCATTTTTGGCACGTGATGGCAAAAAGGTTAACGGTGGGCCCGGTAGGCCCGTTTTTCACCCTTCCCAGACTCCAGAGGCTTCCTTGGAGCCTGGGGAGGGTGAAAACAGCCTCCCCCCCACCCCAGGCCCTCCGGAGACCGGAGATGGCCTGTTTCCCAACTTCCAGTGGGCCCAGAAGGCCCAAAAATCAGCTGGCCGACGCGCTGGAGCTGAGTTACGGCAACGCTCACATGCCCACTGATATGGCTCCGCGTACCACCTGTGGCACCCATGCCATAGGTTCACCATCACGGCTCTAGACTGTCAGAAATGCCTCTGGCCTTCCTCCCAAACTGTCAGCCCTGCCCCAGTTTGCTCTTCCGTTTCGAATCCATTTGTAGCGAAAAGATGAGTTTTACTAGAAGCCAAGTGGTTACAACGAAGCAAAGCCAGAACTGAGGTTTTGCGCGCTAAGATTGCCCAGTTCATCTTCCTTCCCTGTTACCTCCCGATTGTCCTTTCATATTCAAAGAAGTTGTTCTGGTAACTATTCCTGCAACGGCGGGTTAGATGGTGAGTCTTCATCTTCCATTCCTAAACCTGCGGCCTTGGGATAGGTCCATGACAACTCACCCTGGTGAACCGGCCACAACCAACTCACCGCAGCCAAGTTGCTGTGGCCAACTCACCGCAGGACAACTTGCCATGGCCAATTCGCTGCAAAACAAGAATTACACTAATATTGAATAAACAAGTCTAACACAGTGAGGCTCCAATCTTTTGAGCACCAGGGACTGGTTCCGTGGAGAGAGGTTCTTCCGTGGACCGGAGGGGGTGTGGTTTTGTGTGCTGCCTGCATTCCTCAGATGGGACTTCACTTGTTTGCATGGACCGGTTGCTGGTTTGCCGCAGCCCGATGTGGGTCCACGGATTGGGGGTTGGAGACCCCCAGATCCAATAGAATCATTAGAGAAAGGATGCCAAAGAAGGGGACAAAATAAAATGTGAATGGCCAAATTTTAAATAACTTTTAAAATTATTTTAAATAATTAAATGAGCCGTGGTAGCGCAGTGGTTAGAATGCAGTACTGCAGGCTACTTCTGCCGGCTGCCGGCAATTCGATTCTCACCGGCTCAAGGTAGACTCAGCATTCCATCCTTCCAAGGTCGGTAAAGTGAGGATCCAGATTGTCGGGTGCAATAGGCTGACTCTGTAAACCACTTAGAGAGGACTGTAAAAGAACTGTGAAGCGGTATATAAGTGCCATTGCTACTGCTATCATCCATCTATCTGTGGTGGCACAGTGGTTATAAGGCAATATTGCAGGCTTAATTCTGCCAACTGCCGGCGGTTCGATCCTGACTGGCTCAAGATCTACTCAACTTTTCATCCTTCCGAGGTTGGTAAAATGAGGACCCAAACTGCTGGGAACAATAGGCTGATTCTGTAAACCGCTTAGAGAGAGCTGTGAAGCATGTGAAGCGGTATTTAAGTCTAAGTGCTACGGCTATTGCTAAATTGAATTGTTCCGCAGCGATCTGTGGCAAGCAGGCCATGGCGAGTTGGCTGTGGTAAGTTGTCCCGTTTCACCTTGGGATGGTGAACCTACATCTCGGGACAGCATGATGGGTAATTTCTGTTTCCCCCCTTCCCCAACTCCCACCCCACCCATCGTTTATGGCAGGCTGGCATCTGTTTTGACCAAGGCTTCCTGAGACAGTAACAATTACACGCTTAGTCCCCTCTTTTTATTTCAACGGCTGTGAATTATGTTCATTCACAGCCCATAATGAGTCCCAAGCAGTTTGTGAATAGTCTGACAGAAGTCTGCCATAGTCCTTCGGGATAAGGCTGAGAAGCACCCACCTTTATCTCCCTTGACACGCTGCCAAAGACCTAATTGCCAATTAGCTTTGCAAGGCCAAACGGAGCACAGAGTCAAAACGGAGCTTCAGAGTTTAAACCGACCAGAACGAACAAAGTTGCTTCCTGCAAAGGCTCATGTCCCTTTGCTCCATCTTTATGTCTTATGGGAGGGGCCAATCATCTCCAAGCCTTACTCCCGAGACGCCCCTTTTGTCTTAACTGTTCTTGCCTTCTGGCAACTCTGCACATGCGTGCACTGGGAACAGGCTCCCCCTGTTCTTCTGCCTCGCTGATGTCAGACTCTGGAGGCTCCGGAGTCAGCACATAACTCCCAGATGGCCCTGGCCCCCTCTCTGCCTCCAATGCAGAGCCCTTGTCCGAGCCCTCCCCAGACTCCAGGACTGGTCCATGTTCCTCCCCAGCCTCCTCACTGACCGACTCTGCTGCCAGCTCTGCAAGCTGCCGGCGGACCATAACAGCATCTAGCGAAGGAGGGCTGGAGCAGGATGGCAATTGTGACACAACCCTTTGGGAACTCACCGTTGACAGCTTTTTCTATCAACTCTTCGCACGCGTTGAAGTCTCCCTTCAGGACCAGTTTCTCGTGAAGGTCGGTCAGCATGGGGTGTTCCAGGGCGATCTTGGTTTTCTTCTGCAAGGACTCAAACGCCTCCGTGTAGTTGTGTTGGCGAAAGTGCTTCAAGCAGAGGCGAATGGCTTCCTGTTCACGGTACTACTGGAACACAAGAAAACCTATGAGAACAGCACCGAAGAGGGTCCCGCAGGTGGCCTTGCAAGAGCAAAGCTTAAGTCACAGGAAAATCAAAATCCTCGGAAGGACAGGCTTAGCAGAATGATATACAGGTAGTCCTCGATGTAGGACTGCAATTGAGCCCAAAATTTATGCTGCTAAAACAGTTGTTGAGTGAGTTCTGCCCCATTTTACAACTGTTCTTGCCTCCCTCTCTCCCCCTCCCTCTCTCTTAACCTCCTTCCCTCTCTCCCCTTCCTCCCTCTCTTAACCTCCCTCCCTCCTCCCTCCCTCTTTTCCTCCCAGCCTCCCATTCTCTTAACCTCCCTCCTCCCTCCCTTTTTTCCCCTCCCAGCCTCCCATTCTCTTAACCTCCTTCTCCCTCCCTCCCTCTCTCCCAACCTTCTTTCCTCTCTCCCCTTCCTCCCTCTTTCCCTCCCTCCCACTTTCTCTTTCTCTCTCCCTCCAGCCTTTCTCCCTCCCTCCGTCCCTCTCCCTCTTCCCTCCCTCCCAGCCTCCCATTCTTTTAACCCCTCTCCCTCCTTCTCTCTCCCTCCCTCTCCCCTCCCTCCCTCTCTCCCAACCTTCTTTCCTCTCTCCCCTTCCTCCCTCTTTCTCTCCCTCCCTCTCCCTCTGTCTCACGCGCTCTCTCTCTCTCTGCCCCAGCCTCCCTCCTTTCGTCCCTCTCTCATACACAACATCCACCTATCTGGAGCTGCTTCAGACACAGGTTACAATCCTACCTTGCTGTACCAATTGAGACAGGGCTGTACCACATCTGGATCATCAATACCGTTGAGTTCAACATACCAGATGCTAAAATTGAAGCTGGGACCCCAGGACAGGAGCGGAACTAAAAAAAGAAGAAGAACCAAGAAATTACATCACCCTGAAATATGAATTGCTGCTGACTACAGATATTCTTGCCCTGCTATTTTCTGTCACGATGCCTCCTAGGCAACTTCACAGCTCCAGTCCGTTCAAGAACACAGGACAAAGTAGGAGCTGTTTGAGGATGTGATTATCAGAATAATAGAATTTGCTGCCTTTCTATACTTGGGTTTCGCAATTTTTCATTCTGGGAATAAGATTCCACATTCAGCAGGGTCTTTAGAAGAGTTCCTTTTAGAAGAACAACAAAAAATGATTAGGGGACTGGAGGCTTAAGCATACAAAGAACGGTTTCAAGAATTGAGTTTGTCTAGTTTAATGAAAAGAAGGACTAGGGGGTGACACGATAGCAGTCTTCCAATATCTAAGTGGCTTCCACAAGAAAGAGGGGGGGGGGGTGTGTCAAACTATTTTCCAAAGCATCAAAAGGCAAAACAAGAAACAATGGTTTGAAACCAACCAAGGAGAAAAGCAACCTAGAATCAAGGAAAAATTTCCTAACGATGAGAGCAATTAACCAGTGGAACAGCTTGCCACCAGAAGATATGGATGTCAGCATTCTGATGCTGCCATAAAAAGATGAGGCTTGACTTTTCACCTACTTATTTTCTCTGTAGATAATATCCCCTAGGAGATGGGAGGGGAGGGGAGAACATTCCTGTGCGGTGAGGTCAGAAGCTGGGGAGACTTGACTTGGAAGATGGCCAATGAGAAGATGAGAATTGGGGAACGGAAAGGGAAGGGTTTGGGGGTCAGAGGGTTAGTATCGGCTACGACGAAGTCAGGGACAAATCTGTCGTACTCAATAAATGGAATATCTTAGCAAAGATTAATTGTTTGGGAGTGCAATTTATTTGAGATGACATCGAAACCTGACAATGAGTGCTCCAACACTGGAAATTTTTAAGAAGAGATTGGATAACCATTTGTCTGAAATGTTATAGGGTCGTGACGGCGAACCTATGCCATGCATGCCACAGGTGGCACATAGAGCCATATCAGTGGGCACGCGAGCTCAGCTCTGGTGCGCACTGATTTTCAGGCCTTCTGGGCCCACTGGAAGTAGGGAAACAGGCTGTTTACTGCCTCCGGAGGGACTGGGGGGGGGTAGGGACAGCCCCTTTTTCACTCTCCCTAGGCTCCAGAGCCTTTCTAGGAACCTGGGGAGGGTGAAAGCGACCTTCCCCAACCCCCCTGGAGGCCGGAAATGGCCTGTTTGCCGACTTCCGACTTCTTTTTCTGGTTTTCCTCACCAAAAAAGGTAGTTGCGTCTTATACTCCGAAAAATACGGTAATCTCCTTTCCATAAGTATTGCAAGATATGGTGGCGTAGTGGTTAGAGTACAATACTGCAGGCTACTTCTGCTGACTGCCTACAATTTGGCAGTTCAAATCTCACCAGGGTCAAGGTTGACTCAGCCTTCTATCCTTCCGAGGTGGGTAAAATAAGGACCCAGATTGTTGGGGGCAATAGGCCGACTCTGTAAACCGCTTAGAGAAGGCTGTAAAGCACTGCGAAGCGGTATATAAGTCTAAGTGATATTGCTATTGCTGCTAAGATCAAGGAAAGAGGAGAGGAATCTGCAACACCCTGACTTCCTAAGAACAAAGAGCAGGGTGGATAAATATCAATGATTTTTTTTAAAAAATCAAAAAAATCGGATTTTTTTTATTTAAATCGGATTTTTTTTATTTAAATCGATTTTTTTTATTTTTATTGAATTTATTTTAATAAAAAACTTTTGGGGTAAAAAAATCTATCGTAAGATAGTTTTCTATTTAAGATACATAAATAATTTAGTTTATTCAGCATGAAATGGAGCTTAGTTATGTAGCATGAGGCTGTATATTCTGCAACGCTGGGACTATCGGTGAGTCAACAGCGGGTCAAAGGAGTAGCAGAGATGACAGTTGCTCTTTAAAAATTATGATTTAAATCGAGTTGATTTAAATCAAGCCTTTTTACCAGTGATTTAGATCATGATTTAAATTGTGATTTAAATCAACTCGATTTAAATCAAATCCACCCTGACAAAGAGCAAATTAAAATATGAGCACTTTCTAACGACAAGGGCCAGCTTTGCCAGAGAATTAAAATGCCTTCCATTAGAGCTTGTTATTTCAAAAGCATCTGAGGGGGGTTGCCCTTTAGCATCAAAACACAGAGTTCCTCACCGCAACAGAAATAAAACCTAATGAACGCCAAGAGCATTTCAAATCATGCCACTGCTTATACAGCTGTGCTTCTCAGGCAGGAGAAATCTGAAATAATGAGAGTCATCACACAGGGGGAACGTCTCAACGCCATGTGTTACGCAAATCGGTGTGAAGGCAATATAGACAGATGATTTTTATAGAGAAGCAATTGCGTTCCTGACACCATCCCTTCGATCG
The DNA here is from genome assembly GCA_022577455.1 of Arizona elegans. NCBI lineage: Eukaryota > Metazoa > Chordata > Lepidosauria > Squamata > Colubridae > Arizona > Arizona elegans. The sequence goes on along the minus strand of JAKOOJ010000007.1, from coordinate 86,695,847 downwards.
CTGCGAATGAAGCATTGTGGTTGTGTGTTTAAGGAAAGGGACACGGGCAAAGGCTGAATTTGGCCCAATTCCCAGTTGGGAACTGGGCAATGATAACCACCAGAACACTGAAGCTTATGATAGGTAATGGATGGATAGATAAGATTGGATGGATGGATGGAGGGAGGGAGGGAGGGAGGGAGGGATGGGAGATTACATAGGTAATGCATGGATAGATAAGATTGGATGGATCGATGGATGAGATGGGAGATTAGGTAGGCAATGGATGAATAGATAAGATTGGATGGATGGATGGAGGGATGGGATGGGAGATAAGTAATGGATGTATAGAAAAGATTGGATAGATGGATGGATGGATGAGAGGGGGAGGGAGGGGGGAGGAAAGAAGGAAGAAAGGAAGGAAATAGAGAGGGAAGGAGGGAGAGGGGGAGGGAGGAAGGAAGGAAGGAAGGAGGGAGAGGGAGGAGGAAGGAAGGAAGGAAGGAAGGAAGGAAGGAAGGAAGGAAGGAAGGAAGGAAGGAATGAATGAATCTAACTATTGGAACATTCGGGCCAACAGTTAAATTATTACCACGTTACGGCAAAAAGTAAAAAAAAAAAGTTTAAAAAAATCTCAGCTTATATGTTCAGCTTCGCCTAGAGCAATACATACATACATACATACATACATACATAAATAAATAAATAAATAAATAAATCCACAGCCAGTCACCCTTTGCAGCCACATCAATTTCAGAGAGCAAAGAACAGAAAGCAGTTTTTTTTAAAAAAAAATGCCTCCCATCGGACCAACCAGGTTTGAAATGCAAAACAAGCTTTTGCACTGTGACAGTTTCTTTCCTCTTGGTAACGAAGAACAGCTTCCTCTGACTACTCAGGAGGGAATCAGCCCCTGGGAAACAGCTAACGAAAGAGGACCAAGGCGGGACGAGAACTCACCGTCTCTGGTGATTAGCCCAAAGTCACTGAGTCAGGTTTCATGTCTAAGGTTGGACTAGGACTAGGACTAGAACTCACAGTCTCCGTTTTCTACTAACTTGTAATAGGAGGACTTTTATCTCATAAATATCTTTATTCTGCTTGTCAGAACACTAGAATTCCAACACACTGAGGGCAAACAGTCAAACACAGTTCTCTAATGAATGAGCAAAAACAGGGAGGGAGGAAGGAAGGAAGGGAGGAAGGAAGGAAAAGAGGGAGGGAGAGAGGAAGGAAAAGAGGAAGAAAGGAAAAGAGGGAGGGACGGAGGAAGGAAAAGAGGAAGAAAAAGAGGGAGGGAGGGAGGAAGGAAGGAAAAGAGGAAGAAAAGAAAAGAGGGAGGGGGGAGGAAAAGAGGGGGGGAGGAAGGAAGGAAGGAAAAGGAGGAGGAAAAGAGGGAGGAAAGGAGAAAAAACAAGGAAGGAGAAAGGGAAAGTGAAGAGGAAGGAGGAGAAGGAGCAGGGCTATTCATATCAACACTCCCATTATTTCAATAAGCTCCTGCCGAACGTGTGGCATTTTGTTCTCAACAGAACCCTTCAGTCTCTTCTTCAGCCTCGATCAGACCAGAAAGCATCGGAAGGCAGAAGACATAAACATTCCAAAATAAAAAACAGAAGCAGCCGGCGAAGAGCCCAAGAGCCGCGATACAGCACGAGGGGATGAGCAGGATTCCACATCACGCCAACAGCCTTAACCCCAAACAGATGCAACTCAGACATATTAGCGGAGGATGAAGCATACCTCCCCCCCCCGCCGTCTCCCAACTTAACAGACAGGACCACCCAACAATCGGGGTGCAAAACAAACTCGGATGCCTGGGCTTTATGCAAACAAATCCAAGTTCCAGCCACCCAGAGACAACTGCCTAAGCTTGCATCACAACATTTCCAACACAGAGATTCACTGCCCTTTTCCCTTTAAGATGCCCCTCCCGGAGGGGGAGGGGTCGCCAACAAGAATGTGTGACTTCCTTGAGATGGTTGTGCAAATTGGAGTTGTCTACCGATGTTTTATCTTTAATACGTTAACCGTCTTACTCTAAACCAGGGCTCCCCAACCTTTTCGGCACCGGGGACCAGGTTTCGTGGAAGACAATTTTCCCCCGGATGGGGGGGGGGGGGTATATTAGAGGAAGAGTGTGCAACCTGTATTGTACACATATGCAGTTTTGCACACCCCTCACTCACCTCCAGCTATCCTAACAGGCTGCAGGTGGATAATGGTCCACAGCCTGTTAGGATTGGGGACCCCTGCTCTAAAGATCTTGCACATCTATCTCAAGTTAGGGGCATTATTTGGAAACGAAGGGAATAATAGTTCTTCAAGTGTCATATAGATATGAAGACACCTGGCAAATAGATGGGGAAGAAATGGAGGTAGTGACAGATTTTATTTTCCTGGGCTCCAAGATCACCGCAGATGGGGACTACAGCCAAGAAATTAAAAGACATTTGCTCCTGGGGAGGAAAACTATGGCAAATCTAGACAGCATACTAAAAAGCAGAGACATCACCCTGCCAACAAAAGAGCGTATAGTCAAGGCTATGGTTTTCCCAGTTGCAATGGATGGCTGTGAAAGTTGCACCATAAGGAAGGCTGAAGAATTGGGGCCTTTGAACTCTGGTGCTGGAGAAGACTCCTGCAAGTCCCTTGGACTGCAAGGCGATCCAACAGGTCAGTCCTAGAGGAGATCAACCCTGACTGCTCTTGAGAAGGCCAGATCCTGAAGGTGAAACTCAAATCCTTTGGCCACCTAATGAGAAGGAAGGACTCACTGGAGAAGAGCCTAATGCTGGGAACGATGGAGAGCAAAAGAAGAAGAAAGGGACAACAGAAAATGAGGTGGCCAGATGGAGTCACTGAAGCAGTTGGCATGAGCTTAAATGGACTCCAGAGGATGGTAGAGGACAGGAAGGCCTGGAGGAACGTTGTCCATGAGGTTGCGATGGGTCGGACACGACTTCGCAACTAACAATAAAAGGTGTCATATTTAATTAAATGAATACGCTCTGTTTCTGCTGACGTAGGTATGCCACCATCCTGCCCCAAACAAACCGCTGAAGATGACAATAAAAGCAACACAATTAAAACCGACGAACTGTTCAAACCTTGGTGATGGAAGAGATGCGATTTTAGCATTTTCCTAAAAGCCGGCTCCAAAGAGCCTCCTCCCTGTATATTAAGCACCAGGATTTCTGCTGATCTTAAGGATCCAGGCAGTTTCTTAAAAGACGTTAAAATATTTATTTTCCCCTTTTTTTCAATTTTCGGTGGCTGTTTAGAGAGTGTTTCCTTTTTATTTTCTAACTTTTTGTGTGTAAAAATAGTTATTTTTTTAAAAAAAAACAAAACAACCCCACTTTCTAAACAGTCCCGGGGGAATAAATATTTTTTAAGTTTTTACTTACAAATGTTAAAAGAATTTATGCCACCGAGGATCATGTTGGGTAAATTAGAAATTCCTGCCAACATGGCAGTTTTATTACATCCCATCTAGAGGAGACTGAGAAAGAATGTCCCAGGGGCTTAAATTTACATTATTAATTTATTTGATTTTTATCCCACCCTTATTACTTTATAAGTAACTCAAGGCGGCGAATGTATCTAATACTTCTTCCTCTTCCTCTTTTCCCCAAAACAATAAACAATAAGAGGTGGGAGAGATTGACTGATCCAAAGTCACCCAGCCGGCTTTGATGCTAAAGGCAGAACTAGAACTAACAGTTTCCTAGTGAATGGCCCAAAGTCATCCAGGTGGCTTTCATGACTAAAGTGGGACTAAAACTCACCATCTCCTGGTTTTTAGGATAGCACCTTAACCACTACACCTAACTGGCTCTTCCTGTGGTACGAGTTCCTCAAGGGATACTTTTACTAATACTCTTTTTTATGCTGAAGGCAACTGACAATCAGAATAATCAAGAAATCTCTCCACTGAAATAGAATAGAATAGAATAGAATAGAATAGAATAGAATAGAATAGAATAGAATAGAATAGAATAGAATAGAATAGAATAGAATAGAATAGTTGGAAAGGACCTTGGGAGGACTTCTAGTCCAACCCCCTGCTTAGGCAGGAAACCCTACACCACTTCAAGACAAATGGTTATCCAACATCTTCTTTAAAACTCCCAGTGTTGGAGCATTCACAACTTCTGGAAGCAAGGAGTTCCACTGATTAATTGTTCTCACTGTCAGGAAATGTCTCCTGAATTCCAGGTTGCTTCTCTCCTTGATGAGTTTCCACCCACTGCTTCTTGTCCTACCCTCAGGGGCTTTGGAGAATAGCTTGACTCCCTCTTCTTTGTGAGATATTGGAACACAGCTATCATGTCTCCCCTAGTCCTTCTTTTCACTAAACTAGACATACCCAGTTTCTGCAACCGTTGTTCACACGTTTTAGCCTCCAGTCCCTTAAACCTTTGTTGCTCTTTTCTGCACTCTTTCCAGAGTCGCCACATGTTTTTTACATCGTGGTGACCAAAACTGAATGCAATATTCCAAATGTGACCTTACCAAGGCATTATAAAGTGGTATGAACATTTCACATGATCTTGATTCTATCCCTCTGTTTATGCAGCCTAGGACTGTGTTGGCTTTTTTGGCAGCTACTGCACACTGCTGGCTCCTATTTAAATGGTTGTCCACTAGGACCCAGCAAATGATCAGCAAGACGCTCCCAGTCAATGCCCCACAGCAATTTATCAAGAGAGAAAGGGACCGAGTCTTAAAAACTGCAGGGAGCACAATAATATAACAAGCAAGAGTGTTTTTTTCCCAATCATCATGACTTTAAGATGGGTAGACTTCAACACCAGCATTCCCCAACTAGCTTTTACAAATCCATCTTAAAGCTACAAAGTGGAGGAGAAGGATGTGGCAGAATCTGGGTGGTGGAGTTAAAAGAGGGATCAGCCTAGAATCTGTACTTAACCAATAACAAGCTAAATCCAGCCGCCCTTGAATTCCATCAGCCCTTACCTAGCACCAAAATAGCGCTAACATTAGTTGAGAATATTCCTGTACATACTGTAGGCATAAGTAGTAATCAATCAGATTAACTGCACCTTCATGAGTGGGCCTGATATTTCACTACTGACACCAAGGTGGTTGAGAAATGGGGAGCAAGAATTAGAGATGGAAACACTAAAAAAAAAGCAAGAAAATAATGACAGATTTACCTATTTTAATAAATCGACAAGGGAACATCTGCTCATCGATTTTGTGCTTCAAAGTAAATGTTTCTTTGTTATAGTCATTCTTTAAGCCGCTGTGAAGAAAAAAACAAAGCATGAAAGGTTATTCAAGGTGACCTAGAATTTGAAGTGAATTAGTAGACAGGTTTTATATACGATAAGCTGGCAGCTACAAAAGGCCATTAAGGCCAAGAGCCTTGGTGGCACAGCAGACTAAAGCACTGTTAAGTGATACCAGCTGCCTGCAATTACTGCAAGTTCAAATCTCACCAGGCTCAAGGTTGACTCAGCGTTCCATCTTTTCGAGGTAGGTAAAATGAGGACCTGGTTTGTGGGGGCAATAAGCTGACTTTGTATAAAAAAGAACACCGCTTGGGGGTGGGGGCAAAAGCCCTACTAAGCAGGTATATACAAAAGTATGAAGGCTATTGCTTAACGCATTGTAAGCTGCCGTGAGTCTCCGGAGAAGGGCGACATATAAATCAAACCAATAAATAAATAAATAAGGGCCAGAAGGCCGTCACCAATAATCCTGACTAGGCAAATTTTCTTTTCTGTACATCATTTCTCCTACATTTTAAGTTAGCATGTCAGGTTTGAACATCTTGGAGAGTCAATATATCAAAAATCAATCTGCATACTTAAAGATTTAATTTGACAATCGATTGATCAATTTGGAAGCATTTTTTAATCTCTATCTAAAATAATTCTACGGTGCTTTGAAAATGCGCAACAGAACCTAAAAGTAATAGAAATATTTCAGTTCTCTTACGCAAAATCCCATCATCAATCTTGGGGTTTTCACAAATTATCTAAAAGCCAAGCAGCAAAAAAAAAAAAATCTTGCTTTGCGGTCCCTGCTATTTATAATGGTACAGGTACATTCCTTCGACTTACAACCAGAATAGAGCTCAAAATTTCCACAGCTAAACGAGATGGTTGTTAAGCAAGGTTTGACTCGTTTTACAATCTTTCTTGCCACAGCAAAGGGAACCACTGCAGTTGTTAAATTAGCAACATGGTTGTTAAGGGGAATCCAGCGTCCCTGTTGACTTTGCTCGTCAGAAGGTTAGCAAAAGGTGATCACATGACCTGTGTGTCATAAATACATGGCAGGTGCCAAGCACTTAAATGTTGATCACATGATTATGGGGATGCTGCAACGTAAGTGCAAAAACTGGCCATTTTTTTTCAGTGCCGTTGTTACTTCAAACGGTCACTAAATGAATGACTATCTGTATTGGGTCCACCAAGGACATGTAAAAAAAAAGAAAAAAAAGAAAACATAAACCATACCGAAAGGGGCAAAGGAATGAGATTTTTATTCCCCCCTTAAAATATTAAAACCAGACTTTCAGCTTTCTTAGTCTTGTTATTATGATAGGCACCAAAAGACGTGGAAACCACAATCCTACCTTGATAAAAGATCAGTCATGTTTTCTTCATTCATTCCCCCAAAGACTTTAAATTTTTTTAAATTACAGACGTGAGTCTTTTCGTATTTCCCGAATGTGATGCTCTGAACTACCGACGGCCTTTCAAGTTTCAAGATCAAATACTAGAAGAGAAGAAAACATGGGCATGTAAATATATATATTGGGCTTGACCAGGTGCTTCGACAGAAAAACACTTAATCTCTACCCTGGCTCAAGCTGATAAACAGAGGAGAACTTGTGGCTCAGAGGTTAATACAACTGCCTAATATGCAGGCAGCCCAAGTTCAAATCCAGGTAAAGGTATGGTTAGCTGAGGAGAGCTAAATAGCTTGAAATAGATCTATACTAGTCTCCCTTTATTTCTTTATCAGCAAATATAAATTTGGTATAAAATGGTTTGTCATGAATGCGACTGCTTGAGGGCTCCTGGATTGAAGCTGAAAGGCGAAAGGGAAGCAGTATGCTCCCTCCCATATTGGGGTAGACCAGGTGCTTCGATAGAAAAACACTTTATATATATATGGGTCTTGGTCTTACCTTTGTCGGATATCAATCCCAAAACATTAAAGAGCACTTTAGAAAAGCATAGGTGGATAACATAATTCTCCGTGTTACTGTGTGGAATTGGCAGCAGGTCCTTCTTGGCCTCTCATGAAGGTGTGAAGCATACATATATTTTCAAAAATATGTCACACGCATCACATTTTAGGGAAAATTGTCATTAGGCTGATGCAGTTTTAATATATACTTCTTTTCATCTAGTTGGATGGCTTGTTTATGTTTTATTTCCCAATCTTTATATTATTGTAACATTATAATGTATGTGTTTTAAATTTTGTGTATGCTGTATTGTGGATGAAGATTGACCTCTATATATACAGACTTTCATAAACAGAAACACACATGATATAGATAGGTAGATAGGTAGGTAGGTAGGTAGAAGATAGATAGATGTAGGTAGGTAGGTAGGTAGGTAGGAGATAGATAGATAGATAGATAGATAGATAGATAGATAGATAGATAGATAGATAGATGTAGGTAGGTAGGTAGGTAGGTAGGTAGGTAGGAAGGAGACAGATAGATAGATAGATAGATAGATAGATAGATAGATAGATATACCGTAGGTAGGGAGAGGGAGAGAGAGCGGGAGAGGGGGGAATAAAAATAAGAACAAGCCCAACGTACTGTACTTTGACAGGGCCTGATGCTTGAATGTAAGCCGATGGCAAATTAAAAATCTGTGAGGTGAAATTTTCTTCCACATTCAGCTTCGTTAACAAAACTTACTTCGTATTGTGAGGCGCTGATTTCTTGTGGTTTTATTGTTATTTATTGCATAGGTTTGATGCTGTGTTTCATTAACAGAGCATGTAATTGTTTAATGCTGGGTTGCAAATTACTGTGGGTTGGCTTGACAGGACTGTGGGGGCAGAAATATGATAATATAGTAAAGACTTGAAGTACTATAAAATAAAAGGCTGCATAAAGACTCAAAATAAATTGCAAGATGAAATTTTGAGGCCAGTTTAATTTAATTTAATTTAATTTCCAATTTATATACCGCCCTTCTCCCTGAGGACTCAGGGCGGTCTACAGCCAAGATAAAAAACATAGAATACAAATATTAAAACATTTAAAAATATATATAAATTTGGGCCGAAAGTTAAGAATCACAAACTAATTAAAAAATTTAAAAATTTCTTCTAAGCCAACCCGGCTTGCTGGAAAAGATGGGTTTTCAGGGAACGACGGAAGGCATTGAGATCATGGATTCTCCTTATCTCCGGGGGCAACTGATTCCAGAGGGTGGGAGCCCCCACAGAGAAGGCCCTCCCCCTGGGGGCCACCAGCCTACATTGTTTGGCTGATGGCACCCTGAGGAGGCCCTCTCTGTGGGAGCGCACGGGTCGATGGGAGGTCGTTGGTAGCAGCAGGCGGTCTCGGAGATAGCTAGGCCCTATGCCATGGAGCGCTTTAAAGGTGATAACCAACACCTTGAAGCGCACCCGGAAGACCACCGGGAGCCAGTGCAGCTCGCGCAGGAGCGGTGTTACATGGGAGCGCCATGTTGCTCCCATCACTACCCGCACTGCTGCATTCTGGACCAGCTGGAGCCTCCGGGTGCTCTTCAAGGGGAGCCCCATGTAGAGAGCGTTGCAGTAGTCAAGGCGAGAGGTGACGAGGGCGTGAGTGACTGTGCACAAGGAATCCCGATCAAGAAAGGGCCGCAACTGGCGAATCAGGCGAACCTGATAAAAGGTCCCCCTGGTAACAGCCGTCAGATGTTCCTCCAAGGACAGCTGCCTATCCAGGAGGACTCCCAGATTGCGAGCCCCTTCAGTGGGGGCCAAAGACTCGCCCCCAATAGTCAGCGATGGAGTCAACTGACTATATCGGGATGCCGGGAGCCACAGCCACTCAGTCTTGGAAGGGTTGAGCTTGAGCCTGTTCCTCCCCATCCAGATCTGCACAGCCTCCAGGCACTGGGACATCACTTCAAGGGCATCGTTGGGGTGGCCTGGGGTGGAGATGTACAGCTGGGTGTCATCAGCGTACTGGTGGTATCTCACCCCAAAGCCACGGATGATCTCGCCCAGCGGCTTCACATAAATGTTGAACAGAAGGGGCGAGAGGACCGATCCCTGCGGCACTCCACAGATGAGAGGCCTCGAGGTCGACCTCTGCCCCCCTGCCAACACAAACTGCGACCGGTCGGAGAGAAAGGAGGAGAACCACCGCAACACAGTGCCTCCCACCCCCAACTCTTCCAGCCGGTGCAGCATGATACCATGGTCGATGGTATCAAAAGCCGCTGAGAGATCTAACAGGACCAGAACAGAGGAATAACCCCTGTCCTGAGCCCTCCAGAGATCATCCACCAACGCGACCAATGCCGTTTCCGTGCTGTGCCCAGACCTGAAACCCGACTGGAACGGATCTAGATAGGATGTTTCCTCCAGGAATTGCGGAAACTGTTGCGCGACCACACTCTCAACAACCTTCGCAATGAAGCGAAGGTTGGAGACAGGACGATAGTTGGCCAATATTGCTGGATCCAGGGACGGCTTCTTGAGGAGAGGCCTCACCACCGCCTCTTTCAGGGCAGCGGGGAAGTGACCCTCACTCAAAGAAGCATTAATGACGCCCTGGAGCCAGCCTCGTGTAACCTCCCGGGAAGCCAGTACCAACCAGGAGGGACATGGGTCCAGTAAACATGTGGCCGCACTAAGTCTCCCCAAAATCCTGTCCACATCATCGGGAGTCACAGCATCAAACTCCTCCCAGATAACATTCTCAAGACTGTTTCTCGTCACCCTGCCCTGATCTACCCAGTCAGAGTCCAGATCCCCCCGGATCTGAGCGATTTTGTCATACATGTATTGTCCGAAATCCTCCGCCCTGCCTTTTAAGGGATCCTCCCGCACTCCCAGATGGAGCAGGGCGCGGGTCACCCTAAACAGGGCGGCCGGACGATTCCCTAATGACGCAATAGAGGCGGAAAAGTGGTTAGACTTTGCCGTCTTTATCGCCACTAGGTAGGCCTTAATATGCGACCTTACCAGTGTTCGATCAGATTCAGAGAGACTGGCCCTCCAACCACTCTCCAGGCGTCTTTTCCGGCGCTTCATTTCCCTCAGCTCCTCAGTAAACCAAGGAGCCGCACGGGATCGGCATCGGGTCAGAGGCCGCAAAGGCACAACTCGGTCCAAGGCCCCACCAGCCGCCCGATCCCAAGCGGCTACCAGGTCCTCGGCCGAGTCATGTGCTAGATCCTCAGGAAATGGCCCAAGCTCCGTCTGGAACCTATCAGGATCCATCAGGCGCCTGGGGCGGATCCATCTAATTGGGTCCGCCTCCCTGCGGCGAGGGGTCGCGGTTCGAAGATCTAGGCGAAGGAGTGAGTGGTCAGTCCATGACAAGGGTTCCACGTCTATATCCCCTATAACAAGACCACTCAACCACTGGCCAGAGACAAAAATCAAATCCAGAGTGTGACCTCCCCTGTGAGTAGGGCCATGAACTAACTGGGTCAGGTCCATGGCCGTCATGGAAGCCATGAACTCCTGAGCCACCTCAGACGTTTCACCGACGGATGGCAAGTTGAAATCACCCATGACTAAAAGCCTGGGTGTATCTACTGCCACTGTGGCTATCACGTCGAGTAGCTCAGGTAGGGCTGTTGCCACGCGGCAGGGAGCCAGGTACGTAAGCAACAAGCCCATCTGAACCCCACGGCCCCACCTCACAAGGAGGGACTCACATCCGGCTATCTGAGGCACAGTTGTCTCCCTCGGACTCAGATCCTCGTTAATAATAACCGCCACCCCCCCCGCCCCTCCCCTGGGCCCTCGGCTGATGGAATGCTCTGAAGCCTGGTGGGCACATTTCCACCAGAGGGACGCCACCCTCCGGGCCCAACCAGGTCTCCGTAATACCCGCCAGGTCCGCTCCCCCCTCTTGTATAAGATCGTGAATGAGGGGGGCCTTATTGACCACGGACCTGGCATTGCACAGCATCAGCCGAAGGCCCAGCTCCTGAGTATCTAAGCCACCTAGTATCCGAGCGGAGCCTTGGGGACCGGGGCAAGCAATTGCTCTCAAACAGCAAGTGCGAGCCCCCAACACCTGATGTGGTCCCCTGCTCCCGCCATATCTGCCCCTCCCATTCACCGTGCCGATGGTACAGCCCTCATAGATATCGCCCCCCATCCCTTTTCCAATCCCTCGTCCGGTGCCTCCCGGATCATTACCCTGTGCCGGGCACGGCTCTGACCCTGGTGAATTTCCCCCCCCATCCGCCATAGTCGTCTTCCCAGTATCTTTAAAAGAATAATTACAACCCCCCCCCAGAACCCCTTAAAATCTTTAAAAATTTCCCTAAAAAGCCTCATAAATTCTTCCTTGCTCCATGCCATCTCTCCGGACTCCAAAGTCCGTCATCGAGATAGGCCCTCGATAATGTGGGGGGCCAAACCTGCGAGAGGGGAGAATCTCGCAGGGCGAGGAGTTCCGACACCGAACCGAGGAGTTTCATATTTTAATATAGAAAATTCTTAAAATGAATATAGATTGAAATCAAGTGTTCCTTCTAAGGCTACTGGATGATGATATAAACTTGAAAGCCATTCACGCATCATCATGAAATCTCCAGAATCGTAAAACCTACAAACTTGAAATTTGCCACGTATGTTTCTCTTGGCTTGTAGATGCTCACTAAGAAAGGATTTTTCAAAATGACCATCAGAGCATTAGTATTTCCTATATTATGATTAACACGCTCTGATGCTAAGGAGTTCTACTCCCCCTCTCCACCTGAAAAGAAATCTGTTCCAAATGCAAAACACAAGCAGAGGAGAGGAGTTTCACTTTCAGTTTTACTTTCACAGCAGGAAGTAGCTTTAATACAGAACAGTTGAGCTAAGCCACGACCAGGCTCCTTCCTGTCTCCTTCCTGCCTCTGTGGGGCAAGGCTGAGGGAGAGAAGGGGATAGGATATGGGAGGCTTCTGTGAGGCAAGGCTGAGGGAGATCGTAACTACTCATTAATTTTGTAGCGGAGAACGGGTATTCAGCTAGTATATTATATGACATGGAGAAACAAACAGTGTCTAGTCAAAAGGGGAAAAAAACCAATTGTAAATCGCATTGTTCAGTGCTGTTGTAACTTTGGTCACTAAATGAATGGTTGCAAGTTGAGATAAAATATTCTGTCTTCAGCCACGCATGCTCCTATTAGTATGCAGCTCGACAATTACGCCCTGACAGTCCCATTTTTTTAAAAAAACACACACACATATGAAATTCCTCGCTCTGGAGACTGAGAGTTGCAATCCATCTCAAAAATGTCTACGTGATCTACATTTCTCGAGCTCTGGGCTCTGGGCCGATAGGAGAAAATAAAAATGCTTAATGCTGTACATTGTCTTGAGACAATGTCAATACCTCATTATCACACTTCTAACTATTGCATGGAATCCTTTCTAGGTTCCAGATAGGTTCCAGACAGAGCTTGGGCCATTTCCTGAGGATCTAGCACATGACTCGGCCGAGGACCTGGTAGCCGCCTGGGATCGGGCGGCTGGTGGGGCCTTGGACCGAGTTGTGCCTTTGCGGCCTCTGACCCGATGCCGATCCCGTGCGGCTCCTTGGTTTACTGAGGAGCTGAGGGAAATGAAGCGCCGGAAAAGACGCCTGGAGAGCGGTTGGAGGGCCAGTCTCGCTGAATCTGATCGAACACTGGTAAGGTCGCATATTAAGGCCTACCTAGTGGCGATAAAGACGGCAAAGTCTAACTACTTTTCCGCCTCTATTGCGTCATCAGGGAATCGTCCGGCCGCCCTGTTTAGGGTGACCCGCGCCCTGCTCCACCTGGGAGTGCGGGAGGATCCCTTAGAAGGCAGGGCGGAGGATTTCGGACAATACCTGTATGACAAAATCGCTCAGATCCGGGGGGATCTGGACTCTGACTGGGTAGATCAGGGCAGGGTGACGAGGAACAGTCTTGAGAATGTTATCTGGGAGGAGTTTGATGCTGTGACTCCCGATGATGTGGACAGGATTTTGGGGAGACTTAGTGGGGCCACATGTTTACTGGACCCGTGTCCCTCCTGGTTGGTACTGGCTTCCCGGGAGGTTACACGAGGCTGGCTCCAGGGCGTCATTAATGCTTCTTTGAGTGAGGGTCACTTCCCCGCTGCCCTGAAAGAGGCGGTGGTGAGGCCTCTCCTCAAGAAGCCGTCCCTGGATCCAGCAATATTGGCCAACTATCGTCCTGTCTCCAACCTTCGCTTCATTGCGAAGGTTGTTGAGAGTGTGGTCGTGCAACAGTTTCCGCAATTCCTGGAGGAAACATCCTATCTAGATCCGTTCCAGTCGGGTTTCAGGTCTGGGCACAGCACGGAAACGGCATTGGTCGCGTTGGTGGATGATCTCTGGAGGGCTCGGGACAGGGGTTATTCCTCTGTTCTGGTCCTATTAGATCTCTCAGCGGCTTTTGATACCATCGACCATGGTATCATGCTGCACCGGCTGGAAGAGTTGGGGGTGGGAAGCACTGTGTTACGGTGGTTCTCCTCCTTTCTCTCCGACCGGTCGCAGTTTGTGTTGGCAGGGGGGCAGAGGTCGACCTCGAGGCCTCTCATCTGTGGAGTGCCGCAGGGATCGGTCCTCTCGCCCCTTCTGTTCAACATTTATGTGAAGCCGCTGGGCGAGATCATCCGTGGCTTTGGGGTGAGATACCACCAGTACGCTGATGACACCCAGCTGTACATCTCCACCCCAGGCCACCCCAACGATGCCCTTGAAGTGATGTCCCAGTGCCTGGAGGCTGTGCGGATCTGGATGGGGAGGAACAGGCTCAAGCTCAACCCTTCCAAGACTGAGTGGCTGTGGCTCCCGGCATCCCGATATAGTCAGTTGACTCCATCGCTGACTATTGGGGGCGAGTCTCTGGCCCCCTCGGAGAGGGCGCGCAATCTGGGAGTCCTCCTGGATAGGCAGCTGTCCTTGGAGGAACATCTGACGGCTGTTACCAGGGGGACCTTTTATCAGGTTCGCCTGATTCGCCAGTTGCGGCCCTTTCTTGATCGGGATTCCTTGTGCACAGTCACTCATGCCCTCGTCACCTCTCGCCTTGACTACTGCAACGCTCTCTACATGGGGCTCCCCTTGAAGAGCACCCGGAGGCTCCAGCTGGTCCAGAATGCAGCAGCGCGGGTAGTGATGGGAGCAACATGGCGCTCCCATGTAACACCGCTCCTGCGCGAGCTGCACTGGCTCCCGGTGGTCTTCCGGGTGCGCTTCAAGGTGTTGGTTATCACCTTTAAAGCGCTCCATGGCATAGGGCCTAGCTATCTCCGAGACCGCCTGCTGCTACCAATGACCTCCCATCGACCCGTGCGCTCCCACAGAGAGGGCCTCCTCAGGGTGCCATCAGCCAAACAATGTAGGCTGGTGGCCCCCAGGGGGAGGGCCTTCTCTGTGGGGGCTCCCACTCTCTGGAATCAGTTGCCCCCGGAGATAAGGAGAATCCATGACCTCAATGCCTTCCGTCGTTCCCTGAAAACCCATCTTTTCCAGCAAGCCGGGTTGGCTTAGAAGAAATTTTTAAATTTTAAATTTTTTAATTAGTTTGTTATTCTTAACTTTCGGCCCAAATCTATATATATTTTTAAATGTTTTAATATTTGTATTCTATGTTTTTTATCTTGGCTGTACACCGCCCTGAGTCCTCAGGGAGAAGGGCGGTATATAAATTGGAAGTTAAATTAAATTAAATTAAATTAAATTCTGCCAAGAGGAATTATTAAAAGGCCATCTGGTAAATGCATGGAGGAAGAGCAGAACACGATGACTTCGCCAGTTATTTTTAACTGAAATTTCAAGTTAACAGAGGCATTTTTTTCCCCTCCATCCTTCACCTCTGCCAACAGTCTAGAATTTTGTGCGCACTGGAGCATGAGATTCCAGATGGCAAAAGAAAGGAAAAAGGCAATAGACATTTCCCTCTAAGGAATCCATCACTTTAAAACTGCTCTCCAACTAAAGAAACGCTACTATTTCCTGTATTATTCATTTATTATTGCTTCATTTATCATTATCAACTTTGTTTAACAACCCCATGATCCCTTGCAGAGTGGAGTCTGGGCAACCGAATGGAGCTGTGTGTTTACTGGCCGGATGCCCTTCCTATGGCCAGTGCGGAGTTTTGTTCAGCAGATATATTCCCATTGTGCCGAGAGAGAGAAATATGTCTCTACCTAGGATCAAACTCACAGCCTGATTGTGAGGCCAGAGCTCCACTTCTAGATCAGCACACCACTCTGCTGCATTTATCTTTTATTATTCATTTATTATCGTATGTCGATAGTCCTCAACTTACAACCACAATCGAGCCCAAAATTTCCATTGCTAAATGAGACACTTAAGTGAGTTTTGACCCAATTATCCACCTTTCTGGTAACAGTTAGGCATGAAAACCAGTTGGATGACTTTGGGCCAATCCCCAGGAGATGGTGAGTTCCAGTTCCTCCTTAGGAATGAAAGCCAGCTGGGTGACTTTGGGTCACTTCCCAGGAGATGGTGAGTTCTAGTTCCTCCTTAGGCACGAAAGCCAGCTGGGTGACTTTGGGCCAATCCCCAGGAGATGGTGAGTTCTAGTTCCTCCTTAGGCATGAAAATCAGTTGAGTGACTTTGGGCCAATCCCCAGGAGATGGTGAGTTCTAGTTTCTCCTTAGGCACGAAAGCCAGCTGGGTGACTTTGGGCCAATCCCCAGGACATGGTGAGTTCTAGTTCCTCCTTAGGAATGAAAGCTGGCTGGGTGACTTTGGGCCAATCCCCAGGAGATGGTGAGTTCTAGTTCCTCCTTAGGCACAAAAGCCAGCTGGTTGGCTTTGGGCCACTTCCCAGGACATGGTGAGTTCTAGTTCCTCCTTAGGAATGAAAGCTGGCTGGTTGGCTTTGGGCCACTTCCCAGGACATGGTGAGTTCTAGTTCCTCCTTAGGAATGAAAGCTGGCTGGGTGACTTTGGGCCAATCCCCAGGAGATGGTGAGTTCTAGTTCCTCCTTAGGCATGAAAATCAGTTGAGTGACTTTGGGCCAATCCCCAGGAGATGGTGAGTTCTAGTTTCTCCTTAGGCACGAAAGCCAGCTGGGTGACTTTGGGCCAATCCCCAGGACATGGTGAGTTCTAGTTCCTCCTTAGGAATGAAAGCTGGCTGGGTGACTTTGGGCCAATCCCCAGGAGATGGTGAGTTCTAGTTCCTCCTTAGGCATAAAAGCCAGCTGGTTGGCTTTGGGCCACTTCCCAGGACATGGTGAGTTCTAGTTCCTCCTTAGGAATGAAAGCTGGCTGGTTGGCTTTGGGCCACTTCCCAGGACATGGTGAGTTCTAGTTCCTCCTTAGGAATGAAAGCTGGCTGGGTGACTTTGGGCCAATCCCCAGGAGATGGTGAGTTCTAGTTCCTCCTTAGGAATGAAAGCTGGCTGGGTGACTTTGAGCGACTCTGGGTGACTCCCTCAACCCAACCCATCTCACAGAGTTGTGGTCGGGAAACTAGGGGGAGAAAGATGTCTTTGATATATTTGCAGCCTTGAGTTATTTGTAAAAATAATAATGGCACGATAATAAAAAATAAATAAATAAAATAAAAAATAAAACGTGAAATGAAATGAAATAAAATATAAAATAAGATAAAATGTAATGAAATAAAGTACAATGATGTAAATAAAATAAATTACAAGATGAAATGAAGTAAAATAATATAAATACAGCAAAATAATGTAAATAAAACAAAATAATAAAACATAAAATAAGATGAAATGAAATGAAATCATGTAAATGAAGTAAAATAATGTAAAATAAAATAAATAAATAAAATAAAATCTGAAACTAACTTTTGGCTCAGTGTTCTCAGAGACAAAGATATATATCCCATCAAGACAATTGTAAAGACCGGAATAAGCATGCAGAACTGAATAGACTGACAGGAGCACATGCCGGAAAATATCTATTTAAAGAATTCTAAGCCTCATGTCCAGATGAATTATTATTATTATTATTATTATTATTATTATTATTATTATTATTATTATTTTATTTCTATACCGCCCTTCTCCTGCGGGACTCAGGGCGGTGTACAGCCAAGATAAAACATTGCATATAAAATTTAAAAACAATTTAAAAAACAATTAAATAATTTCGGCCCAAGATATTAAAAACAACCCAATTAAAACCAAATTCAATTAAAACTGAGGGGATGGGATCAAGCCAGCCCAGCTAGATGGAATAGGTGTGTTTTCAAGGCCCAACGAAAAGTCCGGAGGTCTGATATCGTGCGTATCTCAGGGGGTAGGTCATTCCAGAGGGCGGGTCCTGCCACAGAGAAGGCTCTCCCCCTGGGGGTCGCCAGCCGACACTGTCTGGCCGACGGCACCCTGAGAAGGCCCTCTCTGTGCGAGCGAACTGGTCGGTGGGAGACTATTGGCGGCAGAAGGCGGTCTCGCAGATAACCCGGCCCTAAGCCATGGAGCGCTTTAAAGGTGGTCACCAACACCTTGAAGCGCACCCGGAAGACCTCAGGAAGCCAATGCAGCTCACGCAGGAGAGGTGTCATATGTGAGCGCCCCGTCGCTCCCATAATCCCCCGCGCAGCCGCATTCTGGACTAACTGTAGCCTCCGGGTGCACCCCAAGGGGAGCCCCATGTAGAGAGCATTGCAGTAGTCCAGGCTGAATCACATGGCAAGTGGACAGTCATAGAAATTGAATAAATAAATAAATTCCACCTTGGAGAAAGAAATTTACTACTGTAGCTACTCCTTTTACCTTTCAGAATCATGGGCAATCGGTGACTTGGATGAGGATCAAGCAAAATACAGACCAGTGATGGTGAAACTTTTAGACACCGAGCGCCCAAACTGCGCGTGCACACATACCCAAACTGAAAGGTGTGTGCGAGCGCACGAATGCAAGCACTTGCCATGTACACATGCACGGACATGTGTGAACATCTGCGTACGCATGCACAGACAGGCGCATGTGTGGAAATGCACTGGCGCATGTACAAACATATGCACATGTGCAGCAGGCACCCGAAGAGCAGCTGGCCGGCGGGAGGCGGGGCATCCGATCACCGGCAGCACAGCAAGAGGAAAGATCTTTTTCTTTCTTGAGCTTCTGTTTCGTCGTTTGCAGGGAAACAGAAGCTCACGAAAGAAACGCCACGGAGATCTGACTTGGGACAACGGCGCGAGTGCCAGCAGAGAGGGATCTGCGTGCCACCACTGGCACACATGCCATTGGCTCGCCATCATGGCTCTATACCATTCAATCAGACGTTAAAACCTGGAAATATTCTACCATATTACAAAGAGTTAAATCTGTGAAGACCATGAAAAAGATGAATTACTGCAAGGTATGTTTATCAAGAATACCACCTGACAGATTAGTTGGATAGAAGACCTCCAAGGTCCCTTCCAACTCTCTTATTCTGGTGTTTACTCTCCTCCATTTTTTAAATGTTTCTACTACCCTGTTTCCCCCAAAATAAGACATCCCCTGATAATAAGCCCGATCGAGCTTTTGAGCGCATGGCAATAACGGATAAGACAGATCCCCGTTATCCAAATTCTCTCACGATATCAATACCATCTTTCGAAGTAATTTTGACTATTTTCAATTATCTAAATTACGTTTTTTGGACATCCATAGCGCCATTCCCAAACTGTTGTGGCCCCGCCCTCTGAGCCTATCCCATCGGAGGAAGAAAGCTCCGAGCATGAGGAAGAGGAGTCAGCCAGGCCTCCCTCTCCAGTCCCCTCCCCTCTGGCACTGTCTCAGGTGCCGGCCGAGGGAGAGGAGATTAGCAGGGAGACAGGTGTCTCGGATGAGAGTGAAGGAGAGACATCATTCCTGGATGCACGCCTCCGAAGGCGTGATAAACGATTGCAGCAGCTCAGGAGGCGTGCTAGGGATTAGAACTGAGTCACTGGACCACACCCCAGAGACTATATAATAGAGGGTGGTGACCAGTGATCCCTGTGATGAACAAAAATAAACCTTGGATAGTCACTAAAGCCTCGTCCGAAACTGCTGAGAGGAATATTTATTTCTGTTGGACTTTTGTACGCTGAGTATATTATCTTTCTGTTTCTGTGAAAATAAAGCACTTGGCAGACGGTGTGTATATCGCTGCCAAGTTGGAGATAAAGACCTGGGTGTGTGCCAAGTGCTTCCTTAACCCTCGGCTGGCTGTGTTTGTGTGTGTGTGTGGACGGGGACAGATCACAAACATGGAATGGTGTCTCTGGCATGGAAGAAGGCTGGTGGCCCTTGGACCACTTTGTCAACAAAGTTGTACGATACGCATCAAAAGCCACACCACAATACAGTTAAATGGCATTTACAAGTTTAATACCAAGCTTAATGTACCAATTGTTAGTTTATCTAAACAGACAGGTCATACAATACACTGTAAGATTTATTTGGATTAATCAAAATGACTTTTTGTTGGCTGCGATTAGGATCCAACACCGAGGCACCATTAAAACTCACCTGTGGGGGATAGTTGCTTTCCGAAGACCACCGTGAAGATTGATCGTTGGGCTTGTCTACTAAAATATTCCTGGAAATAGAGAGAGAGAGAGAGAGACAGATGTAAACATTAAAAAAGTTAACAATATGTAATGGTTTTCAAAAGTCCCATTTCAACAAAACATAAGCAAACTGCCTCATATTTGTCTAACAATAATTAAATATGCTAGAAAATATCCAGTCTTAGGTCCAAGTCAGGATTCAAACCCTGATCAACAGATAGTCCTCAACTTACAACCATTCATTTAGTGACCAAAGTTACAGCTGCACTCAAAAATGTGACTTACAACCATTTTTTACACTTACAACTGTACACACGTTTCCAACAAATGCTGATGATTTGCAAAGGTTTTTTTTTCCCCCAATTACGATAACTGTTACTTTTCACAAGGCGATTTCTGGATGTTTTCGATCGGATTAGATGTTGGTGCAAATGTTACCCCACAATCCGCAGGTCATCTGCTGGATTTTGTTACAGTCATTGTGAGATCATTAGCAAAGGAATGCTTTTGCTAGTATTTTTGCACTATGGATCCTTTCGAGTCTAGGGGGAAAACCTATGGGCCCTCTTTGTTGTGGCCTGCCAGCGGCCAGCAGAGCTGGCAGCAGATTCGGACAGTGAGAAGGTTGGGGAGGAATGTGGGCCAGTCCTGGAGTCTGGGGAAGGCTCGGATGATGGCTCTGAGTCGGAGGCAGAGAGGGGGCAAAGGCCATCTGGTAGTACTTTGCTGCGTCTCCGGAGTCTGACATCAGTGAGGCAGAAGAACAGCGGGAGCCTGTTCCCAATGTGCGCATGTGCAGAGCTGCCAGAAGACAAGAACAGGGTCGACTTGGGAGTAAGGCTTGGAGATGACTGGCCCCTCCCATAAGACATAAAAGAGAAGCGAACGGGATGTGAGCTTTTGCAGGAAGCAATTAGTTCATCTGACTGATTCAAGATTTGAAATTTCTGTTTGTGACTCTGTGCCAAGTTTGGCCTTGCCCTGCGTCTGGCAATTAGCTCTCTGGCAGCGTTCCACGTGAGATAGGTGGGTGTTAATAACCTTCCTCAGAAAGACTGTTTATCAAGCCTTGGGGACTGTAAATGAAAGTAATTTACAGCCGGGACTAAATTTGCGCAGTTTACTTTCTAAGGAAATCAGAACCCTCTTCTGAGAAAAATATTATTTAAAGGCGTGAAATAAAATACATGCATAGGGACTGTTCGACAAAGGAAGGCTTGCTTTGAGTTTTCACCCACAAAAGATTTTCCACGCACAAATCGATTCAGTTCATGGTGGGCTAAATATGTTTGGACAGGAGATTTTAAATGAATGAAGACAAATATACAGTATATAACAGAAGTGAGTACACCCTCTCACATTTTGTAAATATTTAAGTATATCTTTTCATGTGACAACACTGAAGAAATGACACTTGGCTACAATGTAAAGTAGTGAGTATACAGCTTGTATAACAGTGTAAATGTGCCAAATGGGGCCCAAAGTGTCAATATTTTGTGTCTCCGCCATTATTTTCAAGCACTGCCTTAACTCTCTTGGGCATAGAGTTGCCCCTTCACACCTGAAGACCTTGTAACACTAACGCATCACATGACACCAGGGAGGGGAAATGGCTACTTGGGCCTCATTTGGACATTATCACTTAGGGGCGTACTCCCTTTTGTTGCCACCAGTTTAGACATGAATGGCTGTGTGTTGTGTTATTTTGAGAGGACAGCACATTTACACTGTTATACAAGCTGTTGTTCTGCCCCAGCTACGGACCCCAAAGAACGCAGCACACGCAAAGCCTGTACAAACCTTAGTTTACTAAATTAAATCAGTCTTTTTCAACCAAAGGCTGTTAATTAACTTTCTTAACAGCCTACAAGAATCCAAAGAATAAATAATCGTAATCTTACTAGGATTGGCAGAAAGCCCAGAAGCAATTTGCAGAGAATCCAGACGCGGAGGAGAATGACCTAAAGCTGTTCCCTTCAACTTGCTTCAGTCGGCGTTCCTCCTTAAATAGACTAAGGGAATGGCCAATTAGCCCCAAGCCTTACTCTCGAGGAGACCTCCTCCTGAGGAGCCACTCCTGCCTTTTGGCCATTCTGTGCGCCCGTGCATCGAGGAGAGGCTCCTCCTCTTCGTCCTCTTCACTTAAGGGAGCTTCTGGAGGTTCTGAAGGCCCTGGTTGAATCCCCACCTCTGGCACCACATCTTCTCCAGCCTCCTCATTGTCCGACTCGAGTGCCAGCTGCACAGACTGCTGGCGCAGCACCACACCAGCCTCCTCGCTGTTGGAATCAGCTACTAGCTGCACAGGCCGCGTACGGGCCACAAGAGCTGAATACTCACTACTTTACATTGTAGCCAAGTGTCATTTCTTCAGTGTTGTCATATGAAAAGATATACCCGTGTTTCCCCAAAAATAAGACCCGGTCTTATCTTTTTCTGAACCCCAAAACAAGCGCTTGGCCTTATTTTGGGGGAAGTCTTATTATTTTGGGGTGCGTGGAGCAAGATGGGGCTCCTCTTGCCATCTTACCTGATTTCCAGCTCTGTGTTTAAATACTTTCGGGGAGGGCTTATTTTCGGGAGGGGGAGGCTTATTTTGGTGCATGTGCTCAAAAGCCCAATTGGGTTTATTATCAGGGGATGTCTTATTTTCGGGGAAACAGGGTATTTACATATTTACAAAATGTGAGGAGGTGTACCCACTTCTGTGATATACTGCATGTGTCCCGGGATAAGGTTGCAAGATCCAAGCTGGGTCGGTCACCAGGACCGGAGGTTTAATCTTCCGAGCTTTCGGACTCATGCCGGATCAGATTTTTAACACTCGTGGCAACAAGGAACAAGATGCCAAAGGAAACCAATTACACTCAGACGCAGCTATCAAAATATTAAAGAGTAATAAATACGGTAGTACTATACGTGCTTCTTTAATCCGTTAAATCAATACCAAGGCAGGCTAAATTTCACTTAGAGAGTAAGGGAAATTAAGTTGTAATTTTTTTTTCCCATCCAAGTTCATGGATCCGCTGAAATCTATTCACAAACACCCAAGAGGTTTTCGGACTCCAGGCTAAGAACTTCTGTTTTAGACACTATCAAAACAGGTACCTGTTACGGTTCTTTAAGACTGGAGCCCGGAGAACAGTTACAGGAACTGGGCCTGGCTAGTCTAGTGAAGAGAAGGACCAGGGGAGACATGATAGTAGTCTTCCAATATTTGAAGGGTGGCCACAGAGAGGAGGGGGTCAAACTATTCTCCAAAGCACCGAAGGCCAGACCGTTATAGTCATAAATCATGACAGCTGTAAAGCAAGTCACCATGCAACCGAGCCAATTTTATGACCCTTTTTTTTGTAGCAGTTCTTAAGGGAAAACATCCCGGTTGTTAAGTGAATCAGCGGTTGTTAAGCAAATCATTGTTCGTTTTGGCCAAAAACCTGATGTAAACGCTGGTTTTCGGCAAAACGTTGTAAATCACGGTCAAGGGACCATGGGATGCTACAAATGGTCATGAATGTAGGCCAGTTGTTGAGTGCCTGAAATGTGGTCATATAAGAATGTGGGAGGAGGCCTGTCAGAATTTCGGAACTGGGTCCCGAGTATTTTTTGGCGGGTCCGTTGTAACTTTGAACAGTCCATAAGTGAGAGGTTGTAAGTAGAAGCTCACTTATATTAAGTCCCTGGATCAGTGATGGCTAACATTTTTGCCATCGCATGCCAAAAGTGTGTGGGGGTCACACGCACATGTGCCCACATCCATAATTCTATGCGCCCTGCCCCCCCCATGCTCCCCTCATGGCACGCGATGGCACAGTGGGCCTGATAGGCCCATTTTTCGCTCTCCCCAGGCTCCAGAGCCTTCCTAGGAGCCTGGGGAGGGCAAAAACGGCCTTCCCCACCCCTCCAGAGGCCCTCCGGAGGCCAGAAACAGCATGTTTCCTGACTTCTGGTGGGCCCAGAAGGCCTGAAAATCAGCTGGCCAGCACACACATGCGTGCCAGAGCTGAGCTTGCATGCCCACCAATATGGCTTCATGTGCCACTTGTGGCACCCGTGCCATAGGTTTGCCCTGGGTATTACAATTGGTAAGAAACTTCTGAAACTGCAAGAAGGAGATACAGAAATGCTTCCTTTTCTCTTCCAATCCATAGATTGCTTTGGGAAAAGTTACATCTTCCAGTTTAATCTTTCTTTAAAAAGTTTTATCAGGGGTACAATACGTCGTACCCACAAAATATACAAAAATGATTCAAGAACAACACTGCAATTCCCGCTCTTGAATAGGAGCTTAGAAAAGGCAAAAGAAATGTGCTTTTTCTCTATTTCGGAAAACACAGCTGGAGGGAGGGGGGAACCAAAAAAAACAAAAACAAACCAGGACTGCATTTTTTTTTCTTACAACAAAAATGCTTGGAAAAGAGACAAGAAACTGAATGGCCCCGAGGAGAAAGGAACAAATCTCATCCTTTGAAAGCCTTGAATGGCAGTGATCAGACGTAATCAATCAGAATAATTCCGCCCGTTAAGAATCCTCCCCACACAAAAGACCGAAGAAATCAAAAGCTTTCCGACAACAGGGAATCTGATAGCGGCATATTCAGAGTGTCCTATTTTCACCAAGCGTTCATCCCCGGTGCTGGTTTCTTTTCATTTTACAGTGATGAGGTTTTTGTGAAAATCAGCATTAATATTAGAAAGGGTCGCTGCCCTTCCAGATGTGGCTGAACCACAAACGGCCCCGCGGATCCAGCGAGCCTGGCCGAGAGTCAACACCCGTGAGAAACGTAGCTCAGCAACCTGTGAAGGAACCACAAGCTCCCAACCCTGGTATAAAAAGGATAATCTGGGGCCTACCTGCATCGTCTTCTTCAGGGACGAGAAAAAGAACCAATGGGGTAGTGGTGAAGGAGCTGGCCTAGAAAACTGGTGTCTGTGAGTTCTAGTGCCACTTTAGGAATGAAAGCAGGCTGGGTGACTTTTTAGACCAATCACCAGGAGAAAGTGAGTTCTAGTCCCACCTTAGGCCTGAAAGGTGAGACTAAGTGACTTCGGATCAATCACCAGGAGATGGTGAGTTCTAATCCTCCTTAAGCCTGAAAGATGACTAAGTGACTTGGAGTCAATCACCAGGAGATGATGAATTCTAGTCTTCCTTAGGCCTGAAAGGTGAGACTAAGTGATTTCGGGTCAATCACCAGGAGATGGTGAGTTCTAGTCCTCCTTAAGCCTGAAAGATGACTAAGTGACTTGGAGTCAATCACCAGGAGATGATGAATTCTAGTCTTCCTTAGGCCTGAAAGGTGAGACTAAGTGACTTCGGGTCAATCACCAGGAGATGGTGAGTTCTAGTCTTGCTTAGGCCTGAAAGGTGGCTAAGTGTTGGGCCAATCACTAGGAGACAGTGAGTTCTAGTCCCACCTTAGGTCTGAAAGGTGAGACTAAGTGACTTGGGGTCAAACACCAGGAGACGTGAAATCTAGTCCTCCTTAGGCCTGAAAGGTGGCTAAGTGTTAGACCAATCATCAGTTAGATAAGGGTTAACGAAATTCAAGAGAGTTTGGACTTAGTTCGTTTGTGGCTATGTAAGGATTCTACACTGATCCCTCGTTTAACTCCACCCACAGCTTCTGCCAATCTTTCTCCTACACACATTATAAATACAGGTAAAGCTCAACTTACAACATTCATTTAGTGACTGTTCAAAGTTACAACACTACTGGAAAAAGTGACTTAGGACCATTTTTCACCCTTACAACCATGTTGTAGGTCACGTGATCAAGATTCAGCTGCCTGGCAACTGACTCATATTTATGACAGTTGCAGCGTATCGAGGTCGTGTGATCCCCTTTTGCGACCTTCGGACAAGCAAAGTCAATGTGGAAGCCAGGTTCACTTAACAACCCTGTTACTAACTTAACAGCTGCAGTCATTCGCTTAACAACTGTTGCAAGGAAGGTCGTAAAAGTGGAGCGGAATTTCACTTAACAACTGTCTCGCTTAGCAACAGAAATTTTGGGCTGAATTGTGGTTGTAAGTCGAGGGACTGACTGCCTGTACTTAAAACAGAGCAGATGGAGAGAGAGGGACAGAGAGGGAGGGAGGAGAGAGAGGGAGAGAAAGGGAGTAAGAGAAAGGGAGGAAAAGAAAGAGAGGGAGAGGGAGGGAGAGAAAAGGAGAGAGAGGGATGGAGAGAGAGGGAGGGGGAGAGAGAGGGAAGGAGAAAAAGGGAGGGAGAAAGGGAGGCAGGGAGAGAGGGAGAGAGGGAAGGAGAGAAACAATGTCGACTGGCGGCCCCCAGGGGGAGAGCCTTCTCTGTGGGGGCACCTACTATCTGGAATGAGTTCCCCCTGGAGATACGGAGGATCCCGGATCTGCGTACCTTCCGTCACGCGCTCAAGACTTTCCTATTTCATCAAGCTGGCCTGACCTAAGTCTTTTCCCCTTTTTAAATGGAAATTTTAAATTTGGTTTTAAATTATTGGGGTTTTAAATTTGTTCAGCCAAATTATTTAATTCGTTTTAGTTTATTTTAAATTTTGTATCTATATGTTTTATTCTATGGCTGTTCACCGCCCTGAGTCCTTCGGGAGTAGGGCGGTATACAAATTCAATAAAATAAATAAAAATAAATAAAATAAAGGGAGGGAGAGAGATAGAAAGGGAGGGAGAGAGGGAGGGAAAGGGAAGGAGGGAGGGAGAGAGGGAGGGAGGAAGGGGGGAGGGAGGGAGAGTAAAGGAGAAGGAGAGAGAGAAAGGGAGGGAGAGGGAGGGGGAGAGAGAGGGAGGGGGAGAGAGAGGGAGAGAAAGGGAGGGAGGGAGGGGGATAGAAAAGTAGGGAGAGAGGGAGGGAAAGGGAAGGAGGAAGGGAGAGAGGGAGGGAGGGAGTAAAGGAGAGAGAGAGGGAGGGGGAGAGAGAGAGGGAGGGAGAGGGAGAGAGGAAGGGAGGTACGGAAGGAGAGAAAGGGAGGGGGAGGGAAAGGGAGGGAGAGAAAGGGAGGGAGGGAGAGAGAGAGAGAGAGAGAGACTGACTTTCTGAGTCCTTGTAAAAACATCAGCAAAGACAATATTGAATGCAAATCCTGTGCAATTTGTCGGTTGTTTCAACTTTCACTTGTTCTTCCAATTCTAGCCCCGGAGTTGATTTAAACAGTAGCTTCTGAAGCTTGCCACGTTCTAGGAAAACAATCTCAGTTATGCCAGCTGCACCACTCGGGCCGAGAAGCATTGAGAGTTTCTGCTTTTTTTCCCCACCCCATTGATTTGGTCACAGGTACTCCTATTACCCTCTTTCAAATGGTACAAAGAACCTTTCTAAATAGCAAAGTTCTCAGGAAGATCCCGAAGACGGTTGGGATGTCCTCTTTACATGTTCCCTTTTCTCTTTGTTTTTGTCCTTTTTGCTGGTGGGGACCTTTGCTTTTTTTCTCTCCAGCGTTATCCTGCCTGGCTCGGTGTTCTATTGATAAGGGTTAGTAGAGTATTATCGATTTACTCCATGCTTTGGTGACGTGTTTACAAAGGACACCGCAAAGGGCAGGGAAATTGATGGGTTTTTGGAAAAAGTGCCGCTTGGGGGGGAAACGGCTCCAAATACAGAGAATTTATAGGGCTGTTGCAAAACTCCAGCCAAAAAAATGATGGACTTGGTTAGACAAGAATGCCACTCAAATCCCCAACTAGAGAATTAACAGTTTAACAGAGTTGGAAGGGGGCTTTGTAGGTCATCTAGTCCAACCCCCTGCTTAGGCAGGAAACTTACACCGCTTCAGACAAACCGCCATCCAATCTCTTCCCAAAAACTTCCAGTGTTGGAGCATTTACAACTTCTGGTGGCAACTTGTTCCACTGGTTAATTGTTCCAACTGTCAGGGAATTTCTCCTTAGTTCTAAGTTGCTTCTCTCCTTGATGAGTTTCCCTCCATTGCTTCTTGTTCTACCCTCAGGTGCTTTGGAGAATAGGTGGACCCCCTCTTCATTGGGACAGCCCAAAGGGGAATGACTTGTGACCATTTTTCACACAACCGTCACAGCATCCCCGTGGTCATGTAATCAAAATTCAGACGCTCGACAACTGGCAGGTATTAGAATAGAATAGAATAACAGAGTTGGAAAGGACCTTGGAGGTCTTCTAGTCCAACCCCCTGCTTAGGCAGGAAACCCTACACCACTTCAGACAAATGGTTATCCAACTTCTTCTTAAAAACTTCCAATGTTGGAGCATTCACAACTTCTGGAGGCAAGGAGTTCCACTGATTAATTCTTCTAACTGTCAGGAAATTTCTCCTTAGTTCTAAGTTGCTTCTCTCCTTGATTAGTTTCCATCTGTTGCTTCTTGTCCTGCCCTTCAGGTGCTTTGGAGAATAGCTTGACTCCCTCTTCTTTGGGACAACCTCTGAGATATTGGAAGATTGCTATCATGTCTCCCCTGGTCCTTCTTTTCATCAAACTAGACATACCCAGTTCCTGCAACCATTTTCTTCGTATGTTTTAGCCTCCAGTCCCCTAATCACCTTTGTTGCTCTTCTCTGTACTCTTTCTAGAGTCTCCACATCTTTTTTTTTTACATATTTATGACGGTTGCCCTGTCCTGGAGGGGGTGGGGGTCCCGTGATCCCCCTTTTGCGACCTTCCGACAAGCAAAGTCAATGGGGAAGCCAGATTCCCTTAATCACTGGGTTGCTCACTTTAACAACGGCAGTGACTCACTTAGCAACTGCGGCAAGAAAGCTTGTAAAACGGAGCAAAATTCAGTAACTTCGCAATGGGAAATTTGGAGCTCCATTGTAGTCGCAGGCCGAGGGTTTATCTGTGTAATATTTCTCTATAGTATAGTATAGCCTTTACTGTCATTGTACATCATGTATACTAGGAGTCACCAACCTTTTGGACCTCAGGGACCGCTCAATTCATAATTTTAAATCCCGTGGACCACTAATAATGCTTAATGACTGGCTTGGTGGGCGTGGCTAGGTGGCCATGTGACTGGGTGGGCATGGCCAACTCGATGTCACTCACATTGAGGGACACCTCACCAGCCTCTACTCACTCCTCCCCTCCCAGCCACTCCACGCCTGCCCACTCGGGCTCCTTAGGGCCCCAAGAGAAAGCAGTTGTTGGAGTTGAGCAGCCAACACGAGAAAGAGTTGGCAAAACAGCTGGCTCAGTTCAAATTGGATCTGACCGAGAAGGAGGCTCAGCAAAAGCACCTCACTGAGGACTAGGAGCATAGACTTTCCAAGCAAAGGGAAGACCTGTGGGAGTAGAAGGCCAGATACTGGCGCCTGGAGACTCAGCGGGCTGAGATGGTCAGCCAGTTCCAGGCCATGATGCAGTCCCACTGAAACGAGGCCCTCCGGCTCTTCTCCACCAATAGCGCTTCCCTCCGGCCTTCACCCAAAGCCCCACACCAGGAGGCTAAAGCAGACCCCAAGTCGGAATTTCTGCCCCCCTCTGACCCGCACAAAAAACCCCCGAAGGGGGAGACTCTCTGCAGCAACACAAGCGTTCACTGCACGTATCTGTCCCAGGGGCTGTAGTTTGAGGACCCCTGATTTAGTGCAATATAAAAAATGCAAAGAATTTTTTTGCGGACCACCAAAATTTTCTCACGGGCCACCAGTGGTCCATGGACCACCAGATTGGTGACTGCTGATGTATACAAGGAAATTGGTTTCAGCCTCACTGGAACAATCCATGACAAAAAATACAAACAACATAAATAGTATAAAGAATAATCCCTATGCAAGTAATTAGGAGAGAAAAAGAAAAAGAAAACCAGATACGTTATATAAAAAAAGTAGGATAAAGTTCAACACGTCCTTTGAACCCCAGACTGAATCTCACATATCTATTCCCCATTTTCCCAAAGGTAAACACGAAGTGAGCAAACAGTTGCAACAGCTTTGTGTTCAAGTCCAAGTTCATTTCAGAGTCCATGGCTGAAAGGGAAAATGAATGTCACGAGAATCTCGTCCTGCTAAGATTTGTTCTTCCTTTCTTCTCTTCCACGCATTTAGACAGGCACTTGTGCTCAAAGCTGAATGAGGCTCGTCACTTCTAATCCCAAATTCAAAATATCACTGTACAGCAGTGGCCAAAATAGGGCCTGGTGGCTCAGCAGACTGATAGCATTGTGATTAACACCAGCTGTCTGCAATTATTGTAAGTTTGAATCTCACCAGGCTCAAGGTTGACTCAGCCTTCCATCCTTTCTAAGGTAGGTAAATTGAGGACCCAGTTTGTGGGGGCAATAAGCTGATTTTGTATAAATATACTAAAGTATGAAGGCTATGGCTTAACGCATTGTAAGCCACCCTGAGTCCCCGGAGAAGGGCGGCATATAAATCAAATTAAAAAAAAAAAATGTGGAAACCTTTTGGGGAAAGCATATTTTCTAAAACTAGCTAACACCCCCCTTTTTTTTGGAGTTGTATCATAAAATTAAATATCAATGAAAAGATAATTGAATCAAGAATGTAATGCAACAACTTTTAGGAAGGATTTGCTATTAGAATAGCAGTTACAGTTTAAAGAAGAAAAGTGAAACACGTAGAAAAAACAAGATATACAAAAATTATCACCGTAGAAAAACCGAGATATGCAAAAATGATCCCCATGTCAGTTAATCCTTAGTTGGGTAGCCTTTAGCATGAAGGACGGCCTTACAAGGTCTTCCCATGGAGTGAACCAAGTCTTTGAGTTCTGCAGCTGTTCTAATGTGAAACCAAGATTGAATGATGGCTTCTGTTAACTGGGTTTTATTGCTGGGTCGCTTCTGATTAACAAGTTTCTTTAGTCAGCTCCATAGATTTTCAATGGTGTTAAGGTCTGGCCTATTCCCAGGCTATTCCAGCAGTGGAATAGGATTATCTTGAAACTCCCCCAAAAAAGTGGTGTTATTAGCCATCAAACTTCCAAAATACACTTTTCCCAAAAGGTTTCCACAATTTTGGCCGCTACTGTATTCATTAGAACGTCCAATTTTTTCCCCCATTGCATTACTTGCTTGAAGTCCTTTCCTATTAACCGAGGCTGAGAATAGATTCAGAAGTACAGGAAGCCCTCGACGTATGACCACAATGGAGCCCGACATTTCTGTCTCTAAGTGAGACATTTGTTAAGTGAGTTTTGCCCTGTTTTGTGATCTTTCTTGCCACAGTTGTTAAGTGAATCACCACCATTCTTAAATTAGTAACACGGTTGTTAAGTGAATTTGGCTTCCCCAACCCCACCCCCATGGACTTTGTAACCCCGGGACGCTGCAACTGTCATAAAAATGAGACAGTTGCCAAACATCTGGATTTTGATCACGTGACCATGAGGATGCTGCAACCGTCATAAGTGTGAAAAGCGGTCATTTTTCAGTGCCGTTGTAACTTTGAACGGTCACTAAATGAACTGTCGTAAGTCGAGGGCTTACAATAGGAAAGGACTTGCTCAAAGTCCTTTCCTATTAACCGAGACTGGGAATAGATTCAGAAATATTTCTGCGGAAAACTACAATAATTTAGATCCTTCATC
This sequence comes from Arizona elegans, assembly GCA_022577455.1. NCBI lineage: Eukaryota > Metazoa > Chordata > Lepidosauria > Squamata > Colubridae > Arizona > Arizona elegans. The sequence goes on along the minus strand of JAKOOJ010000007.1, from coordinate 86,664,618 downwards.
TCATGCGCTCAAATAACCTCATGACTTGCACACATTTACTATTGCCATAATGTGATTCACTTGTTTACCACTTAAAATGAACCTCCCTGTCATAGTAATTTATGTGAACCAAGCCCAGCTCTTAAATGACTCACTTTTCCAAACGCTCAAACAGGTAGTACAGTCAAAGGCTTGGGTTTCCTGATAGTAATTCAATTCTCACTTGGAAGATAAGGTTTCCGACTTCTGGGTTGTGCACCACATAAGCCAGGGGTCCCCAAACTTCTCAGCTTTAAGACTTGTGGACTTCAACTCCCAGAATTCTCCAGCCAGCACAGCTGGCTGGAGAATTCTGGAAGTTGAAGTCCACAAGTCTTAAAGCTGCCAAATTGAGGACCCCTGACACAAGCTGTTCTAAATCTCTCCAGTTAAATATGAACAGCCTGCCTTCAACATTGCTGTGGGTCCTTGGTCTTCTAGAAGTTTAAGAACTTCCTACTTATCACCTTTAAAATTTTAAAACTTTTATAATTTTACAACCCAGATTGCAAGAACCCAAGCGAGCGGTCAGATGAGGAGACCCGAACTCATGGGTAGCCTCACTTTTGTGGCAAACGAGGACACAAACATTTAATTTTGCAGCTACTAAGATTGTTGGCCGAGAAGGGACAAAAACAGCCAGGGAAAATGATTGCAGCCTGGGAAATGGGCCCCTTGCCGGTCAATAGGAGTGCTGATTTACCACCAGCTTATCAGCTACTTAAGAGCAGAGGACCAGTAGACTGTGAGTTCTAGTCCTGCCTTGGGCATGAAAGCCAGCTGGGTGACTTTGGGCCAATCACAGGAGACTGTGAGTTCTAGTCCCACCTTAGACATGAAAACCGGCTGGGTGACTTCAGGCCAATCACGAGGAGACGGTGAGTTCTAGTCCCACTTTAGGCATGAAAGCCAGCTGGGTGACATTGGGCCAATCACAGGAGACTGTGAGTTCTAGTCCCACCTTAGACATGAAAGCCAGCTGGGTGACTTCAGGCCAATCATGAGGAGACAGTGAGTTCTAGTCCCACTTTAGGCATGAAAGCCGGCTGGGTGACATTGGGCCAGTCCCTCTCTCTCAGTCCAAGCCACCTCACGGCAAGGCTGTTGTTATGAGGAAAATAAGAGGAGAAAGTTGTGTTTGATATATTGGCTGCCTGGAGTTCTTTGCAAAAATAATAAAGGTTTGGATATAAATAAGCAATAAAATAAAACTGGAGCGTGAAATGGTGTGAAAACTTCTAGGAAACCATTTGCAGAAGGAATTATCTACAGAAAGATGAAGCCTCTAATCGTGAAAGGACTCCCTTTGCTTATCTTATCTTCTACTGAAGACACGGCGGTTAGAGGCCTGAGGTTTCCCTCACAGTATCTTGCAAGAAAATGGAAAAGCAGAAACCAACGACCTCAGGTTTTACAAATTACTGAGTACCGGCAAAGTATAAAGCAGCTTCTTTACGAACAAAAAGAATAAAGATTGTTAATAATAATAATAATAAATAAAAATCAGGTTTGCAGGAGTTTAAACTGAATATCGTTTATGGATGCAGATAAGGCAAAGATATCACTGGAGGCTTTCAAGAAGAGACTGGACTGCCATTTGTCAGAAATGGTGTAGGGTCTCCTGCTTGGGCGGGGTTGGACTAGATGACCTACAAGGTCCCTTCCAACACTTAATCTGTAAAAAATTCACACACAAGGAAGAGATGGATATAAATGGAATAATTAAGCAATACTTGGTACTCATAGCTTTCTTATACTCCAACTGTTTCTTACATGCCCCGTTAATTTACAGGTCGTCCTCAACTTACATCCATTCGCTTACCGACCATTCAAAGATACGACAGCACTGAAAATAGTGACTTACGACCACCCTTTGCAGCATCCCCATAGTCACGTGATCAAAAATTGCACGTTTAGCAACCAGCATGGATTTATGAGGTTCAGGCAGTCCTCAACCTACGACCACAATTGAGCCCAATGTCTACGTCGTTAAGCGAGACACTTGTGTTACGACTTTCCTCGCCACAATGGTTAAGCGAATCAATGCCGTCCTTGAATGAACAACACGGTCGTTAAAGCGAATCGGGCTTCCCCGTTGACTTTCCAGAAGGTCGCGCAGAAGAGGATCACGTGACTCCGGGACACTGCAAAACCGTCATAAATGTGAGTTGGTTGACAAGCATCCGAATGTAAATGACGTGACCATGGGGATGCTACAACGGTCGTTAAGTGTGAAAAATGGCCACAATTCCTTTTTTTTTTTCAGTGCTGTTGTAACTTTGGCCGCTGAATGAACTGTTGTAAGTTGAGGACTACCTGTATTTGCGGCACCCGGCGTCAGGTGATTGGCATTTGAGGCCTTCTCCGCCAACTTCCAACATGCAAAGTTGATGGGAGAAACTGGATTCGCTTAATAACTGCATGATTCATTTAACAATGTGATTCACTTAACTGTGGCAAAAAGCTATCAAATCGCCTTGATAGAGCCTTGATAGTACAGTGGTCTAAGCACCCTGTTATTAACACAGCTGCCTGCAATTTCTGCTGGCTCGAATCTCTCCAAGGCTCAAGGTTGACTCAGCCTTCCATCCTTTCTAAGGTAGGTGAAATGAGGACCCAGTTTGTGGGGGCAATAAGCTGACTTTGTATAAATATACAAAAGTATGAAGGCTATTGCTTAACGCATTGTAAGCCGCCCTGAGTCTCCGGAGAAGGGCAGCATATAAATCAAATTAAAAAAAAAAAAAAATCGAGCACGACTCGTTTAACAGCCTCCTTGCATAGCAACAGAAATTCTGGTCCCCCGTGGTGGTCGTAAGTCAAGGATTACTTTTATTTAGCAGTAGCAACACTTTCCACACATACACACCCCAAAGTTCTTTGCAAGGTCCTGTTTCCTCCTATTCCAGGCAGACATCTTCAAAATATCTGTGCCTCCTCGCAATTTCCATTTTTATTAAAATTTCATTTTACTGCAGGCCGATTAGTGTACATTCAAAGTGCCAATCAAGTTATTTCAAGTCTAATTTTTCATACTCTCAGTTCTCAGTATGTACCTTGTTGTCCTGAGTTTACATCACCCCATTGTGCCGCTTCCTCTCATCTGAACTTAAAAGAGATCTTTATGCGGGAAAAGCTAATAAGAAAGTAGACTCTGCTTGCACAAAGAAAGACCTACGGTTGGGGAAAACATGCAGCGCCCCCAAAACTCTGGTACTCTTATAAAAGTTAGTTGGTTGCTTTTGAAAACAACAGCCAGACTGCAGGAGACAAAAGATGTTGAGACTTTTTTTTTTTTTTGGGTGGGTGGGGGGGTGAGTGCAAAGAAGAGCAGCTAAAATGATTAAAGGCCTGGAGACAAAAATATATGAAGAATGGTTGCAGGATTTGGGTTTGGCCAGTCTAGAGAAAAGAAGGACTGGGGGCGGGGAGGGAGGGGAGAGATTATTGCAATATTCCAGTATTTGAGGGGCTGCCACAAATAAGAGGAAGGTCAACTTATTCTCCAAAGCACCAGAAGGCAGGACAAGAAACTATGGACGGAAACTAATCAAGGAGGGAAGCAACCTGGAATTAAGGAGAAACTTCATAACACTGAGGACAATTAACCAGTGGAACAGCTTGCCTCTAGAAGTTGTGGGTGGATCATCACAGGAGGTTTTTAAGAAGAGACTGGACAGTCACTTGTCTGAAATGGTATAGGGTCTCCTGCTTGGGCAGGGGGTTGGACTAGAAGACCTCCAAGGTCCCTTCCAACTCTATTCCGATTCTGATGTTGGGAAAGACGGAAGACAGAGATAGAAGGAGAAGGCAGAGGATGAGATGGCTAGGTACAACCAACAGGAATTTGGGGGAACTCTGGGAGACAGTGGAGAATGGGGATAGACGGGTTGGACTAGAAGACTTCCAAGGTCCCTTCCAACTGTATTCTGTAAAAAAAATAATAAAAAAAAAAAGACCTGAAGAACCAGGTTGGAGACAGATCCTCTAAGTGGCCTCTTGGAATCAGCACTAATGGGATGCCACATGTAACCAACGCCTAGCTCTGCTCAAAGGCTCTAATTGCTGGGAAAGGGAGGAGGAGGATGAGAAGGATAGAGGAAGAGATAGATGAAGAAGAGGAAGAAGAAGAGGAAGAGGAGGAGGAGGAAGAGGAAGTAGAAGAGGAAGAAATAGAAGTGGAAGAAGTGGAAAGTGAAGAGGAGGAGGAGGAAGAGGAGGAGGAAGAGGAAGAAGTGGAAGAAGTAGAAGAGGAAGAAGTAAAAGTAGAAATAGAAGAGGAAGAAGTGGAGGAAGAAGAGGAGGAAGAGAAAGAAGTAGAAGAGGAAGAAGAGGAAGAGGAAGTAGAAGTAGAAGCAGAAGTAGAAGAGGAAGAATGGAAGCAGAAGAGGAGGAAGAGGAAGAAGTAGAAGAGGAGGAAGAAGAGGAGGAGGAGAAGAGGAAAAAGAAGAGGAAGAAGTGGAGGAAGAAGAGGAGGAAGTAGAAGAGGAAGAAGTAGAAGTAGAAATAGAAGAGGAAGAAGTGGAGGAAGTAGAAGAGGAAGAAGAGGAAGACAAAGAGGAGGAAGAGAAAGTAGAGGAAGAAGTGGAGGAAGAAGAGGAGGAAGAAGAAGAGGAAGTAGAAAAGGAAGAAGAAGTAGAAGTAGAAATAGAAGAGGAAGAAGTGGAGGAAGAAGAGGAGGAAGAAAAAGAAGAAGAAGAGGAAGAGGAGGAAGAAGTAGAAGTAGAAGCAGAAGTAGAAGAGGAAGAAGTGGAGGCAGAAGAGGAGGAGGAGAAGAGGAAGAAGAGGAGGAAGAAGAGGAGGAAGAAGAGGAGGAAGAAGAGAAAGAAGAAGAGGAAGAAGAGGAAAAAGAAGAGGAAGAAGTGGAGGAAGAAGAGGAGGAAGAAGAGGAAGTAGAAGAAGTAGAAGTAGAAATAGAAGAGGAAGAAGAGGAGGAAGAAGAGGAAGAAGAGAAAGAAGAAGAGGAAGAAGAGGAGGAGGAGGAAGTAGAAGCAGAAATAGAAGAGGAAGAAGTGGAGGAAGAAGAGGAGGAGAAGAAGAGGAAGAAGTGGAGGAAGAAGAGGAGGAAGAAGAGAAAGAAGAGGAAAAAGAAGAGGAAGAAGTGGAGGAGGAAGAAGTAGAAGTAGAAGCAGAAGTAGAAGAGGAAGAAGTGGAGGAAGAGGAGGAGGAGGAGAAAGAAGAGAAAGAAGAAGAGGAAGAAGAGGAAAAAGAAGAGGAAGAAGTGGAGGAAGAAGAAGAGGAAGAAGAAGAAAAAGTAAAAGTAGAAATAGAAGAGGAAAAAGTGGAGGAAGAAGAGGAGGAAGAAGAGGAAGAAGCAGAAGAGGAAGAAGTGGAAGAAGAGAAAGAAAAGGAGGAAGAAGAGGAAGAGGAAGAACAACAACAACAAGGAGGATGAAGAAGATCAACAAGGAGAAGGAGGAGGAGGAGGAGGACCCCGATTCCAGCAGCAACAAAGACCCCATTGCCAGGCCCACCACAAGGTGGGAGACAAATCCTCACCCACAAGACCCACTCGATCCCTAACGCCGCTCGGACCATCCCCTGAGCATCCCATGGAAGACTCCCTAGAGTTGGATGGACCTTCTCCATCCTCCTCTCCATGCCACCTTCCTTCCTTCAGTAACTCAACCTCCTCCCACCCACCCCCAGCAATCCAGAGGCGGCCTCCTTACCTAAGAGACCCCAGGTAGGGGGTGGGGGGGGCAGAACCCCCACAGAGAAGCCCCTCCCCTTCCCCCTCCCCCCAGCCTTCATTCGCCTTTGCAACGGCTATTTGTGGGGGGAGGGGGAGGTTTAATGAGTCAGGACCCCCCTCCCCACCTGGGAGAGCAGGAAAAGGGGGGGGAGGGAAAGGAGAAAGTCCCCGGATGCTGCCCCTCCCCCCTCCCCCTCAGAAGAGAAACAAACCCTCACCACCACCAGGGTTGTGGACCCGCAAGCCCATCCTCCGCGCCCTCCTTGAGCCGGGGAAGATGGGGCGGTGGTCCCAGACCCCCCCCCCCAGCGGAGCGGGGGGGCTGGCCTTGAGGGTTTTCCACCCTCCCACCTCTCCCCGCCTCGGCCTACTCACTCTGGCAGGTAGGTGGAGGAGAAGCTGCTCCAGCGGTGGAGGGTGTAGGCCAGGACCCGGCTCCCGAGGAGCCCCGACGACGACCCTGGGCCGAAGCCTAGGCCCGACGCCGCCATCTTGTCAGCCGCCGCGAACCGGGGAGGAGGAGGAGGAACCATAGAGTGGGCGGAAGGGGACGGAAGGAAAGGAAGGGAAAGAGGGAAGGGAGGGAAGGAAATAGAGGCGCGCTCTGCCCGGCCTTCACTTCCGATTGCCGCTCGCCTCTCTTGGGTGGGTCTCGGCCACGCACGCCCTCTAAAGTAAGATGTTCGCCCTGGAGCCGGAAGTATAGAGCGGTGTTTTTTTTTCACCAGAGTCTCTTGGGGGAAGGGAGGGGAGGAGAGAGGAGTGAGCAGAGAGGGCGGGGCGTCTTAAAGGGGCCGCCGCGCGCTTTTCGAGTTTCGAGCGAATTGCAAAAATGCCTGGAGATGGATGGATGGCTTGGTTTTTGGTTTGGCTTAATAGCAGGTAGTCCTCGCACTTACGGCCACGACTGAGCCCCAAAACTTAAGCGAGAAATGTGCGAAGGGAGTTTTGCCCCGTTTTACGACCTCTCCTGGCCACGGTGGTTAAGTGAATCAGCGAAGTGGTTCAGTTAGTGACCCGGTTGTTAAGGGAATCCGTGGACTTTGCTTGTCAGAAGGTCGCAAAAGGGGATCGCGTGATGACCCCGCGACAGTGCAACCGTCATAAGTGTGAGTCAAGTTGTCAAGCATCCGAAGGTAAATCATGTTGACCACGGGGAGGCGGCAACGGTCGTAAGTCTGAAAAATGGTCCTAAGTCACTTTATTCGGTGCCCTTGTAACTTCGAACGGTCACTAAATGAACTGTTGTAAGTCGAGGACTGTATGCTAAGCCCGAGTTTCTCAAACTTGACAACTTTAAGATGGGTGGACTTCAACTCCCAGAATTCCCCAGCTAGCTTGCGTCCTGGCTGCTTGCTGGGGAATTCTGGGAGTTGAAGTCCACCCAGCTTAAAGTTGCCAAATTTGAGAGCTACTGAGTTAGGCGATCTGTTTTTTATTCCCACACAGCTATTTTGCAATCCGGATCTGGTTTCCTTGGCTTAGTTTAACATGTTCAAAAAATGGAGTAATTCACAATATGGTTTAAGCATGTTGGGCAAACACAACCTTTCTCCTGCTTTCTGGCCAGTCCAGCAATGCTAAAAATCTGTTTGGACAATGTTCCACGTGAATAAATAAATATCTGGTTGGCAATCCTTTGCAATTTTGCTAAATCAAGACAAATTAACCTGCCAAGTGCCCCCGCTGGCCTATTTTATAGCTGGATTCTCTGTAGATTTATGCATTTTAAAAAAAAAACTTCTTACTTTAAGAGCATGGCCAATTGGTAGCCTTTTTTAAAAAAAGTACTTTGTACATGTTCAGATGTACTGTACTATTTTGTTTGCATTCTTCCTGGCAATAAAGTGGAATTTTGCACTGAAGTGAAATAATTTTTCCCTAAAAACCCTTGTTACATTTAAGGGACATTTTCTTCAGGTCTCACAAGAAGCTCCTAGAAGAAAAAAATTAGATATAGATGGATGGACGGACATATATGAAAGGACTGAGACAGATTAACAGAGTTGGAAGGGACCTTGAAGGTCATCTAGTCAAACCCTCTGCCCAAGCAGGAGACCCTACACCATTTCTGACAGATGGCAGTCCAACCACTTCTTGAAAGCCTCCAGTGATGAAGCTCCTACGACTTCCGAAGGCAACTTCTGTTCCATGGGTTGATTGTTCTCACTGTCATAAAAATTCTCCTTATTTCTAGGTTGAATCTCTCCTTGATCAGTTTCCATCCATTATTCCTTGTCTGGCCTTCAGGTGCTTTGGAAAATAGCTTGATCCCCTTCCTCCTCTCTGTGGCAGCCCCTCAAATATTGGAAGACTGCTATCCTGTCTCCCCTGGTCCTTCTCTTTACTAGACTAGCCAGGCCCAGTTCCTGCAACCGTTCTTCGTATATTTTAGCCTCCCATCCCATCATCATCTTGGTTGCTCTTCTCTGCACTTTTTCTAGAGTCTCAACATCTTTTTTTATAATGTGGTGACCAAAACTGGATGCAGTACTCTAGGTGTGGTCTTACTAAGGCTTTATAGAGTGGTATAAGTACCTCTCTTGATTTGATTGTATCCCTCTGTTAATGCATTTTAGGATTGCATTGGCTTTTTTGGCTGCTGCCGCACACTGCTGGCTCTTATTTAATTGGATGGATGGATGGACAAATATGAAACAATTGACGACAGATGAGAGAATACCGGTAGATAGATAATGGATGGATGGATGAATGGTGGAGACAGACTGGCAGACGAATGAAAGAGTAGATAGATAATGGATGGATAGATGTGACAGATGGATGGATGGAAGGAAGGAAGGAAGGAAGGAAGGAAGGAAGGAAGGAAGGAAAGAGGGAAGGAGGGAAGGATGGATGGGTGATTGACAGTGATGATAAATTAGATTAGATAGATAGATAGATGATAGATAGAGATGGATAGCTAGATCATAGATAGATAGATAGATAGATAGATAGATAGATAAATAGATGATAGATAAGAGATAGAAAGATAGATAGATGATAGATAGATAGATAGATAGATAGATAGATAGATAGATAGATAGATAGATCCTTACTTTATCACCTGGTTAACCTATGCCTGTAAAAAGAAAAGGCATTTTGAAATAAACAATGTTGTTTAAATTGCCCCTACATCTATAGACGTGAGCTGCCCTTTGCAATAATGCCGTGATGCTTTGATGACCATAAATGGAGCTATGAGCTGGCAACTAAGAGGTAATCCAGGGTTTAATTAAAGCACTTAATGCTCCTTAAAGGCCAGAGATCTTTTCCCAGACTTGGGAATGACTCAGCTCTCCTAACAGGAGGTGCTTGGAAGTGGTTCTTCTGTCTTCTGTTGGGAAAGCGTTGAAGAATTGAACGGTTCTTGGTTTGGAAAAGGTGGACAGCCATGGAGCAGAGGGCAGGGAGGACAGGAGGACATGTGTATGGGAGGACATTGCCACAACCTGTGTCATGTGTCAAATCAGAAACACATAAAGGCAGCACGTATTCTCATTCTGGCATCACCAGGATTTCTGCGGCCTGATGATCAAACTTCCAATTTTTGGAACAATGGCAGGACGGCCAGTCCTTGACTTATAAACATTCATTTAGTGAGTCACGCAGTGGTCAGAGTGCAGTACTGCAGGCTGCTTCTGCTGACTGCCGGCTGCCTGCAATTTGGCAGTTCGAATCTCACCAGGCTCAAGATTGACTCAGCCTTCATAAAAAGATTGTATAATATAGTGATAGAGATGGACTAGGAAACAGAGTTAGTTAAGGACTGTATGATAAAATGGGCGCAGAATTTTGAACAGCCAATAATGATGGAAACATGGGAAAAAATATGGGTGACAAATGTGAAATTTACCAAAGCGCAAAATTTAAGGGAGAACTTTTATAAAATGTTTTATAGATGGCATCTAGATCCAAAAAAGTTATCTCGTATGTATCCGAATGTACAACCAAAATGTTGGAGATGTAATTGTGAGGATGCCACTTATTTTCACATTTGGTGGACATGTAAAAAGGTTAAAGCGTTTTGGATAAAAATTTGGTGGACTTTACAAAATATTCTTAAAAAGAGGTTGAAATTTACACCACAGCTGTTTCTGCTGGGTATAGTTACGGATTGTACAGTTACAGAGACTAAATTGATTTTGAATTTAATAACTGCAGCAAGACTGTTAGTGGCACAATATTGGAAGAAGCAAGATTTACCTACAGTCCAAGAGTGGACAATGTAAGTTACAAACCTAGCGGAAATGGCAAAAATCTCGGCGTACTTGAAGGATTATTCAAATGAAAGATATTTAAGAGACTGGAGAAGGTGGATAGATTATATTCAAAATAAATACCAGAATAAGAAATTGCAGATAGGTTATGAATAACTATATAGATATTTGGTGTGTCTTTAAGTAATCAAGTTAGGCTTGTAATTAGGGAATTGAAGGAACAAGAGATGTGGAATGTTATAATTATTTAGACTAGGATTGATCATGATTGTTGAAGGTTATACCCTATAATTTGTTCTGGGAAGAGGAGCGGGGAGGTTGGGGTAGGGAAGGGAGGGGGGAAATATGTAAACTTTTTGTAAAACTTTTCAATTTAAAAAAAAAAAGATTGACACAGCCTTCCATCCTGTTGTGGTCCGCCAGCAGCCTGTGGAGCTGGCAGCGGAGTCAGACAGTGAGGAGGCTGGGGAGGACAATGGGCCAGTCCTGGAGTCTGGGGAAGGCCCGGGTGAGGGCTCTGCGTCGGCGGCAGAGATGGGGCCAGGGCCATCTGGGAGTGATGCACGGATTCCGGAGCCTCCAGAGGCAGATAGCAGAGAGGCAGAGGAACAGGAGGAGCCTGTTCCTAGTGCGCGCATGCGAAGAGCTAAAGCAAAAAGGACAACTTGGGAGTAAGGCCAGGAGATGATTGGCCCCTCCCAGAAGGCTTAAAAGAGCAGCAATGGCTTTTGGGATCTTTGTAGGAAAACAAGGTTGCTACATTTGTTTCTTGTCAGCCTCTCTTGCTTCTGAACTTTGTGCAGGTTTTGCTAAGTGGGAAGGAAGGAAGGAAGGAAGGAAGAAAAGGAAGGAAGGAAGGAAGAAAAAGGAAGGAGGGAAGGAAGGAAGGAAAAGGAAGGAGGGAGGGAAGGAAGGAAGGAAGAAAAAGGAAGGAAGGAAGGAAAAGATAGGATGGAGGGAAGGAGGAAGGAAGGAAAGAAGGAGGGAGGGAGGGAGGAAGGAAGGGTGGGTGGGTGGGTCCTGGTGGCACAGTGGTTAAAATGCACTATTTCAGGCTGACTCTGCCGACTGCCAGAGTTTCACCGGCTCAAGGTTGACTCAGCCTTCCATCCTTCCAGGGTTGGTAAAATGAGGACCCAGACTGTTGGGGGGAGGAGGCATAGGCTGACTCTGTAAACTGCTTAGAGGGGGCTGGAAAGCACCGTGAAGCGGTATATAAGTCTAAGGGCTACTGCTATTACTACTGGAAGTTACAGCAGCACTGAAAAGTGAGTTAACAACTGCAGTGATTCCCTTAACAGCTGCGGCAAGGAAGGTCGTCAAATGAGGCCAAACTCACTTCACAAAGGTTTCACTTAGCAAAGGAAATTTTGGGCTCAGTTGTGGTCGTAATTCAAGGACTACCTAGAAACAGAGAAATTAGGCTTTTGTTGGATATTTGCTTGGGATGAAATTAGTGGAAGCACTAATATATCCTAATGCCATGGATATAGAGAAAATGAGGACCTATAAAGGACTACTGAACAGTGAAGGAGAATTACAAACAAGACAAGAATTACAAAATCAGTGCATAGACATTGATTGGTGGCCATACATGCAAATAGAATCAAGATACAAAACTGATCGGGCACAATTTGGATTCCAAAATGAACCAAATGAATTGGATAAAATACTACAAAGTACAGATGAGAAAATGATTACCAAAATTTATAAGTACCTACTAAAATACAAATTAGAAGAGGAAGTTGTCAAAGAGAATATGATAACATGGGCCAAAAATAGAGGATATACTATAGAATTGGATAAGTGGGAGAATTTGTGGAAGATAAATTATAAGATGACACTGTCTATACCATACAAGAAAAACCTTTACAAGATGTTCTACCGATGGCACCTCCCACCGGCATGCCTAGCCAAGATGTTCCCAAATACATCTCCGATGTGCTGGAAATGTAAATCACAGAAAGGGACTTATTATCATCTCTGGTGGTCATGCCGTAAGGCAAAACAATACTGGCAGCAAATTAAAACAATGATTGAAGAAATCACGAAACAAAAACTCGAAATGAGGCCGGAAACCTTTTTATTGGGAATAATCACAGCAAAATATACCAAAGAAATAAAATATCTGATCATCCATATCCTCACAGCAGCACGTATACTCTTTGCCCAACATTGGAAATCTGAACAGTTACCTACTGAAGATAAAATAATAGCTAAAATTACAGAATGTGCAGAATTGGATAAGCTCACAAAAGAAATACAAGAGAAAGACGATACTGATTACTATTTAGTATGGCAAAGATGGTACAGCTGGCTGGAGGCAAAAATAGGAATATAAAGATAATTTTCGACTATTTAATAGAAAGGCATAGAAGGAAATAAGGAGTCAATTATATATATACATATATAACCATGTAAACGGGTGATTGTAGATATTGATACAAATAGAAAGACGAAAAATAACCCACCGTGGTAGTAACTTCTAAGAGTCAGTCATTGGACTGAATTGATGTTTGTTTGTTTTGTATGTTGTTTTAATGTATTGTTTTTTCTTTTTATTATTAATAAAAAAAATTAAAAAAAAAAGAAATGCGGACTTTCAGGTGGATTTTAAACAATAACATTTCTGGGAGGTATCCTCGTATTTAAGCCTCTGGGTACCTCTTCCTTTCCTGTAGAGCAGTGTTTCTCAACCTTGGCTGCTGGACGATGTGTGGACTTCAACTCCCAGAATTCCCCAGCCAGCGGAACTCCAGTGGAATTCTGGGAGTTGAAGTCCACACATCATCCAGCAGCCAAGGTTGAGAAACACTGCTGTAGAGAGTAAGGAAGATGACATTAATGGAACTGTTTTGTAGGCAAAGGGGGCTGAAAACAATTTTTAAGTCCAGAACGTGCGGGCCTGGATGGGGAGAAACAGGCTCCGACTCAACCCCTCCAAGACCGAGTGGCTGTGGCTTCCGGCGTCCCGATATAGCCAGCTGATGCCATCGCTGGCTATTGGGGGTGAATCACTCGCCCCCACGGAGAGGGCTCGTAACTTGGGCGTCCTCCTGGACGCACGGCTGTCTTTGGAAGATCATTTGACGGCCGTGGCCAGGGGGGCTTTTTATCAGGTTCGCCTGATACGCCAGTTACGCCCCTTTCTAGATCGGGACTCCCTACGCACAGTCACTCAAGCACTCGTCACTTCCCGCCTGGACTACTGTAACGCTCTCTACATGGGGCTCCCCCTGGGGTGCACCCGGAGGCTCCAGCTGGTCCAGAATGCGGCCGCGCGGGGGATTATGGGGGCGACAAGGCGCTCCCATGTGACACCTCTCCTGCGCGAGCTGCACTGGCTCCCGGTGGTCTTCCGGGTGCGCTTCAAGGTGTTGGTGACCACCTTTAAAGCGCTCCATGGCTTAGGGCCGGAGTATTTACGAGACCGCCTTCTGCCACCAATAGCCTCCCACCGGCCAGTACGCTCGCACAGAGTGGGCCTCCTCAGGGTGCCGTCCGCCAGACAATGTCGGCTGGCGACCCCCAGGGGGAGAGCCTTCTCTGTGGCGGCGCCCACCCTTTGGAACAACCTCCCCCCAGAGTTGCGTACAATAACAGACCTCCGGATTTTTCGTCGGGCCCTGAAAACCCATTTATTCCAACTAGCTGGGCTGGCTTGAGTCAAATTTTTAAACTATTTTAAATTGGAATTGTTTTTAATTATGGCCAAATTATCTAATTATTTTAATCAGTTTTTAATTTTTCTATGTCTGTTTTTTTACTTTGGCTGTGCACCGCCCTGAGTCCTATATTGGAGAAGGGCGGTATAGAAATTAAAACAAACAAATAAATAAATAAATAAACAATGAGATAATATTCAGAAGCAGCTCAGACAAGACACCCTCCCCTAATTCACTGGCGTATAAGGAGGAGGAAGCTGTGTCGCACAATCAGATTTGCAAGATTCTGTCCTTATAGCTAATCTCAATAAAAATAGTTTTAATCTTCCTGTGGAGTTGATTTCCTGGCCTGGTGTCCAGGGGAAAGAAAAGTCCTCATTATTTATCTTCAATAAAAGAGAATAAAAATTATCTATCAAACTTTATTCAGTCAACATAGACCAGCAGAACAAAAAAAATATAATTTCTATTCCCTGGCTCTGGAGAAAAGCTGGTAGAATCCAAGACAGAATTCAGGGATTTTTTAATAATTATCTTTATTCAGTCAACATAGACCAGCAGAACAAAAAAAATTATCATTTCTATTCCTTGGCTCTGGAGAAAAGCTGGTAGAATCCAAGATCGAATTCAGGGATTTTGAAAGACTATTTTAAAAATAGTTTCTGCTGCTCGTGTACATTTCGACAAAAGATACAACTGTGTGTGGGTTGGGTTGGTTGGAAATATGCCAGTCCCTTGTGTTCCAAACTTAAGAGGATACGTAATTTAAAACCTCACCCCAGAAAAAGAGAATTATAATAACCTGCCACCAGTCAGGCTATTGAAACAATTTGCCTATCTGGGAAGCTCTTTTTTCCAAAGAAGGAAAAAGAGAGAAGGCAAGAAAGGAATACTACAGGCAGTCCTCAAGTTACGACCCCAATTGAGCCCAACGTGTATGCTGTTAAGTGAGAAACTTGTTAAGTGAGTTTTTTGCTCCATTTTACGACCTTTCTTGCCGCCGTTGTTAAGTGAATCACCGCAGTTGTTGAATGAGTCACGCGGTTGTTAAGTGAATCCTGCTGACATTGCTTGTCAGAAGGTGGGGATCGGGTGACACCAGGACACTGCGACCGTCATAAGTGTGAATCAGTTGTCAAGCATCCGAATGTAAAATCACATGATCCTGGGGAGGCTACCACAGTCGTAAGTGTTCCTCTGGTTAATTGTCCTCCCTGTAAGTTTCTCCTTAATTCCAGTCTGCCTGCCTCTCTCTTTGGTTAGTTTCCATCCATTGTTTCTTGTCCTGCCCTCTGGTGCTATGGGGAATAATTTGACCCCCTCTTCTTGATGGCAGCCTCTCAAATACTGGAAGACTCCCTTCCTTCCTTCCTTCCTTCCTTCCTTCCTTCCTTCCTTCCTTCCTTCCTTCCTCCCTCCCTCCTTCCTTCCTTCCTTCCTCCCTCCTTCTTTCCTGCCTTCCTGCCTTCTTTCCTCCCTCCCTCCTTCCTTCCTTCCTTCCTCCCTCCTTCTTTCTTTCCTTCCTTCCTTCTTTCCTCCCTCCTTTCCTTCCTTCTTGCCTCCCTCCTTTCCTTCCTTCCTGCCTTCCTCCCTCCCTCCCTTCCTTCTTTCCTCCCTCCTTTCTTTCCTTCCTTCCTTTTTCCTCCCTCCTTCTTGCCTTCCTTCCTTCCTTCTTTCTTCTCTCCTTCTTTCCTTCCTTCCTGCCTTCCTCCCTCCCTCCCTTCTTTCCTCCCTCCTTCTTTCTTTCCTTCCTTCCTTTCTTCTTTCCTCCCTCCTTTCCTTCCTTCTTGCCTCCCTCCTTTCCTTCCTTCCTGCCTTCCTCCCTCCCTCCCTTCCTTCTTTCCTCCCTCCTTTCTTTCCTTCCTTCCTTTTTCCTCCCTCCTTCTTGCCTTCCTTCCTTCCTTCTTTCTTCTCTCCTTCTTTCCTTCCTGCCTTCCTTCCCTCCTTTCCTTCCTTCCTTGTTTCCTTCCTTCCTGTTTTCCTCCCTCCTTTCCTTCCTTCCGGCCTTCCTTCCTTCCTTCTTTCCTCCCTCCTTCTTTCCTTCCTTCTTTCCTTCCTTCTTTCCTTCCTCCTTTCCTTCCTTCCTTCTTCCCTCCCTCCTTTCCTTCCTTCCTGCCTTCCTCCCTCCTTCTTTCTTTCCTTCCTTCCTTCTTTCCTCCTCCTTTCTTTCCTTCCTTCCTTTTTCCTCCCGCCTTCTTTCCTTCCTTCCTGCCTTCCTTCCTTCTTTCTTCCCTCCTTCTTTCCTTCCTGCCTTCTTTCCTGCCTTCCTGCCTTCCTTTTCTTCCTTTCCTTCCTTCCTTCCTGCCTTCTTTCTTTCCTTGTTTCCTTTTCCTTTTTATTTTATTTTCCGCCCAGGCTTCCTAAAGGGAGAACTGTCACGCTAGGCACCGACCAGGCGCTGTCTGTTTTGCAAACGGGGTGGTTTCTTAGCAGCTGAGCCACGCCATGCCACGGCTCCTGAGCTGTTTTGCAGCCCTTCCAGCAAAGGCTATCGTCCTTGTCTCGGTGCCTGGGTTTTACTGCGTTCAGGAGGGGCTGAGGCAGGCTGAGGGTGTTTTTTTTGACTATAGTTGCCTCTGACTTTCTAGAAATGACGCAGTGTTTTGCATGGCAATTCCAAAGCAGAGAGGAAACCGCGGGAGTGAAGGCGCGAAGAAGGAAGAGAGAGGGAGCCCTGAAGTTAAGTGGCAAGGTGCCCGTAGGTATGATTCCCAAAACGCAGCAGATCCAATCTGCACATACCTCCTTTGGGGCCACCAGGTGGTAGCAGAGAGACCCCGAAATCTCCTCACCCTCTCCTGCCCCCTGGAGGTCAATCCAGATTTGCTCCGTTGTACAAAATCCAGCGGTGACTCACCGAAATGGATGAGGCAAAAGGTCAGAAGAAGGAAATAAACATGTAAAAACTGTGTGGGCGATGTGTACATAACAAGAGAGAGATGCACGCAAGCCTGGCCCCGGTCCGAAGTGTGATGGCGACAACATGTCAAAAAAGAGAGGAAGTCTCGCGGGGCAGCAACCACTTGTAACTTGGACTGCTCTAAAACAACAACAAAAAACAACGAGGATAAATATGTTGAATTTATTCTACTCCTACTCCTCCTCTCTCTCTCTCTCTCTCTTCTTTTATAGGCATGCTTTTCGTTCATTTTCTTGCGTTTTTCCAAGCCAGCTTTCCAGATCAGAGATTTCTCGCAGTGTTTTGTGTCTCTTCGTTCCTATCTTGTTATCCCAGGGGTCAGCAACCTGCGGCTCGGGAGCCACATGTGGCTCTTTGGGCCCTCTGCTGTGGCTCCCTGTCAGGTGATCCCACTATTGGCTGGCCCCGCCCCTCACCCTCCCCTCCCAGTCACTCCTCGCCTGGCCTGAGAAGGTAAGGGTGATGGCAGGGGATGGGGAAACGGCCAGGGCAGAGAGACAGAGAGATACAGAGAGAGGGGGGGGGGAGAGAGAGAGAGAGAGACAGAGAGATACAGAGAGAGAGGGAGAGAGACAGAGACAGAGAGATACAGAGAGAGAGAGAGAGACAGAGATACAGAGAGAGAGGGAGAGAGAGAGAGACAGAGAGAGATACAGAGAAAGGGAGAGAGAGAGAGAGATACAGAGAGGGGGGGAGAGAGACAGAGAGAGAGGGAGAGACAGAGAGAGACAGAGAGAGATACAGAGAAAGAGGGAGGGAGGGAGAGAGACAGAGAGATACAGAGAGAGGGGGGAGAGAGACAGAGAGATACAGAGAAAGAGGGAGGGAGAGAGAAAGACAGAGAGATACAGAGAGAGGGGGGGAGAGAGACAGAGAGATACAGAGGGAGAGAGAGAGAGACAGACAGAGAGATACAGAGAAAGGGAGGGAGAGAGAGAGACAGAGAGATACAGAGAAAGAGGGAGGGAGAGAGAGAGACAGAGAGATACAGAGAGAGGGAGAGAGAGAGACAGAGAGATACAGAGAGAGAGGGAGAGGGGGAGGGAGGAGAGAGAGAGAGAGAGAGATGTCAAAAGGATTGTGTGGTTCCCGGTGTTTTTTAACAACTGGTTCTCTGCCCTTATGACTGGCTGGGTAGGTGTGGCTAGGGGGTCATGTGACTGGTGGAAGTGAGTGACATTGAGTTGGCCACGCCCACCCAGGTTTTGTGGCTCCCGGTGTTTTCTTTTCTGTGGGAAATGGGTCCAAATGGCTCTTTTTAAGGTTGCAGACTCCTGTGTTAGCCCAAGGGCTGGGAATTATAGGCATTGGAGTCCAGGAGCCTTGGACAGCCTTCCTGGAGAAAAGCTGCTTTGAGCTTCCACCCAGGCCTTTAAGTCTGGTTCCCGTAACAGCGGGGATTTCTGACCTTGGCCCCTTTACAACTTGTGGACTTCAACTCCCAGAATTCCTCAGCACGGCTGTTAAGTGAATCTGGCTTCCCCGTCGACTTTGCTTGTCAGAAGGTCACAAAAAAGGATCATAGGACTCTTGGGACACTGGAACGGTCGTAAATATGAGTCAGTTGCCAAGTATCTGGATTTTAATCACGTGACCATGGGGTTGTAAGTGTGAAAAATTGTCATGTCACTTTTTTTCAGGGCTGTTGTCACTTCGAATGGTCACTAAACGAACTGTTGTAAATTGAGGACTCCCTGTATACATAGGGTCTTCCCCAGAGAGGTCGAGGCATCCCAGCTTTTCCAATCCAAGGGTATATTGGAGAGAAATTGATTTATTTATTGAATTTATTTGCTGCCCATCTTGTAGCAAATGATGGAAGGGAGGGAGGGAGAGAGGAAGCAGAAGGGAGGGAGGGAGGGAGAGAAGGAAGGAAAGGGAAGGGAGGGAGGGAAGGGAAGCAGGAGGAAGGAAGGAAGGGAAGGCAGGGAGGGAGGAAGGGGAAGGGAGGGAGGGAACGGGAGGGAGGGAGGGAGGGAAGGAAGGGGAAGGGAAGGAGGGGAATCAGGGAGGGAAGGCAGGGAGGGGGAGGGAGGAAGGAAGGAAGGAAAAGGAAGGGGAGGGAGGGAAGGGAAGGAGGAAGGGAGGGAGGGGAATCAGAGAGGGAGGGAGGGAAAGGAAGGCAGGGTGGGGGGAGGGAAGGAGGAATGAAGGAAGGAAAAGGAAGGAAGGGAAGGCAGGGAGGGAGGAAGGAAGGAAGGAAAGGGAAGGGAGGGAGGGAAGGGAGGAAGGGGAAGGGAGGGAGGGAAGGGAACGGGAGGGAGGGAGGGAGGGAAGGAAGGGGAAGGGAAGGAGGGGAATCAGGGAGGGAAGGCAGGGAGGGGGAGGGAGGAAGGAAGGAAAAGGAAGGGGAGGGAGGGGGAGGGAGGAAGGAAGGAAGGAAGGGAAGGGAGGGAGGGAAGGGAAGGAGGAAGGGAGGGAGGGAAAGGAAGGCAGGGTGGGGGGAGGGAAGGAGGAATGAAGGAAGGAAAAGGAAGGAAGGGAAGGCAGGGAGGGAGGAAGGAAGGAAGGGAAGGGAGGGAGGGAAGGGAAGGGGGAGGAAGGAAGGAAGGGAAGGCAGGGAGGGAGGAAGGGGAAGGGAGGGAGGGAAGGGAACGGGAGGGAGGGAGGGAGGGAAGGAAGGGGAAGGGAAGGAGGGGAATCAGGGAGGGAAGGCAGGGAGGGGCAGGGATGAAGGAAGGAAGGAAAAGGAAGGGGAGGGAGGGGAGGGAAGGAGGAAGGGAGGGAGGGGAATCAGGGAGGGAGGGAGGGAAAGGAAGGCAGGGTGGGGGGAGGGAAGGAGGAATGAAGGAAGGAAAAGGAAGGAAGGGAAGGCAGGGAGGGAGGAAGGAAGGAAGGGAAGGGAAGGGAGGGAGGGAAGGGAAGGGGGAGGAAGGAAGGAAGGAAGGAAGGGAAGGGAGGAAGGAAGGAAGGAGAAGGAAGGAAGGGAAGGGAGGAAGGAAGGAACGAAAAGGAAGGGAAGGCAGGGAGGGAGGGAGGAAGGAAGGTAGGAAGGAAAAGGAAGGAAGGAAGGAAGGGAAGGGAGGAAGGAAAAGGAAGGGAAGGCAGGGAGGGAGGAAGGGAGGAAGGAAAAGGAAGGGGAGGGAGGAAGGGAGGGAGGGGGGGAAGGAAGGAAGGAAAAGGAAGGGAAGGGAGGGGAGGGAGGGGAAGGGAATCAGGGAGCGAGGGAAGGGAAGGGAAGGCAGGGAGGGAGGGAAAGAGGGAGGATGGCTAGATCTTGGGGCACATGGTTTATGTGGTGCGTGCACGTGTGCTCACACGTGCTTTATGTGTCAGCCCCTCGTCTGGGGTGTCCCACGCGGTGTGGTCAACAGTGCCAGGGGTTGGGCCAAAGACAGTGAGGACATTTTTGCTAGCATGATAACAAGAGCAATGAGTCTGTCAGAAAAACACGGGCAGTTTCCAGGAAAACATGAGCCATCCAGATGATAAAAGACGGGGAAATGGGGTGGTGTCACTTCTCAAACTTTACCTCATCTTCTCCCTCCCTGACTAAGAGTAGGCTGAGCTCACCCGATTTTACTCCGTTGTTGCGCAGCAGTACACATAAGGACACAACTGTTTGCACTTCTATAAACTCTTCCTTCCTTCCTTCCTTCCTTCCTTCTCCATCTCTCCTTCCTTCCTGCCTGCCTGCCTTCTCCATATCCTTCCCTCCTTCTTCCCTCCCTCCCTTTCTTCTTTCTCCATATCTTTCCTTCCTTCCTTCCTTATTCACATCCTTCCTTACTTCCCCCCTCCTTTCATTCCCTCCTTTCCTTTTTCCTCAATCCTTCCTTTCTTCCCTTCTTCCTCAATCCTTCCTTTCTTCCCTCCCTCCCTTTCTTCCTCCCTCCCTCCTCCATCTCTCCTTTCTTCCTGCTTGCCTGCCTTTTCCATATCCTTCCCTCCTTCCCTTTCTTCTTTCTCCTTCCCCCTCCCTTTCTTCCTTCCTTTTTCACATCCTTCCTTACTTTCTCCCTCCTTTCCTTCTTCCTCAATCCTTCCTTCCTCCCTCCCTCCCTCCCTCCCTCCTCCATCTCTCCTTCCTCCCTTCCTGCTCCCCTTTTTTTTTTAAATTTGATTTATATGCTGCCCTTCTCCGGAGACTCAGGGCGGCTTACAATGTGTTAAGCAATAGCCTTCATACTTTTGTATATTTATACAAAGTCAGCTTATTGCCCCCACAAACTGGGTCCTCATTTCACCTACCTTAGAAAGGATGGAAGGCTGAGTCAACCTTGAGCCTGGTGAGATTCGAACCTGCAGTAATTGCAGGCAGCTGTGTTAATTACAGGGTGCATTAAACCACTGTACTACCAAGGCTCTTTTCCATATCCTTCCCTCCTTCTTCCCTCCCTCCTTCCTTTTCCATATCCTTCCTTCCTACCTACCTCCTTTTCTTCCTCCCTCCCTCCTTTCTTCGCATCCTTCCTTACTTTTCTACCTCCTTTCCTTACCTCCTCTCCTTTTTCTTCAACCCTTCCTCCCTTCCCTCTCTCCCTCTCTCACTGACCAATCCAAAGTAAGAAGCCAAAAGATATAACCTGATGGCATATTTATAAGTACTTTAGCAACAGGACTTCACTTCCCCCACAATTCACACAATTTATTAGTTAATAATTAAACTCCGTTTAAAATTCACAATGGAGGTCAGAAGTCTAACGTAGCTGTATTAAAGCAGAAATAAATAGTTTTATTTTTTTGCCATATCCCCCCCCCCCCCATTGGCATGCTCAACTTAATAGAACAGCCAAAAGGAGGTGGAAATAAAATTGGGGTGCTAAAACAACAGTGTTCTTATTTTAAAAACAATCCAGTAGCATTTGACTGCTTGCTTGGTTATTCTTTTGTCTGACACAGAGCAAATATAGGACCCAGAATTATGTGGTCCTGGAACCGGGAGAAGCAACGGGGACTCAAAAGAAATTCTGATTATTTCAATAAGAATTGCATTCAAACAAAAGATGCTGGCCTGTTACAGTTCGGTCTTTCTTGTGGCACAAAAATCTCAATTCCAGTCCATTTAATATTGTCTTTGAGGACTGGCCGGCCGCCATGCAGGAATTAACGTGGACAGCTATAAAGAATTTGCAATATCTGAATAATTTCTGAATCGACCCCTTAGCTCCTTCTTTTCCTTTTGGCATTTTAGAAATTCCTTTGGATTCCGCATCATTGAACTCTGTTGATTTTCTCGGGGTTTACAGTTGTTGTTTTTTTTAATTAGGTTATAATATAAAACGCAAAGATACAAAAGCAGGAATAGTAGGAAACAGAAGAGAGGGAAAGGAGAAGAGAGAAGTGTAGAAAAGAAGGGGGGAAAGAAAGAAAAGGTATTGACTTCCAACTCTCTTCGGTGCAGCAGAATAAGGCATTTAACATCAATTTTTTATTTTACCTAATAGTTTAAATCAGCCATTTCTATAACAACAAATCTATCTCATTGATAAAACCCAAAATCAAAAGTTTCGATTTTTTGTCCACCTCAAGCACAAAGTCCAGAAATGGTTTCTGAGTGGAGAACTCAGTTGGTTTTTCTCAACCATGACAGGACGATCGTGGATATTTTAGAGTTGATGTTCTTTATGAAGAAAAAGTGTTGTAATATTTAAAATTCTGCTTTTTTTTTTAAAAAAAAAAAAAAGGAGGAAGAGGAGGAGGAGGACAATGTTCTCTCTTTCCCCACCCCCACCCAAAATGTTTCAAAGAAATAAGGTAGTGAAAAGTAAATTTGTGGCTGTTAGGTTATTTCTGGGCCCTTTTGGAGAAGTGTGTGATCAGGGTTCAAGGAACATCTGTAAGGTGGCTTCTATAAATGGACTTTTTTTTAAAGGAAGGAATGCTGAACATTTCTTTTTTTAAAAAAAAAAAGACTCAATGTTTATTAGGACTATACTATGCCTCGGCTTAGATTCCAAAAAGAGACTTCAAATAAAGGAAAATATTTGTAGCTCTGAGCTCCTCGGTGCTCTCCGAGGTTAATAGTTTTCTTGCGGACGTTTCATGACCCTATTAGGTAACCTGATCAGTGCTAGAAGGGAGTGTGTGGAGAGGAGGAAGAGGAGGACTGTGGGACCATTGGTGTTTACTGAGCTTGATGGTTTTCCTTCAGACGTTTCGTCACCAAACTCGGTAACATCATCAGTGCT
The DNA here is from genome assembly GCA_022577455.1 of Arizona elegans. Classification (NCBI taxonomy): domain Eukaryota; kingdom Metazoa; phylum Chordata; class Lepidosauria; order Squamata; family Colubridae; genus Arizona; species Arizona elegans. The sequence continues at coordinate 86,641,972 of JAKOOJ010000007.1, read as the reverse complement.
AGAAAGTAGTGAGGTTTGGGAGGAGGAGGGGGGAGACGGTGGGCTCTGAGCTTGGCTGTTTTCTTGCAGACGTTTCATTACCCAACTAGGTTACTTCATCAGTGTTTTGAACAAGGGGAAAGAAAAGATGGGGCTGTTTTAAAGGGTTACATCCAAGCCTTATATTTACATGTCCAAATAGTATGAAGCTCTTTTTCTGAATGATATCTGAACAGCTGCACATACCTAATCTTTTATTATCTCTTTTCAGTTCCAAGATTTTTTTTTCAACATCACTGCAAGAATCGTTGAAATGCAGCCATTAAAAATAATATTTATTTATTTATTTATTTATTGGTTCAATTTATATGCCGCCCTTTCTCCAGAGACTCAGGGAGGCTTATAATGCGTTAAGCAATAGCCTTCCTACTTTTGTATATACCTGCTTTAGTAGGGCTTTCGGCCCCTCCCAAGCGGTGTTTTTTTATATACAAAGTCAGCTTATTGCCCCCACAATCCGGGTCCTCATTTTACCTACCTCGGAAGGATGGAAGGATGAGTCAACCTTGAGCCTGGTGAGATTTGAACTTGCAGTAATTGCAGGCAGCTGGCAACTAAGTGCTACTTAACAGCACTTTAGTCCGCTGCGCCACCAGGGCTCCATTGAATCGACAGTTACAGGTAGTCCTCAATTTATGACCATATCTACCCCCAGAGATACGAGTGATCTCCGACCTCCGGACTTTTCGTCGGGCCCTAAAAACTCATCTCTTTCAGTTAGCCGGTCTTTCTTGATTTTATGATTTTATGGTTGGTTTTAAATTTTGATATGGATTTTAAATTGATAAATTTTAAACTATGGGCCAAATTTAATTATTTTAAATCTATTTTTAATCGTACTTTATATATAAATGTTTTTATTTTGGCTGTTCACCACCCTGAGTCCGAAAGGAGAAGGGCGGTATAGAAATTCGATAAATAAATAAATAAATAAATAAATAAATAAATAAATAAATAAATAAATAAATGACCACCCAATTTCTGGGGGCAAGTTGTTCCACTGATGAATTGTTCTCACTGTCAAGAAGTTTCTCCTTAGTTCTAAGTTGCTTCTCTCCTTGATGAGTTTCCCTCCATTGCTTCTTGTTCTACCCTCAGGTGCTTTGGAGAATAGCTTGACTCCCTCTTCTTTGGGGCAACCCCTGAGATATTGGAAGACTGCTATCATGTCTCCCCTGGTCCTTCTTTTCATCAAACTAGACATACTCAGATTCAGCAACCGTTCTGTATATGTTTTAGCTTCCAATCCCCTAATCATTGAAGTCCATTTGCCTCTTGAAAAAACACCTTTGAGATAACCGTGACCTGGATGACTGAGAATCTCCATAGATATGGTTAGATAGTGTCACCAACGCAACGAACTCGAAGTTGGCCGAACTCATGAACTCATCACCTGGATGATTGGTTGCCCTCTTCCCTCTATAAAGGAAGAGCTTTATAGCTCCCGCTGCCTTAAGGAAGTTCAAAACATTCTTAAAGATCCATCTCATCCTGGGCACCCTTTTTTTTTTTGAACTATTACCATCTGGCAGCCGGTACAGGACAATAGAAACAAGGACATATAGGCTGAAAAAAACAGCTTCTATCCCAGGCCAGTAACGATATTGAATTCTACGGTATAGTGCAATATTAATGCAATATCCGGGGTTTTCAATTCAATTGTGAAGGATGTGTGTTTGTGTTTTATTTTTATAGTTATAATGTACGCCGAAGATGGCATTTAATTTCGTTGTACGAGTTGCAATGACGACAAACTAAGCTAAACTAAACTCCTGGAGACCACAGGAGGGCCTGGCTTGCCTATGGCTCATGGGGGTCGCCAACAGTCAGATATGACTTCGCGACAAGATGGACAAGTTGAACTGGAAAAACAGAATGAAGATTGAGAAGTGAGGATGTCACAGAATCCACATTGTTTGCCCTGACGGATGAGTGTCAGGGCACGAATGGAGAAAAATTGATCTTCTGATCTTAGCAGTCTTGCTGTCAAGGACCAAGGAAACGTCCTAAGCTGCTGGCAAGAGTTAAGAGTGGAAAGTTATTCTTTTAAGGTGGTTCCACAACTTTCTAAGTACAGGTGTAAGTCCTCAACTTACGACAGTTTGTTTAGTGACCGTCCCAAGTTGCAGTGAAAAGAGTGACTTACGACCGTTTTTCACAACGTACGACCTTTGGTAGCTGTTCTGTCCCCGTCTCACACATGCACACAAACAGACAGCCGGGGGTTAAATAAACTGGCAGACAACCAATTCTTCCCATAAGACGCTTGGCAGCAACCCAGTAGCTGCTTGCCAAGAACTTTTACTTAATAAACAAAATAACCCACAGTCAAGAATTGTCCAGTTCGTAAAATAAATCCAAGGCCGATAATGTTATTTCCAAAGATGCAATGTGACTCGATAGTAGTTAGTTTTGTCCGTCACAGAGTCTGAATGGCCACCTCACCCCCTTTTATACCCTGTGGGGTGTGGTCCAGTGACTCAGCCTAATCTCGGGCACGCCTTTTCTTCTGTTGCACGCGCTTATCTCTGTGACGCTGCCAAGGATCCAGCCAAGACTCATTACCCTCATCACTGTCCACCTGTGGCTGCGTGGATGTGCTTGGCCCCGGTCCTATCTCTTGACCTTTGGCGGACACCGAAGGCATTGCCAGAGAGGAGGGTCCTGGAGAGGGAGGCCTTGCCAACTCCTCTCCTTCACTCTCGGAGTCCTATCCTGCCAAGGACACAGGCTCAGGTAACGGAACCACAACAGTAGCATTCCCCCGGGGATCAAAATTCAAATGCTTGGAAACTGACTCATACTTATAACGGTTGCAGTTATAAGTCAAGGGGAAAGCCAGATTCACTGAACAACCGGGTTACTAACTTATATCAACTGCGGTGATTCACTTAAGGACAGGGGCAAGGAAGGTCGTAAAATGGGGCAAGATTCACTTAGCAAGAGAAACGTTGGCCTCAATTGTGGTCATAAGTCGAGGACTACCGGTCTCAAGCTCCTGGGAGTGGCCATCCATCAGTTTAGGGCAGAGGTCTCCAAATTTGGTAACTTTTTAAGACTTGTGGACTTGCAACACCCAGAATTCCTCAGCCAGCATAGCTTAACCACTGTGGCAAGATAGGTTGTATAATGTTATATATTAAATAAAGTTATATAAAGTTAAATAAGTTATATATTAAATAAATAATGGGGCAGAACTCACTTAACAACTGTCTCGCTTAGCCTCGAAAAGTTTGGGCTCTGTTTTGGTCATAAGTCAAGGACTACTCATACTTACATGCTTGATCCTTATGATATACTCCACAGTTACAGATGTAAACCAACCCCCTGCCAACTGATATTTAGGAAGACTCAAATAGAGATGTTCTACAGAACATCTGGGGGAGACAGTTTAGTGCAGTGGTTAAAGCATCAGATTAACAGCCAGCAATCCACGGGTTCTAATCCTATTTTAGGCACGGAACCAGATTGGGTCAGTACTGCCTCTTGGTCCTAGGAAGGAAGCAGTGTCCCCAGGCTCACGTGATCCCCGTTACAAAATCAACTGGAAATCCTGATTCATTTAACAACTGTGGTGCTAACTTAACGACTGCGGCGGCTCACTTCGGCAAGCGAGGTCGTAAAAGGGGGCAAACCTCACTGAATCCCCCCACCCCCTGCCTCGCTTAGCCACGGAAAATTTGGGCCTCGATTGCAGTCCTGTATTTCCCTCCTATCACAAACCACGATTCGTCAAGCGTTTACCCAAACCGGAATAACCAGTGGTGGGATTCAAATAATTTAACAACCGGTTCTCTGCCTTAATGACCGGCTGGGTGGGCGTGGCCATGGTGGGCGTGGCCAGGAGGTGTGATAGGCGGCACTCGGCCTCATTGCACCCCTCTGGGAGCAAAAAAAGGGCGTGAGGGGGGGAGACACGCTGCCCCCCCATGGCCTGTTTTGGGCCTAGTAGGCCTCCCTGAAGCCTCCTGAGAGTGAAAACTGGCCGTGGGGGGGATGCACTGCACCCCCTGCACCAGTGGTGGGTTGCCCCCGGTTCGGACCGGTTCGCAAGAACCGGTAGTAAAACCGGCGGGAGGCCCACCACCATACATGTCGTCATCGGCGATCCGCGCATGTGCAAAAGCAAGGCGCATTCGCTTGCTTTGTTCGCACGCGCACAATCCCGGTTACAATCCAGTAGTAAAGGTAAGTAGAACTCACCCCTGCCTTGCACCCGATTTTGGGCCTAGTAGGCCTCCCTGCACTTACCTGGAAGCCAAAATGGGGCGTGTGGGGACTCCTGGAAGGGGTGGGGAGGGGAGAGGCCAGCCAGAAATTTAACTACCAGTTTGTTTGTTTATTTATTTATTTATTTATTTATTGAATTTGTATGCCGCCCTTCTCCCAAAAGGGACTCAGCCGGTTTCCCTGAATCGGCTGAATCCCACTACTGGGAATAACCCTCCTTCTGTTAATCTGCCAAATTGGCCACTGGGATTTTTCTTTCACCTGGATCTCATTTAAAAAAAAAAAAAATAGCGAAGTGATAACAAGGTTTTCCAGGATGGAAATTTCCTGGGAGAGGGAGAGGGGGAGAGAGGGTTTTCGTTACACTTCTTCTTCTTTTTTTAATCTTCTTTTGATTTGGGTTTTTTTTTTTTTTTTTAATGCTTAGGCTTTCTCCTCTCCTAAGTGAGACTTCTCGGCAGAAGAATGGAAAATTCCAATTACCGCATCAAAGGCGATGCTTCTTTTCGTGATGTGCACGGCTGGGGGGTGGGGAATCACGCGCTCTCTTCCTGGATATTAAATAATTCATGATTCAGGAAGGATAGCAGCTTCTGTTTGCCGACTTCTTTCGCGAGTTCCTGCCAACGGAACGAGGCGCAGCTGAGTTTCTTATCCGAGCTGAGATGTTAATTCTTCCCCAGTTTATAAACCTCCTCTGTAGAGATTCTCATCCAATTTTATTTTATTTTATTTATTTATTTATTATTTATTTTTATATGCCGCCCTTCTCCGGAGACTCAGGGCGGCTTACAATGCGTTAAGCAATAGCCTTCCTACTTTTGTATATACCTGCTTAGTAGGGCTTTCGGCCCCCCCAAGTGGTGTTTCTTTTTACACAAAGTCAGCTTATCGCCCCCACAAACCGGGTCCTCATTTTACCCACCTTAGAAAGGATGGAAGGCTGAGTCAACCTTTAGGCCGTGGTTATCCCAAAGGTGTTTTTTTTTCTGGAGGCAACTGGACTTCCTCGGGTTTTCTTTTGAAGACGTTTCGCTTCCTCATCCAAGAAGCTTCTTCAGCTCCGACTAGATGATGGGGAACGGAAGGATTTATACTCCTTGCAGACAGCTGGTCATTTGCATTCTTTTAAGAGGGTCGTTGAGGCCACTTGGAGATTTATCCTCAGGGCCACCTGAGTGGTGCTCCTGGTCCCTTAGTCTGCAATTTTTTTTCCTCTGGAAATCCCTTCCTACTCTCACACCATTCAAAGGGTGTCTATCCCAAATTGTAAAATTGCTAAAAGTCTGTAGAGATTCTCAGTCCTCCAGGTCATAGCTGTCCCAAAGGTGCAACTGGATTTTCTTGTTTTTTCTTTGAAGACTTTCTTTCTTTCCTCTGTCCTCGGTGTTCCAGTTTTCTGTCCACTCAGGAGAACATAGAATAACAAGCGCGGAAGGGACCTTAGAGGTCTTCTAGTCCAGCAGTCACCAACTGGTGGTCTGCGAGAAAATTTTAATGGTCCTCAGAAAAATTCTTTGCATTTTTTATATTGCACTAAATCAGGGGTCCTCAAACTACGGCCCCTGGGACATACATACGTGCAATGAACGCTTGTGGTGCTGCAGAGAGTCTCCCCCTTCGGGGTCTTTTTGTGTGGGTCAGAGAGGGGCAGAAATTCCAACTTGTGGTGTGCTTCAGCCTCCTGGTGTGGGGCTTTGGGCGAAGGCTGGAGGGAAGAGCCACTGGTGGCGAAGTGCCGGAGAGCCTTGTTCCAGTGGGACTGCCTCATGGCCTGAAACTGGCTGACCATCTCAGCCTGCTGAGCCTCCAGATGCCGATACCTGGCCTTGCACTCTCACAGGTCTTCCCTCTGCTTGGAAAGCCTATGCTCCTAGTCCTCAGTGAGGTGCTTCTGCTGAGCCTCCTTCTCGGCCAGATCCAATTTGAACTGAGCTGTTTTGCCAACTCTTTCTCGTGGTGGCTGCTTAGCTCCAACAACTGCTTCCTGTTGGGGCCCTAAGAAGCCCAGGTGGGCAGGTGAGGAGTGGCTGGGAGGGGAGGGGTGAGTAGAGGCACCCCTCGGCGTGAGTGACATCGAGTTGGCCACACCCGCTCAGTCACATGACCACCTAGCCACGCCCACCCAGCCGGTCATTAGGCAGATCATCTTAGTGGTCCACAGGATTTAAAATTATGAATTTAGTAGTTCCTGAGGTCCGAAAGGTTGGTGACCCCTGCTCTAGTCTGACCTCCTACTCAAGCCGGTGACCTTATCCTGTTCCAAACAAATGTTGTCCAAACTCTTCTTGAAAACATGATCTTATTAATGAACAAGGTGACATGTGGCTACTAATTTGCAATGGCAAGTATAGGTAGTCCTAGACTAAGGACTACAATGGAGCGCAAAATTCTGTGGCTAAGCAAGACAGATGTTAAGTGAGATTTGCCCCATTTTAATGCCCTTCCTTGCCGCAGCCGTTAAGTGAATCACTGCAGTGGTTACGATAGTAACGCAGCTGTGAAGTGCATCTGGCTTCCCCGTTAAGTTGCTTGGCAGAAGGTCGCGAAATGGGATCGTATCAGTGGTGAAATCCATTTCTTTTTACTACCAGTTCTGTGGGCGTGGCTTGGTGGGCGTGGCAGGGGACGGATACTGCAAAATCTCCATTTCAACCCCACTCCTGGGGGAAGTATATTGCAAAATCTCCATTCCCACCCCACTCCTGGGGGAAGGATACTGCAAAATCTCCATTCCCATCCCACTCCTGGGGGAAGGATACTGCAAAATCTCCATTCCCTCCCCACTCTGGGGCCAGCCAGAGGTGGTATTTGCCGGTTCTCTGAACTACTCAAAATTTCCGCTACCGGTTCGCCAGAACCTGTCAGAACCTGCTGGATTTCACCCCTGGATCGTATCACACGGCAACCGTCATAAATATATGCCGTTTTCCAAGCATCCGAATTTTGATCATGTCATCGTGGGGATGCTGCAACGGTTGTGAGAAACACTGTCATAAGTCACTTTTTACCAGTCCCGTTGTAACTTTGAATGGTCACTAAACAAGCTGTCGTAAGTCAAGGGCTACCTGGAGAGGTTCTGGAATGGTAGCCAAGAAATTTTAAGGAAGGAAAGCATTTGAAATATTTAAAAAAAAAACGGAAAGAAGCTAATCTGGTAGCCTTACATGGCAAACAGGAAGAAAATAGCTATAGCACTTAGACTTATATACCGCTTCACAGTGCTTTACAGTCCTCTCTAAGCGGTTTACAGAGTCAGCCTATTGCCCCCCAACTATCTGGGTCCTCATTTTACCTACCTCGGAAGGATGGAAGGCTGAGTCAACCTTGAACCTGGTGAGATTCAAACTGCCAAATTGCAGGCAGTCAGCAGTCGGCAGGTAGCCTGCAGTACTGCAGTATAACCACTGTGCCACCTTCCTTCCTTCCTTCCTTCCTTCCTTCCTTCCTTCCTTCCTTCCTTCTTTCCTTTCTTACCTCCCTGTATTTCCCTTCCTTCCTTCCTTTCCTCCCTGTATTTCCCTTCCTTCCTTTCCTCCCTGTATTTCTCTTCCTTCCTTCCTTTCCTCCCTGTATTTTCCTTCCTTCCTTCCTTTCCTCCCTGTATTTTCCTTCCTTCCATCCTTCCTTCCTTCTTTTCCTCCCTGTATTTTCCTTCCTTCCTTCCTTCCTTTCCTCCCTGTATTTTCCTTCCTTCCATCCTTCCTTCCTTCTTTTCCTCCCTGTATTTCTCTTCCTTCCTTCCTTTCCTCCCTGTATTTTCCTTCCTTCCTTCCTTCCTTTCCTCCCTGTATTTTCCTTCCTTCCTTTCCTCCCTGTATTTCTCTTCCTTCCTTCCTTTCCTCCCTGTATTTTCCTTCCTTCCTTCCTTCCTTTCCTCCCTGTATTTTCCTTCCTTCCATCCTTCCTTCCTTCCTTTCCTCCCTGTATTTTCCTTCCTTCCTTCCTTCCTTTCCTCCCTGTATTTTCCTTCCTTCCTTCCATCCTTCCTTCCTTCTTTTCCTCCCTGTATTTCCCTTCCTTCGTTCCTTTCCTCCCTGTATTTTCCTTCCTTCCTTCCTTTCCACCCTGTATTTTCCTTCCTTCCATCCTTCCTTCCTTCCTTTTCTCCCTGTATTTCCCTTCCTTCCTTCCTTCCTTTCCTCCCTGTATTTCCCTTCCTTCCTTCCTTTCCTCCCTGTATTTCCCTTCCTTCCTTTCCTCCCTGTATTTCTCTTCCTTCCTTCCTTTCCTCCCTGTATTTTCCTTCCTTCCTTCCTTTCCTCCCTGTATTTTCCTTCCTTCCATCCTTCCTTCGTTCCTTTCCTCCCTGTATTTTCCTTCCTTCCTTCCTTTCCACCCTGTATTTTCCTTCCTTCCATCCCTCCTTCCTTCCTTTCCTCCCTGTATTTCCCTTCCTTCCTTCCTTCCTTCCCTCCCTGTATTTTCCTTCCTTCCTTCCTTCCTTCGCACTTAGCAATAGCCCTTAGACTTATATACCTCTTTACAGTGCTTTTACAGCCCTCTCTAAGCGGTTTACAGACTCAGCCTATTGCTCCCAACAATTTGGGTCCTCATTTTACCCACCTCGGAAGGACCGAAGGCTGAGTCAACCTTGAGCCTGGTGAGATTCGAACTGCCAAATTGCAGGCAGTCAGCAGAAGTAGCTTGCAGTACTGCACTCTAACCACTGTGCCACTGCCAAGAAAATGTTATTTCTTCCACCCAATTGGATGACCTGCTGACTTTTATTTGCTTATTGATCTTCTCCAACCCCTGTGCCTTTTAGGTGTGCTGGACTTCATTACCCAGAATTCCTAGCTAGTGTAGACATTGGAATTCTGGGAACTGAAGTCTCCCACATCGGTGGGCCCTGTTTGATGGAAATGACCTGCAAGTGAGCGCTGGGGCTTTCAATCAGGTAGGAGAAATAGTTGCCTGAAATGGCACTGAGGGAGGGCTGCCTATAATTTTGGTGGGGAACCATTTGCCTCCAAAGGAATAGAGCAGGGGTCTCCAGCCTCGTCAACTTGAAGACTTGTGGACTTCAACTCCCAGAATTCAACTTGTGGAATTGAATTCTGGGAGTTGAAGTCCACAAGTCTTCAAGCTGACAAGGTTGGAGACCCCTGCAATAGAGAACAACTGCAGCATAAATGAATTTTTTAATTTTTAAACAAAATGTTTGGAAGGAATTGGAAACTGTGGTTACATTCCAGAGAGAAGTTCTCCATCTCTTTGCAATTCTGTCCAAGAAATATGTGAGCACAAGACTGTAGTTTAGCACTGAGGCCCAGCTGGTCAAATGTTCCCTTTAGTGTGAAGATGATGGGCTGGGAGCAGATGGATGTCATTCCCCCCCCCCCCCACCTACAGAGTTCCCTAGGGGACTTTAAGTCAGTCATTCTCATCCTGGCCAACCTACCTCACAGAGTTGATATTGTGAGGATAACACAAAGGGAAGGAGGTGCTTTGGTAAACTACCTCTGAAAAGACGAGGAAGGAGAGGAGGGGAAGGGAAGGGAAGGAGAAGAATGGAAAGGAAAAGGAAGAGAAGGGAAGGAGAGGAGAAGAAAGGAAAAGAGAAGGAAGGGAGAGGAAAGGAAAGGAAAGAAGGAAAGGAAAAGACTGCAGAGGGAACAGAAAAGAAAACTGAGGAAGGGAGGGAGGGAGGGGAAAGGAAAGGGGAAAAGGAAAAGGAGGAAGGAAGAGGAAAGGAGAAAAGGAAAAGAAGAAAGGAAAGGATTGCAGGAGGAACAGAAAGGAAAGGAGGGGGGAGAGAGGAAGGGAGGGAGGAAGAAAAAGAAAACTGAGGGAGGGAGGGAGGAAGGGGAAAGGAAAGGGGGAAAGGAAAAGGAGGAAGAAGAAAGAAAAGGATTGCAGGAGGAACAGAAAGGAAATGAGTGGGAGAGAGAGGGAGGGAGGGAGGAAAAGAAAAAAGAAAACTGAGGGAGGGAGGGAGGGGAAAGGAAAGGGGGAAAGGAAAAGGAGGAAGAAGAAAGAAAAGGATTGCAGGAGGAACAGAAAAGGAAAGGAGGAAGGAAAGAAAAGAAAACTGAGGGAGGGACAGAGGAAGGGGAAAGGAAACGAAAGAAGGAAGAGAAAGGGGGAAAGGAAAAGGAAGAAGAAAGAAAAGGATTGCAGGAGGAACAGAAAGGAAAGGAGGGGGGAGAGAGGAAGGAAGGGAGGAAGAAAAAGAAAACTGAGGGAGGGAGGAAGGAAGGGGAAAGGAAAGGGGGAAAGGAAAAGGAGGAAGAAGAAAGAAAAGGATTGCAGGAGGAACAGAAAAGGAAAGGAGGAAGGCAGGGAAGAAAGAAAAGAAAACTGAGGAAGGAAAGAAGAAAGGAAAAGAAAAGAAAACTGAGGGAGGGAGGGAGGGAGGGGAAAGGAAAGGGGGAAAGGAAAAGGAGGAAGAAGAAAGAAAAGGATTGCAGGAGGAACAGAAAGGAAATGAGTGGGAGAGAGAGGGAGGGAGGGAGGAAAAGAAAAGAAAAGAAAACTGACGGAGGAAGGAAGGGGAAAGGAAAGGGGGAAAGGAAAAGGAGGAAGAAGAAAGAAAAGGATTGCAGGAGGAACAGAAAAGGAAAGGAGGAAGGCAGGGAAGAAAGAAAAGAAAACTGAGGAAGGAAAGAAGAAAGCTAAAGAAAAGAAAACTGAGGGAGGGAGGGAGGGAGGGGAAAGGAAAGGGGGAAAGGAAAAGGAGGAAGAAGAAAGAAAAGGATTGCAGGAGGAACAGAAAGGAAATGAGTGGGAGAGAGAGGGAGGGAGGGAGGAAAAGAAAAGAAAAGAAAACTGACGGAGGAAGGAAGGGGAAAGGAAAGGGGGAAAGGAAAAGGAGGAAGAAGAAAGAAAAGGATTGCAGGAGGAACAGAAAAGGAAAGGAGGAAGGCAGGGAAGAAAGAAAAGAAAACTGAGGAAGGAAAGAAGAAAGGAAAAGAAAAGAAAACTGAGGGAGGGAGGGAGGGAGGGGAAAGGAAAGGGGGAAAGGAAAAGGAGGAAGAAGAAAGAAAAGGATTGCAGGAGGAACAGAAAGGAAATGAGTGGGAGAGAGAGGGAGGGAGGGAGGAAAAGAAAAGAAAAGAAAACTGACGGAGGAAGGAAGGGGAAAGGAAAGGGGGAAAGGAAAAGGAGGAAGAAGAAAGAAAAGGATTGCAGGAGGAACAGAAAAGGAAAGGAGGAAGGCAGGGAAGAAAGAAAAGAAAACTGAGGAAGGAAAGAAGAAAGGAAAAGAAAAGAAAACTGAGGGAGGGAGGGAGGGAGGGGAAAGGAAAGGGGGAAAGGAAAAGGAGGAAGAAGAAAGAAAAGGATTGCAGGAGGAACAGAAAGGAAATGAGTGGGAGAGAGAGGGAGGGAGGGAGGAAAAGAAAAGAAAAGAAAACTGACGGAGGAAGGAAGGGGAAAGGAAAGGGGGAAAGGAAAAGGAGGAAGAAGAAAGAAAAGGATTGCAGGAGGAACAGAAAAGGAAAGGAGGAAGGCAGGGAAGAAAGAAAAGAAAACTGAGGAAGGAAAGAAGAAAGGAAAAGAAAAGAAAACTGAGGGAGGGAGCGAGGAAGGGGAAAGGAAAGGGGGAAAGGAAAAGGAGGAAGAAGAAAGAAAAGGATTGCAGGAGGAACAGAAAGGAAATGAGTGGGAGAGAGAGGGAGGGAGGGAGGAAAAGAAAAGAAAAGAAAACTGACGGAGGAAGGAAGGGGAAAGGAAAGGGGGAAAGGAAAAGGAGGAAGAAGAAAGAAAAGGATTGCAGGAGGAACAGAAAAGGAAAGGAGGAAGGCAGGGAAGAAAGAAAAGAAAACTGAGGAAGGAAAGAAGAAAGGAAAAGAAAAGAAAACTGAGGGAGGGAGGGAGGGAGGGGAAAGGAAAGGGGGAAAGGAAAAGGAGGAAGAAGAAAGAAAAGGATTGCAGGAGGAACAGAAAAGGAAAGGAGGAAGGCAGGGAAGAAAGAAAAGAAAACTGAGGAAGGAAAGAAGAAAGGAAAAGAAAAGAAAACTGAGGGAGGGAGGGAGGGAGGGGAAAGGAAAGGGGGAAAGGAAAAGGAGGAAGAAGAAAGAAAAGGATTGCAGGAGGAACAGAAAAAGAAAGGAGGAAGGAAGGAAAGAAAGAAAGAAAAGAAAAGAAGGGAGGGAGTCGGGGGTGGTGAGAGACCCTCAGCTACTGGGCGATTCCGACCAACGGCTGCCAGGCTCCCGATGAATTCCCCCCCTCCTCCTCCTCCTCCTCCTCTTCCCGGGCCAGCCGTCCGAAGCCTCCCAGGGCCGGGGGGGCTGCCGGGGGTCGCGCCAGGGATCCCGGGCAGGGTCAGCCTCCGTTCCTCTCCGCCCCGGCTGGCTGGATGCCCGGCCGGCTCCCTCCTTGGCTCGGGCTCCGTCGGCCGGCCGGCCGCGCTGACTCACGATTGCCATGACGCAGGGGAGCAGCAGTCGTGCCCGCCGCCTCCCTCGGGGGCCGGCAGAGTCCCCGGCCGGGCCGGAGAGAGAATGCGGGGGGGGGGGGGGACGGTCTGAGCAGGGTCCGGCTGCCAGGTCCCGAAACGGGGAGACCAGGAGCGGCCGATCGCCCGACTTGGACTCCCGCATCTGGAGGAGAGGGAACAGCTGGCCGAACGGTGGATTTCCCGGTCCATCCGACTGCTCCGGGTTCAGCCCCGGCCTTTAACGTGGCCTGGGTGTTGGGGGGAGGGAGGAAGGGAGGGAGGGAGGGGGAAGAGGGAGAGATGAAGAGGGAGGGAGGGAGAAGGAGAAAGAAAGAGAGGGGTGAGAGGGAAAGGTAAAGAGGAAGAGGGGGAAGGGGGAAGGAAGGAGGGAGGGAGAGAAGGAGAAGGAAAGAGAGTGGGTGGAAAGGGAGAGTAAAGAAAGAGAGGGAGGGAGGGAGGGAGGGGGAAGAGGGAGAGATGAAGAGAGAGGGAAGGAGAAGGAGAAAGAAAGAGAGGGGTGAGAGGGAAAGGTAAAGAGGAAGAGGGGGAAGGGGGAAGGAAGGAGGGAGGGAGAGAAGGAGAAGGAAAGAGAGTGGGTGGAAAGGGAGAGTAAAGAAAAAGAGAGAGGGAGGGAGGGAGGGAGGGGGAAGAGGGAGAGATGAAGAGAGAGGGAAGGAGAAGGAGAAAGAAAGAGGGGTGAGAGGGAAAGGTAAAGAGGAAGAGGGGGAAGGGGGAAGGAAGGAGGGAGGGAGAGAAGGAGAAGGAAAGAGAGTGGGTGGAAAGGGAGAGTAAAGAAAAAGAGAGAGGGAGGGAGGGAGGGAGGGGGAAGAGGGAGAGATGAAGAGAGAGGGAAGGAGAAGGAGAAAGAAAGAGGGGTGAGAGGGAAAGGTAAAGAGGAAGAGGGGGAAGGGGGAAGGAAGGAGGGAGGGAGAGAAGGAGAAGGAAAGAGAGTGGGTGGAAAGGGAGAGTAAAGAAAAAGAGAGAGGGAGGGAGGGAGGGAGGGGGAAGAGGGAGAGATGAAGAGAGAGGGAAGGAGAAGGAGAAAGAAAGAGAGGGGTGAGAGGGAAAGGTAAAGAGGAAGAGGGGGGAGGGGGAAGGAAGGAGGGAGGGAGAGAAGGAGAAGGAAAGAGAGTGGGTGGAAAGGGAGAGTAAAGAAAAAGAGAGAGGGAGGGAGGGAGGGAGGGGGAAGAGGGAGAGATGAAGAGAGAGGGAAGGAGAAGGAGAAAGAAAGAGGGGTGAGAGGGAAAGGTAAAGAGGAAGAGGGGGGAGGGGGAAGGAAGGAGGGAGGGAGAGAAGGAGAAGGAAAGAGTGGGTGGAGAGGGAGAGTAAAGAAAAAGAGAGAGGGAGGGAGGGAGGGAGGGGGAAGAGGGAGAGATGAAGAGAGAGGGAAGGAGAAGGAGAAAGAAAGAGAGGGGTGAGAGGGAAAGGTAAAGAGGAAGAGGGGGGAGGGGGGAAGGAGGGAGGGAGGGAAGGAGAAGGAAAAGGAAAGAGAGGAGATGGAGAGGGAGATGTAAAAAGAGAGGGGGAGGAGGAAGGGAGGGAAGGGAAGAGGGAGAGATGAAGAGGGAGGGAGAAGGAGGGAGAAGGAGAAAGAAAGAGGGGGAGAGGGAAAGGTAAAGAGAGGGGGAGGGGGAAGGAGGGAGGGAGGGAGGGAGGGAAGGAGAAGGAAAGAGAGGGGGTGGAGAGGGCGATGTAAAAAGAAAGGGGGAGGAGGGAGGGAGGGGAAGAGGGAGAGATGAAGAGACAGGGAGAAGGAGGGAGAAGGAGAAAGAAAGAGAGGGGGAGAGGGAAAGGTAAAGAGAGGGGGAAGGGGGAAGGAGGGAGGGAGGGAAGGAGATGGAAAAGGAAAGGGGGTGGAGACGGAGAGTAAAGAGGGGGAGGGAGGGAGGGAGAAGGAAAGAGAGAAAGAGGGGAAGGAAGGGAGAGGTAAAGAGAGAGAGAAAGGGAGGGAAGGAGGGAGGGAGGGAAGGAGAAGGAAAGAGAGAAAGGGGGAGGAAGGGAGGGAGAAGGAAAGAGAGAAAGAGGGGGAGGAAGGGAGAGGTAAAGAGAGAGAAAGGGAGGGAAGGGGGGAGGGAGGGAGAGGGAAAGAGAAAAGGAGGGAGGGAGGGAGGGAGAGGGAAAGAGAGAAAGAAAAGGGGGAAGGGAGAGGGAAAGAGAAAGGGAGGGAGAGTGGGAAGCAAGGGAGGGAAAGGGAAAGAGAGAGAAAGAGAAAAGAGAGGGGTAAGGAAAGAGAGAGAGAGAGAGAGACCATTTTCCTTTCCAGCTGCAAGATCTTCTCTTCCTCTCCCACCTCTGGCTGTCCGTCCATCCATCGCCCATCCCAAGGAAGATATGGACTAAGAGTTCCGAAGGGACCTTGGAGGCCTTCTAACTAATCCAACCTTCTGTCCAGATCAGGAATCCTCAGACCACCCCAGTTAAATGTCTGTCCAACGTTTTGCTTGAAGACCTCCAGAGATAGAAGCCCACCCATGACTTCAGGAGGCCAGCTCTTCTGTCCGTCCCTTCTTAACTCGGTCAGGAAATTCCTTCTAACTTGTATTCTGAGTTTGGGTCTCCTTCTGTGAAGTTCCTGTCCATTGGTTCTTGTCCTACCCTTGGGAGCTCTGGAGAATAAACCCACCCCCACCTCTTCGGTGATGGCCCTCCATGACTTGGAAAAGGACTTCAAGGCATCACGTCCCTCTTTCATCCTTCTGGTCTTTGGGCTGAAAGTGGAAAGTTCCTTCCACCAGTCTTTATAGGATTCAGCCAAGTCCCTCAGCATTCTCTTCTCTGGATTGTGATGACCTTCCTAAAAATGGACGGACTACACCTCCCAACATCCCTCATCATTGGTCATGATGGCTGGGGCTGCTGGGTATGCAACGGGAAGGTTTTGCCCCGGGGGAGAGAGTGACATATTTTATTTGGGAAGAAGCACCAAGCTGGAGTCAAGGGAAAAAAATATGCTTTTAAAGGAAACAAGACAGATGGTGTTAACTTACTTTCTTTCTTTCTTTCTTTCTTTCTTTCTTTCTTTCTTTCTTTCTTTCTTTCTTTCTTTCTTTCTTACTCCCGAAGGACTCAGGGCGGTGAACAGGCACAAAATAAAATACATAAATACAAAAGTTAAAAGATATAATTAAAACCAGATTAAATAATTTAGCCCAAGACAATTAAAAAAATCTCAATAATTTAAAACAAAATTTCGATGTAAAAGAATTTTAAGAGCACGGCGGAAAGTACATAGATCCAGGATCCTCCGTATCTCCGGGGGGGAGCTTGTTCCAGATCGTAGGTGCCCCCACAGAGAAGGCCCTCCCCCTGGGGGCCGCCAGTCGACATTGTTTAGCTGACGGCACCCGGAGGAGCCCCTGTCTATGAGAGCGTACCGGCTGGTGGGAGGCTGCTTGTGGTAGTAGGCGGTCCCGTAAATAACCAGGTCCTAGGCCATGGAGCGCTCTAAAGGTGGTGACCAAATCCTTGAAGCGCACCCGGAAGACCACCGGGAGCCAGTGCAGCTCGCACAGGAGAGGTGTCACACGGGAGCGCCATGTTGCTCCCATAACCACTCGCGCGGCCGCACTCTGCGCCAGTTGGAGCCTCCGGGTGCTCCTCAAGGGGAGCCCCATGTAGAGAGCGTTGCAGTAGTCCAGGCGGGAAGTGACGAGGGCATGAGTGACTGTGTGTAGGGAGTCCTGATCCAGAAAGGGACGCAACTGGCGACTAACTCTCAATCGAATACAAATTTAGAACGTAGAATCATAGGGATGGAAGAGAACTCAGAGGTCTTCTAGTCCAACCTCCTGCTCAAGGCAGGAGATCTTAAACCACCCCAATCAAATGGCTGTCCAGGATCTTCTGGAAAACCTCCAGTGATGGTGGAGCAGCCACAACTTCTGGTGGCAAGCTGTTCCACTGATAGATTATTATGTCAGGAAGTTTCTCCTTAGTTCTTCTCTCCTTGATTAGTTTCCACCCGTTGCTTCTTCTTCTACCCTCAGGTGCTTTGGAGAATAGCTTGACTCCCTCTTCTTTGGGGCAGCCCCTCAAATATTGGAAGACTTGCTATCATGTCACCCCTGGTCCTTCTTTTCATTAAACTAGACATACCCAGTTCCCTCAATCATTCATCATGCGATTTAATCTCCAGTGCTTTTATTGTTTTAAACAAGACTGAAAATGTCTTTTAATAAAAAAATAAATAAATTTTAGTGCAAACATTTACTCACCTTTTTTCCCTCTTCTTTGGAAAAAAAATATAAAAAAATACCAGCTTCAAACAGAGAGGGAGGGAAGAAGGGAAGAGAATGAGGAAAGGGACAGAAGGGAGGGAGGGAAGATAGGCAGCAGAAGGAGAAAGAAAGGGAGAGTGGGAAGGAAGAGGGAAGGTAGGAAGGAAGGGAAGAGAGAGAGAAATGGGAAGAAGGGAAGGGAGAGGGAAGGAAGGAGAGAGAAATAGGTCAGGAAGGAAAGAGAAATGGGGAGGAAAGAAGGGAAGAGAGAAAATGGGAAGGAAAGAAGGGAAGAGAAAAAAGGAAGAAATAGGACAGGAAGGAAGGAAGGGAAGAGAGAAATGGGAAGGAGAGAACGGAAGAAGGGAGAAATAGGACAGGAAGGAGGGAAGGGAAGAGGGAAGGAAGAAGAGAAATAGGACAGGAAGGAAGAAGAAAGAAAAAGAAAAGGCAAGAGAAACAGGAAGGAGAAAAGGAAAGAGATAAAATAGGAAGGAAGGAAGGAAAAAGGAGTGGGAAGGGAGAAGAAAGGAAGTAAGAGGAGAAACAGAAGTGGGGAGGGGGGAAGGAAGAGGAAGGAATGGAGGACAGGAGAAAGAGAGGAGCAGGAGGAAAAGGAAAGGGGGAGAAAAAGGAAGAACACCCAAAGGAGGGGATCGGGGACAACCTGTGTCGGTTTCCAGGTGTGCTCTGCCCCAGCTCTCTTTCCTCAACCTGGGCAACATGCATCTGACACAATCTCACAGAGATGAAACCCAACAACTGCAGAGTGCAAAAGAGCAACCGTATTTTCAAAGATCCCTGGAAACACAATAGCCACAGAGCCGGAAGCAAGCAAGAATAGAATAGAATAGAATAGAATAGAATAGAATAGAATAGAATAGAATAGAATAGAATAGAATAGAATTCTTTCTTGGCCAAGTGTGATTGGACACACAAGGAATTTGTCTTTGGTGTATATGCTCTCAGTGTACATAAGGAGAATAAAATACATTCATCAAGAATAAAAAGATACAGCACTTATTAGTCAAGGTTACTAATAAGCTATCATATCATACTAGGAAACAAATAAAAACAATATAAATTGAAAGATACAAGCAACATGGTTATACTCATAAGTGGGAAGAGCTAGATAGTAGTAAGGAAGAGAAGAATAATAGTAATACAGTCTTTGTAAATTATTTGACAGTGTTGTGGGAATTATTTGTTTAGCAGAGTGATGGCGTTTGGGGAAAAAACTGTCCTTGTGTCTAGTTGTTCTGGTGTGCAGTGCTCTATAGCGTCATTTTGAGGGTAGGAGTTGAAACAGTTCATGTCCGGGATGCGAGGGGTCTGTAGATATTTTCCCAGCCCTCTTTTTGACTCCTACAGTATACAAGTCCTCAATGGAAGGCAGGTTGGTAGCCATTGTTTTTTCGGCAGTTCTAATGATCCTCTGAAGTCTCTGTCTGTCTTGTTGGGTTGCAGAGCCAAACCAGACAGTTATGGAGGTGCAGATGACAGACTCCATAATTCCTCTGTAGAACTGAATCAGCAGCTCCTTGGGCAGTTTGAGCTTCCTGAGTTGGTGCAGAAAGAACATTCTTCGTTGTGCTTTTTTTGATGACGTTTTTGATGTTGGGTGTCCGTTTTAAGTCTTGAGATATGGTAGAACCGAAAGTACTCCAGTCTGCAATCCCCGATGCAGAGAAACTACAGCCTCGGGTGCCTCTGCCTTTCAAGAATGAGATGGAGCAGAGAGGCTAGTTTGCAAGCCCAGCTGGGTCTGTTTCAAGTGGTTTGTGGAGAAGACATCCTGGTCAGGCCCTTCATGAATGGAAGCTGTAATCATGCCAGACAGCAGAAGAAGCAGCAGCAATAAACACAGCTTCCCTTTTCTCTCCACCCCCCCACCCCCCCGTTCTGCTTGCCATTAGACCTGCAGAAAAGTAAGAAACATTTTCAATCCAGCTTTTTCCAAAAGCAGACATCGCTGTGTCAGATTTGGCTGGCCTGTTTGGCAAATCAGCCTGAGCTGGAGAACCAGGGCTTACAATTATCCCGAAAAATGTTATAGAAGATAGAATAAAAGAGTTGGAAGGGACCTTGGAGGTCTTCTAGTCCAACCCCCCCCCACTTGCTCAGGAAGGAGATCCTGGTCCAGGGATGGGTTCTAAAATTTTTTACTACCGGTTCTGTGGGTGTGGCTTATTTTGCGGGCGTGGCTTGATGGTCATGTGACAATTCTTTGGGATTTAGCAGAGGTACTGGTCTACCAGGCTTTTAACTGCTTGCAGAGCTGTACCAGTCTACCCATTTATTTTTGGAGGCATCGGTCTACTCATTTGTTTTTGGAGGCACCGGTCTACTCATTTGTTTTTGGAGGCACCGGTCTACCCATTTATTTTTGCAGGCACTGGTCTACCCATTTATTTTTGCAGGCCCCAGTCTGCAGGAAATTATATAACGGGGATTGTTCTGTGAAGGGCCCAGAGCATCCCATCTGTTTTGCCTCTTCCGATGCTAAAATTGACATTTCTATTTCGGCTCCTCCATGAAAGTGGTCTATAGCAAGGTTTTTTATTATTGTTATTATTATTATTTTTACCATTACTGCTTCCAAAACTGAGGGACTGGACAGTTGCAAGATGGATCTTGGCAGATTTGAACACCGGGTCCTATCTAACAAAATGAAATTCAATGTAGAGAAAAGTCAAGTCTTACACTTAGGCAAGAAAAACCAAGAAAGGACACCTATAGACTGGGTGAAAGCAGGCTTAACGGAAGCAACTGGGAGAGAGATCTTGGAGTCTTAGTGGACAACCAGCTAAATATGAGCCAGCCTTGTGCAGCGGCAGCCAAAAAAGCCAATTAAATCCTAAATTGCATTAACAAAGGGATACAATCAAGATCAAGGGAGGGACTAATACCACTCTATAAAGCCTTAGCAAGACCACACCTAGAGTCCTGCATCCAGTTTTGGTCACCACACTATAAAAAGAGATGTTGAGACTCTAGAAAGAGTGCAGAGAAGAACAACCAGGATGATTAGGGGACCGGAGGCTAAAATATACGAAGAACCGTTGCAGGAACTGGGCATGGCTGGTCTAGTGAAGAGAAGGACCAGGGGAGGCATGATAGCAGCCTTCCAATATTTGGGGGGGCTGCCACAGAGAGGAGGGAGGTCAAGCTATTTTCCAAAGTACCTGAAGGCCAGACAAGGAAGAATGGATGGAAACTGATCAAGGAGAGATTCAACCTGGAAACAAGGAGAAATTTTCTGACCGTCAGAACAATCAACCCATGGAACAGAAGTTGCCTTCAGAAGTTGTGGGAGCTTCATCATTGGAAGCTTTCAAGAAGAGATTGGACTGCCATCTGTCAGAAATGGTATAGGATCTCCTGCTTGGGCGGGGGGTTGGACTAGATGACCTACCAGGTCCCTTCCAACTCTGTTATTCTGTTAAAAAACTCTTTTGGAGTCTGTATTGCATGCCTCAACATTTGCTTCATTTTTAATTTCCCTTAGTGCTATTTGCTCATTTTTTGTTTTTTTTTACTTTTATAGCTTCTTCTCTTCCTGTCTCCTATTCTTTTTCTTCCCCCTTAACATTAAAGAACATTTCTGAGTTTTTGATTCCCGACAGTACAGGTAGTCCTCGACTTACGACTGCAATGTTGCTAAGCGAGACATTTTGTTAAGCCACTGGACGACTTTCCTTGCCACGATTGTTAAGCGAATCGCTGCAGGTGCTAAGGTCGTCACACGGTTGTTAAGTGAATCTGGCTTCCCCCATTGACTTTGCCGGTCAGACGGTCGTAAAAGGGGATCACGTGACCTCGGGACACGGCAACTGTCATAAATAGGAGTCAGTTGCCAAGCGTCTCAATTTTGATCCGTTGGAGATGCCGCAACAGTCCTAAGTGTGAAAAATGGATGATGAGTCACTTTTTTCGATGACGTAACTTTGGAGCGGTCACTAAATGAACTGTTGTAAGTCAAGGACTATCTGTACAGAATTTTTTTTCTATAACTTTTGATTCTGATTGTTTGTCCATCCTCGGGATTTGCTGCTGCCTTATGACTGATGGTTTTCACAGACAGTTTCTAATTAGAACCACTTTTCTTTGAACAGATAAATTCTTGTCGTTTCGCTTTCCCTGAAAGCGTGGCTCAAACTCTCCTAGCAAATTTTCCACTCGATCCCTGGAATCTGGTTGCCTTATATACCCTGTTTCCCCCAAAATAAGACATCCCCTGATAATAAGCCCAATGGGGCTTTTGAGCACACGGCATCAAGGCCAAGTGCTTATTTCAGGGTTCAAAAAAATATAAGACAGGGTCTTATTTTTGGGAAAACACGGTATTCTTGCAGTCTATGCTTAACTCAGCGGGAATCAACTATTGTCTTCTCGTTTGATCTCTTACAACTCTTAAATCATGAGCGGAATACATTCTCTCTTTTTTATTATTGATATGTAAGCTAACCTGGAACTCTTCTAGGCTGCGAAATAAGATAGGAATGCTTTAAAAAAATAAATCTCTTGAACCAATAATGTTTGGCATGCGTTTTTTTTTTTCCTTGCCAATGACTGCTGGAAAATTCAACGAAAACATTTCTTCTTCTTCTTCTTCTTCTTCTTCTTCTTCTTCTTCTTCTTCTTCTTCTTCTTCTTCTTCTTCTTCTTCTCCTCCTCCTCCTCCTCCTCCCTTCTCCTCCTCCTTCTCCTCTTTTTTCTTTTTCATCTTCTTCTCCTCCTCCTCTTCCTCCTCCTCTCCTTTTTCTCCTCCTCTCCTTTTTCATCTTTTTTTCTCCTTCTGCTCCTCCCTTCTCCTTCTCCTTCTCCTCCTCCTCCTCTTCTCCTTTTTCTCCTTCTCCTCCTCTTCTTTTTCTTCTTCTCCTCCTCCTCTTCCTCTTCCTCCTCTTCTCCTTTTTCGTCTTCTTCTCCTTCTTCTCCTCCCTTCTCCTCCTCCCTTCTCCTTCTCCTTCTCCTCTCCTTTTTCTCCTCCTCCTCCTCTTTTTCTTCTCCTCCTCCTCTTCCTCCTTCTCCTTTTTCTCTTCTCCTTTTTCTTTTTCTCCTCCTCTTCCTCCTCTCCTTTTTCTCCTATTCTCCTATTCTCCTTTTTTTCTTCTTCTTCTTCTACTTCTTCTTCTCTTCCTCCTCCTCTCCTCCTCCTCCTCCTCCTCCTCTGGGTCTAGTTTGTATTCTAACAGCACTGGCTGCAAATGCCACCATGGACTTCTTCCTTGTGGCCATATAAAACCTTATTCTGCCATTTCAGGCGTTCTGAATTTTCCTTTCACAGACTCCCTGCCTTCCTTCAGCAGTGAGACATCACAGCTTGCCTCCCATTCTTTTCTTCTTTAATTGCTGCTATTTTTAAATTTCCACATTAGACCTACAGCCTATGAAAACACCTACCCCCCCCAACACGCACACATACACAAAGGGGCAACCACAAACACATTTGCATGTTTGTTTTGGTACTGTTGATAGCAGCTGCAACCCAATGAATGTTTGTGTATTAGAAAGACGGAAGGACCGATGGCACAGCTGATCAGCTGACCAGGCTAAGAATGGCCCCAATGCTTGCAGGAACTTCAGAGCAACTGTGATTCTGATTTACTACAGTTAATCCTTGATTTACAGCCACAATTCAGCCCCAAATTTTCTGTTGCTAACTGACAACATTTGTTCCGTGAGTTTTGCTCCATTTTAAGACCTTTCTTATCACGGTTGTTAAGTTAGTACCATGCCGTTGCCCTAGGTCACCTCAACCGCGCATGCGCGCCCCCGCCAGCCAGCTGATTTTTGGCTGGCCCCGCCCACTTTGCCCCTCCCCTCCTAGGAATCTCCATGCGGCCCCGTTTTGATGCCAGATAAGTACAGGGCTCGCATGGAGGCTCTGGGAGGGCAGAAAATGGGCCTTCTGGAAGTCTGGAAACGGGCCGTTTCCAGTCTCCGGAGTGCCGGACGTTTTCGCCCTCCCCAGGCTCCAGGAAAGCCTCTGGAACCTGGGGAGGGCGAAAAACAGGCCTACCGGAAGTCCGGAAACAGACCATTTCCGGCCTCCGGAGGCTTCAGAGAGGCCTGCTAGGCCCAAAACGGGGGTGTGGGAGGGTCGTAGGCGCATACACGGGGCGGGGGAGCAGTGCAGAGGGGGATCGTGTGAAGGGAGTATTGTATTATGGGTGTGGACACATGCGTGCGCGACCCCCCCCCCCCCACACTCCCCTCGCTTTTGGCACGCAACGGCAAAAAGGTTTGCCATCACTGAGTTAGTAGCACGATCGTTAAGTGAATCTGGCTTCCCCATTGAGTTTGCTTGTCGGAAGGTCACCAAAGGGGGTCACATGATCCCGGGAACACTGCAACCGTCATAAATATGAGTCAGTTGCCCAAATGTCTGAATTTCGATCATGTGACCGGAGGGATGCTGCAACGGTCGCGAGTGTGAAAAAGCATCCTAAGTCACTTTTTTTCAATGCCTTTGTAGCTTTGAATGGTCACTAAATGAACTGTTGTAAGTCGAGGACTATCTGCACAAAATTTCTTCTAGGACTCTTGCTTCTCCCTGTTTGTCAAACCCCTGGGCTTGATGCTGCCTTATGCCTGATTGTTTTCACAGTCAGTGTCTAGACAGACAGACAGACACACAAAATAGAGATAGACAGATATATAAAGAGAGAGGCATCGTTAGAGACAGAGAGAGGAGAGACAGAGAAAGAAATAGGGAGCAAGTGATTAGATCAGACAGACAGACAGATAATAAAGATAGAGAGAGAGAGAGAGAGAGGTAGATAAACAAATAGAAAGACAGAAGAGAAAAGGAGAGAAACAGACACAGAGAGACAGAGGTTGACAGAGAGACAAATAGATAAACAGATGGATAGATAGATGATAGAGACAGAGAGAGAGCCACACAAATAGAGGGAGGGAGAGAGAGAGAAAGGTAGGATTGAGAGAGAGAAAGTAGGATAGGTAGACAGACAGATAGAGAGAGAGAGAGAGAGAGAGAAAGAGAAAGGTAGATTAACAAATAGAAAGATAGGAGAGAAAAGGAGAGAAACAGAGAGAGAGAGAGGTTGACAGAGAGACAAATAGATAAACGGATGAATAGAGACGCAGAGAGAGAGATAGCCACACAAATAAAGGGGGGGAGGGAGAGAGAGAGAAGATTGAGAGAAAAAGAGGTAGGATTGAGAGAGAGAAAGAGGGGAATGTAGACAGAGAAAGAGAGACAGAGAGAGAAAGAGAGAGGTAGATAAACAAATAGAAGAGAAAAGGAGAGAAACAGAGAGAGAGAGAGAGAGGTTGACAGAGAGACAAATAGATAAACAGATGAATAGAGACACAGAGAGAGAGATAGCCACACAAATAAAGGGGGGGAGGGAGAGAGAGAGAAGACTGAGAGAAAAAGAGGTAGGATTGAGAGAGAGAAAGAGGGGAACGTAGACAGAGAAAGAGAGAGAGAGAAAGAGAGAGGTAGATAAACAAATAGAAGAGAAAAGGAGAGAAACAGAGAGAGAGAGAGAGAGGTTGACAGAGAGACAAATAGATAAACAGATGGATAGAGACACAGAGAGAGAGATAGCCACACAAATAGAGAGAGGGAGGGAGAGAGAGAGGATTGAGAGAAAAAGAGGTAGGATTGAGAGAGAGAGAGAGAGAGAGAAAGGGAGAGAGAGAGAGCAATTTAAGGAATTTTCCAGGATGACAAGAGAGTTGATATTCAGCACTGGCCCACGTGGCAACTGCACTGAACCTGGAAGGTTTCCAGGCCATGACTGAGCATATTCGGGTTGGAAGGGAAAGCTCGTTTCGCCTTCCTTACCAGGCCTTCCTTCCTTCCTTCCCTACCCCGAAGTTGAAGCTGATGCAACGGCCAGCGGGCCAGCGGCTCCCTCCCCACCCCGCACTTGCTCTGCCTCGGTGGCTGCTGCGTCACCATCTCAGCTCAGGAGCATCATCAGCTCCAAACTCGCCCTTCTTCGCCTGTATAGAAAGAGAACGGGATCTGGCTACCCGGTGGACGGCAGGCTGGGAATAAACGCAATCCCTATTTTGATGGATGGAACCAGATTGGTGTGTGTGTGTGTGTGTGTGTGTGTGTGTGTGTGTATGGGTATGATTGTGTCTGTGTCTATCTCTGTGTGTGTGGTTTTTTTGTTTTTTTGTTTAACTGTAGCTGTTTCTGAAGTTGCTTCCCGATTCAAGTTCAGAGAATTGGCGCGGCGGATGATTGTCATTTCCTTTGATGAAATCCATCTGGATCGGGATTTTCAGACCGGCAAGGCGGTGGTTTCCCCATAGTCGCAAAACTCTTGTTTCTCTAAGCCAGCGTAACAGTAAGAGAGTTGGAAGGGACCTTGGAGGTCATCTAATCCAACCCCCTGCTCACACAGGAGATCTGTAACTAGGGATTCGAACCGCCGAACTGCCGACCTTCCTGATCGGCAAGCTCAGTGTCTTAGCCACTGAGCTACCTCTGCCGCTTTCAGAGAGGGTGGACTTCAACTCCCAGAATTCCCCAGCCGGCAGGAATTCTGGGAATTGAAGCCTGTCCCTCTTTTGAAAGTGGCGGAGGTGGAGATACACAGCTTGAAAAGACGGCCAGTTTTATTTAGCAGGTTCTTTTGCAATTCTGGGGGTGTGGGTGGGTTAAGGGGTGAGGAAGGGACAAGTTGTGGCTGCTCTCACAAAATGGCTACCCGAGGGAGGTCTGTCTTTTCTCCAAGTGGCTTCTCTGCTTTGGGGGATGAGGAGGGGAGAGAACTATTCACAAGAGAGTGATTGAACAGAATTCTCCTAGAGAAAGAAAGAAAAAGAAAAAAGAGAGGGAGGGAGGGAGAAAGAGAGAGAAGGAGAGAGGGAGGAAGAAAAGGAGGAAAGAAGGAAAGGAAAGAAGATGGAAGGAAGAAAAGGAAAAGGGAGGGAAGGAAGGAACAAAAGGGGGAAAGGAGGAAAGGAAGGGGAAAGAAAGAAGGAGGGAGGGAGGGAAAGAAAAGAAAGAAGGAAAGAAAGAGATGGAAGGAAGAAAAGGGAAAGGAAGAAAAGAAGGGGAAAGAAAGAAAAAGAAAGAAGGAGGGAGGGAGGGAAAGAAAAGAAAGAAGGAAAGAAAGAGATAGAAGGAAGAAAAGGAAAAGGGAGGGAAGGAACAAAAGAAGAAAAGGAAGAAAAGAAGGGGAAAGAAAAAAAAAGAAGGAAAGAAGGAAGGAAAGAAGGAAAGAAAGATGGAAGGAAGAAAAGGAAAAGGGAGGGAAGGAACAAAAGAAAAAAAGGAAGAGGAAAGAAAGAAAAAGAAAGAAAGGAAAGAAGGAAAGGAAAGAAGGGAAAGGAAAGAAGAAAAGAAAGAGATGGAAGGAAGAAAAGGAAAAGGGAGGGAAGGAGCAAAAGAAAAGGAGGAAAAGAAGGAGGAAAGAAAAGAAAGAAAAGACCGAAAGGAAAGAAGGAAAGGAAAGAAAGAAGGAAAAAAGAGATGGAAGGAAGGATGGATGTGGGAATGAGAGGGAAAAGAAAGGAGAAAGAAAGGAAAGAAAGAAAAAGAAAAAAGGGAGGGAAGGAAGGAATAAAAAGTAAGGGAAGGAAGGAAGAAAAAAGGGAGGGAGGGAGGAGAGAGAAAGAAAAAGAAAGAAAGAAAAACACTTCCTTCTTTAAAATTAAACTTACCATGGTGCCTGTTAAATTTGCAGTCTCTATTTTCTTCTCCATTCTGTTTGTTTCTGTTACCCTTCTCTCTTGCCCGTTTAGCGGCGTCCAACCAAATATTTCTCTTTTTTCTTTTATTTTTTTTTAAATGTTTCCCAACTTTTTCCTGACAAAGGTGCCAAGATTTGAGGTTGGTGCCTTCGGCTGGTGCCAGCTTCAGACACTCCCTGTTTTCCTGGTCTCCTGATAGACATCTTGAGAGGAAACAGCCAAACAAAGCAAAAAAATAAATAATAAAAATAAAGCGAGAAGTCTGTCTTATTGGATCCAGGGGATTTCATATTCAGGAGACAAACTTCCGACTCAGTTATGCTTCCTTTGGCTTTTATACCGTTATAGCTCTTGGGTGAAGAAAGTGAAAGCTTAGTATAACAGAAAGTGATTTAAGACAGCGGTCGCCAACTGGTGGTCCGTGAACCACTGGTGGTCCGCAAGAAAGTTTTGGTGGTCTGCAGAAAAATTATTTGCATTTTTTATATTGCACGAAACCAGGGGTCCTCAAACTACGGCCTCTCAGCTAGATACGTGCAATGAACGCTTGTGTTGCTGCAGAGAGTCTCCCTCTTCGGGGTCTTTTTGTGCAGGTCGGAGGGTGGCAGAAATTCCGACTTGGGGTCTACTTCGGCCTCCTGGTGTGGGGCTGGAAGGAAGCGCTGTTGGTGGCGAAGAGCCGGAGGGCCTCGTTCCACTGGGACTGCCTCATGGCCTGGAACTGGCTGACCATCTCAGCCCGCTGAGCCTCCAGGCGCCGGTATCTGGCCTTGCACTCCCACAGGTCTTCCCTCTCCTTAGAAAGCCTATGCTCCTAGTCCCGTGATGGCGAACCTATGGCACGCGTGCCAAAGGTGGCACACGTAGCCATATCGGTGGGCACGGGAGCTCAGCTCCAGCTGATTTTCGGGCCTTTTGGGCCTACCAGAAGTTGGGAAACAGTCTGTTTCCTGCCTCCGGAGGA